>CM035441.1:17369450-17539450 GCA_020310875.1 Ceratopteris richardii
GCATGTTCATTTATGCATGTGCATGTATGCATGTGAGTTATGTATGTTTATGCATGTATGTATGCATGTTCTTTTATGCATGTATGTGCATAAATGCATGTTCATTTAAGTCATGCATTTATGTTAGTGTGCATGTATGCATGTTCATTTATGTTAGTGTATGTTATGTCATGCATGTATGTTAGTATGCATGTGATGCATGCTAGCATATGTAATATGTAAGAATATGTATAAGTGTATTAAGCTATGTGAATTATATGATGTAATGTATGAATGAATTATTTTATTGCAATGTGTATGTTTAAATAATTGAATGTACTTATATACATATGTGTTTAAGAAAAGTTTATTATCTTATATTAAATTAAGTTTCTAATGTGTTAAGATTAAAATGAGTGTTTAATCTTTTATAAAAGCATACTTATATTTTTCATGTCTTTTTTCAAATGACATGAAGTCCTGTTGAAGAAGAACTGAAGATTTGAAGTGTGGAAAGAATTTACTTAGCTTAAAATATATTTTTTAGTTTCTATAGGACATCATTTTATAAACAGTTCTTATAGCTTTGTATAGGAAATCTATCATTAATCTAGTTTCATTTCATCTTAATGTCTAAAGAGGCTTCATCAAGTAGTTCCTTTTTACCTACATCTACCTGTGAAATATTATTTCCTAGTCTAGTTGAAGAAATTGAAGAACTAATTAAAAATAAGATTGTAGAAGAAACTTTGAATACTCGTAGATTATCGAGAACTTTACCATTAATTTCTATTGTTCCACCTAGTATTGAAGAAAGTGAAGATCCTTTTCCACCATCTATAGCTAGAAACATTGATAATTCTCAAGAAGATTTAAACATAACTGAAACCATTAAAGATCAAGTAGTTAGTGAGAAATTAATCTTACCATCCTATTTTGACGCAGTGGAAAGATATAGAAACGCTTTGCCCTACGGACCTTAGGAAAAATTATACTTGTTCTGCATAGTCACCCTGTGTGTGCTGTTAGCGAGACGATTGAATTGATCCGCTAGTCGTCACCATTCGCTCCCACATTTGAACCCGATGTGAAAAACGGCACAGCAGGAGAGGTATAAACACTTTTCCTTTTCTTGCATATGCATTAGCTTGGTTTAGGCTACGTGGCTGCAGCAGCTTAAGATGATCATCTTGCAGAGGCAGAAATTACAAACCTTGTATTTCCCTGGTTGTTGAGGGCTGAGCTTATGCTCTGAGCACCTCCATGGGAATAGGCAAGTAGTGAACCTCATCTCTTCACCCTTACCATCAAGTACTTGAAGAAATACATTTGCACACACAACACTTAGATTCTTTGTATTAGGCATTTATTGCTCAACAAATGTAACTTGAAAATTTCACATGCACTCTAGCTTCAGCACCAACTGTCATGTATATTTTCTAAACTTGCATTTGTTTGTTACTATTTAAGTAGGATTTTAGGAGAACATGAAAATATTAGGAATTGTTAAGATTTAAAATTCAAAAAAGATTTTTCATTTGGAAGTTAGAATCTATTTTTCAGTAAAATATTAGGAATTCTTAGATTTAAAAAAAAAAAACAAAAAGAGTTTTCAACTGTGAGGTATCTCTTCTCAACCATATATCTAGTTTGATTTCATACATAAGAAGATGGCTTTTTGTGCAGAAGTCCTATATGACATTGAATCATGCATTGTTGCATCCATTAATGAACAGTTTGTTTTCGAATTTGGTTCCTTGACATAAAAAATAACTCAAGTAATGATGAAAATTTACTGATCCAATTACAGCCTTGCATATGGGTGTTGTTAAAGAGTTAGCATTATTAGGAGATACGATGAGATGTGAATTGGCACGAGTACATGAAAGATTAGATATTTTAGAGAATCGCATAAATGAGAAGGTATCAAGCAATCAAAGAAATGAATATGAGACCCAAGTTCATTGCATGTCTATAGATTCATTAGAAGCCCCTTTACTTGATCATAGGCAAAGTCCTCCCCGACCAATACTTAAAAGACCTAAGTATAAAAAGCACATTGTTCGATGTTTTTGGTGTGACCAGATCGGCCATACCTATGATGCTTGTATTGCATTCGAATGTGCATGCCAACATCAAATAGTATGTCACATAGGAAAGAAAATATGTGATTGTCATATTAAAGACCCTTTACACTTGAACCTAGGTAGAGGTGGAATGGTAAAATATTTTGAGCAAAAACAAGTTTGGTCAAAATCAAACAAACATGGTAAAAATATTGGAAAGTAAAATGTAATAAAATCTATTGCTCAATTCATTAGCATTCAATCATTTAAAGATATGATAAATAATCAGACAAAAATGGATAACCCACAAGTTGAAAAGATGGTGCAAGATAGTCAGCTAAATGATAAGCAAGATAATAAGCAATTAAAGTATGAAAGAAAAACTTATAAGGAAATAGGAGAATATGAAAATTTACATAATATTTCAATTGATTCCGATGATCAATCAATTGAAGATAAGAAAATTGAAAAGATGAAAGGACAAATGAATCCTGATACTAGTAATCAAACTAATAATCAAGCTGAAATTAAGCAAAGTAAACAATTAACTAATATAAATGAGGATGCAAATAATGAGAAAAGTCTTGATGAAAAAGAACAAGAAATTTGTGAAAATATTATCAATCAAATCATACAAAATAAGAAGAAATCATAAAAAATCCTTAAAAGAAAAAGTGAGTTATCTATGCAAGACATTTTTGATGTCTTGTATTAAAATTATAAATACCTACTAATGTGTTTTGAATAAATGAAGAACCAAGGATAAATGTTATGATTTTGGAATAATTTTATTGATATATGTGAAAGTATGAGATGAATTTTTGAGTTAACTATGAGATAAATTGATTGAATGCATGAATGCATGATTGTATTTATGCAAATGTAAATGAGAGCATGAACATGAAACTCTAAACCTATCTTCAAAACTGCATAATAGAGATCATATATTTGAGCATAGGAGATCCACCCATACAGCTATGCAAAGAAGAATGACACATCAACAAAGATGTTTTTTTTGTGATCAGTTAGGTCATGCGTATGATAATTGTCTTTCTTATGATGATGCATGGAAATTACATTTAGTCATTATACATGATCTTAAGATTTGTGACTTCCTAACCCAACTACCTTTGCATTTAAACTTAGGTAGAGGAGGGATGAGAGAATATTTTACCCAAACTAAATTTAGACCTAAAATATGAATTTCAATCTAATGATAAAATTATTCATACCAAAATCGATGATGATAAAGATATTGGGAAATGGGTACAAGAGGATACTCGGAACATTGTGCAAAATACTAAAAACTCTTCTAAACTTATGAATAAGAGGGAAAAGAAATTGATAGAATAATTTTCTTGTGGTTTTTTATATCTATGAATTTTTTATGAGCTTTTTGTTTACTAGATTTATGATGCAAAATATGAAATATTGATGCTTGATGTTTGATGAAAATTCTCCTAGATAATTTTCTATGATTGAAAAAGATATTAATAGTTGATGAAAAATCTTTGCTTTTAAAAAGAATATGTGTTAATATCTTACGCTTTTTCAAGATATGAATTTTTTATTTTCAATGAAACTATTTGATGTTTTTTTTATGATTTTTTCTTTATAAGACTTTTCCATGATAAATATACTATGAGTTTTTTATACCAAATTATAATGATGAATGTGATTAATAATATGCTTCTCTTTTATGAGTATTATGATGGCAAAATATGATGATGATGTGATGACAAGTTTGATGAAAAATGATGAGTGATGAAAGCTACTTAACTTGTAGTTTGAAGTTTATGATTATCAACAGGAATTTTATTGAAGAGTTTTGATAAAATCTAGAGATTGAAGATAGAAGATGAGGCCAAAAATCCAGGCAATCGAAGAAATGTTTGGATGACAGGTGATCTAAAAGATAAATAAAAATAATCAGGTGAAAATGTTTTAATTAAAGGTTCTTTGATTTTTTATGTATATGCATAGCATTTCTGAATGGATTAAAAGGATATGTTCAAATTTATTTTAAAAAAAATTAAGTAGAATTTAAGATATTAAATATCTGATATATTTATGATTGAAGCATGAAAACTTGTATTTATATGAACTGAATCAGATAGTTTAATAGAAATTTTGGAATTGGAAGTCTGTGGAAGAAAAGGTAGTCTTATTATGAATACATGTATATGCTGAAAATTTTATCCATTAGTAAGTGGGATTTTTGTATCTTGCTATTTATTCCTTATGAGATCTGATTTCTAAATGAATTAAAATAATAAAACTTCATATCCAATTAGCATATATGTATGTGTTTGTAGTTACTGCGCTATGTTGGGCTAGTAGGCGGGTGGAACAACCTTGGTCGGGTGATCAAGGCCACGAGCTGACGCTAGTTTCATCATAGGCCTAACCTTTATGTTGTCATGCGCTTGCATGGGTTGGTAGGTCGGTGGAGTTACTCTGGTCGGGCGATCAGAGCCACGAGCTGACATCGATTTCATGTAAGGCTGACATATTTTTGTCGTGTGCTATGCCGGGTTGGCAGACAAGTGGAATAAACTTGGCCGGGTGGACAAGTCGAGGAGTCGCACCCAATTTTGGTATAGGCTGATTTGTGAAAAATAAATAAAGAGCTTAGTTGGGATGAAGTAATAAGCAAAAGAAAAATGATATGAAAAAAGCAATGAATAGAGAGTCAGACCATAGGAAATAAAAGTAGGAGGCATATAATTCTATTAACTGATGAAAAAAGTTTTGGTATATGCTATTATGCAGGATAAGTTACTTATTCCAAGAAAGTTACATGGAAAGAAAGACTATGACACTTATGATTTATTCCTATAAATGCTTGTTTAAATGTGGATTCAAAGATATAACATGATATTTATATGACTTACATCTACTTTGTTTTTTTTAGAAGATTTGTGCTAATCTTTTTAATTGCACAAAGTATGAATGCATGATAAAATAAAACTTTGAAAAATATAAAACTTATTTTCTAAATAATTTGATATGTTCCACTTGAATCTACAGGTTGGCCCATCGAGACGATCTGCAGGGGGCGGATGTCGAAAGGAATTTATTACTCTTAAAATATTACTAAAACTAAAAGATTAATTGATTGATATAAGTTTGGTTAAATTATGATAATTTTGATTATTTTTTTATTTTTATTTGCAGGACAACAAGTTTGATGGGAAGTATTTATCTAGGTGTTTTTTAATATAATTAAGGGTATAGATGAAAAATCAAGGGTTAGTTAAGGGTTTGTCTATGTTTTGAAAGTAAATGCAAGGGTAATTAAGGGTCAATTGTAGGTTTTCAACATGTTTTATAGGGTTCTAGCTTAATCTCAAGGTTAATTAAGGGTTAATTATTCAATCTAGAGGGTTATGGATGGTTAGAAGATTACTTTAAGGGTTAGTTGGGGTGGTTTGTTAAAGGGTAAACCTATAGATAAGAGATTATTTAAGAAGGTTTTAGTCACTAAATGAGCTTATAAATAGGATAAAATATATTAAATAGAACCTTACCAAATATTTTAATTATAAATGGTTAATTAAATATGTTAAATATTAATTGATATTTTAACACTAAGGTTATGCATACATTTAAAATAATTGATGGGTTTACTTTAATTTATTCTAAAGGTTTGCATTTATTCTAAAGTAATTAAATAAATAAAAAGGAATTGAAAGGTTGTATTTAAATCTAAAGCCTATGGTCCACTAAATATTTAATTGAATGGTTGTGTGTATTTTTGGGAAAAACAAATAGAGGAAATTTCCACGCCTAAATTCTTGTTGAAGTGTTGTTGAGTTAAAGAGGAGTTAATGTAGGCTGCATGGATCAGTTATCTTAGGGAAAATGTGGGCTATGGTGGGCTACTCTCATCTATATAAAGAGGGAGTACGTACTCACAAGCTCATGTGATTTTTCAGATGACATGCAGCCCTCTTAAAGAAGAACTGAAGATTTGAAGTGTGGACAGAATTTACTTAGCTGAAAATATATTGTTTAGTTTGTATAGGACATCATTTTATAAACAGTTCTTATAGCTTTGTATAGGAAATCTTTCATTAATCTAGTTTCATTTCATCTTAATTTCTATAGAGGCTTCATCAAGTAGTTCCTTTTTACCTACATCTACCTTTGAAATATTATGTCCTATTCCAGTTGAAGAAATTGAAGAACTAGTTAAAAATAAGATTGTAGAAGAAACTTTGAATACAAGGGAATTTGATTGTAGATTATCTAGAACTTTACCATTAATTTCTATTGTTCCACCTAGTACAGAAGAAAGTGAAGATGCTTTTCCACCATCTGTAGCTAGAAACATTGATAATTCTCAAGAAGATTTAAGCATGAGTGAAACCATTGAAGATCAAGTAGTTAGTGAGAAATTAATCTTACCATCCTATTTTGACTTAGTGGAAAGATATAGAAACACTTTGCCCTACGGACCTTAGGAAAAATTATACTTGTTCTGCATAGTCACCCTGTGTGTGCCGTTAGCGAGATGATTGAATTGATCTACTAGTCGTTCGCTCCCACAACGATGAAGAGTGTAGAAGATATGTTGTTAGATTTGGGGCTGAAATATTGCATAATACTCGAAGACATTACCCACAAATTAAAAGAGAACTTTGGGGATTAGTCACAACTCTAAAGTCTGATAAAGAAGTTTTCATAAGAGCAAACGTAATTGTTGAGACAAATTGCTTACCGCTAATAGGAATGATCACAAATTGTTCTTCACCGGATATAGCCACGCTTCACTGAATTTCTTAGATTAAATTTATAAATCCAGTTTTATTTCATATTTCAAGGAAATCTAACTCTCTTGCTGATATGCTTTCTAGAGCTAGGTACGATAAGAATGATAAAGCCAAATTAGATACTAATACGATTAATTATGATTCTCAAGTATATGTATATGAAAAATTTAATACTAATGAATATGAAGGAGAGTGGCTAGACATTGGGAGGTATCTTAGTACTTTAATTAGATCACCTTCATGGTCTTCAAATAGATTTAGAAATATTAGAAAAAACGCTTTTAATTTTTTCTTGAAAGATGGGTTAATTTGGAGACATGCAAGGGGGAAGATTAAAATGCCACAAAGGGTACTAGGTACTAAGAATCTTCAGATGCAAGTTATGAAGAGCATGCATGATACTTTATGGGCTGGGCATAAAGGATTTGTTGCAACTTATGAAAAAATTAGAGAGGGTTATTGGTGGCCAGACATTTATGTTAATGTAAAGAATTATGTGAATTCTTGTGATGTATGTCAAGTTCATTCATCAGTTAAACATAGGGATCCACTACACCCTACATATCCACCATGTATACACTATAAGTAGGTAGTTGACCTAGTGACCATGCCCAAAGGTATAGATAGGATGAGATACATAGTTCTTACAAGAGAAGATCTTACTAACCATGTTGAAGGCCGAGCTCTAAGGTCTAAAACTACTTTCAATTTCTGTAAATTTCTTCTTGAGGATGTGATTTCAAGATTTGGTTATATTGAAAAGATAGTAGCTGATAGGGGCGAATTAGATGCGCAAGAGGCTAGAAAATTCTTTGCTAGGCATGGAATTTGTTTAGCTCTTCCTATTGCCTATAACCCTGAGGCTAACGAAAAGATAGAAAGAGGGCATTCACCTATTATTAAGGCGATTTATAAAGCTTGCAAAGGAGAACTTAAGAATTGGCCAAATTTTCTGCCATTTGCATTGTGGGCTGACAAAATGACTTGCACTAGAAGGACGAGATTTATGCCGATAGAGCTAATGTACTGCCAGAAGCCAATTTTTCCCGTGCATACTCAAATCCTTACTTGGACTACACTTCCTTGGGAAGATAATCTGTCTACTAAACGTTTATTAGCTCTAAGAATTCAGCAACTTGAACAAGGGAATGAAAGATTAGAAGAAGCTTTAGCTAAATTAAAAGATTCTCGACTTAAAAATAAAAAATATTTTGATAAATCACATAGGTTAAGGCCAAAGCCAATACAAATTAATGATTGGGTTTTGATATATGATAGCACATTTGATTAATAGTATGATGCTCGTAGGAAATTAAAAATGCGTTGGTTTGGACCTTATATGGTGGTCAAAGTGTATGATAATGGAACATATGCTTTACGAGAGTTGGATGGTACTCCTCTTAAGAATTTTAATAGGAGGTAAAAGAGTTAAATTATTCAAACAAAGAAATGAAGAAATTTATCACTTATTATATGATGAAGAAATGATGAATGAATTTTTAATAAAAATGATGTATAAATTTTCTTTTAAATATGTTTGTTCTTTTACATGTATGAAGAAACAAGTTTATTTAAAAAAACTAATTTTCCTTGTGAGTCTAGACGTTGTTGATTCTTAGCAGGAATTGAAGATGCTTTTTGAACAAATAAACTAAAGAATGTTTTATGATGAAGACGAAGATAAAGAATAACCAAGTGACTTAATTCTAATTATTCATATTATTTATTTTTTCTCGTCATGCATTTCATAAATAGGATTTTATTTGTTTCTGATATAAAGAGGGAATTTATAAAAATTAAGTAAATAATGAACGCGAAATTAAAGTAGGAAAATGTATATAGGTGAAAGTCTGATTTAGAGAACTTGTAATGCGTTGTGAAGATAGAAGAGCGGAAAACTTGAACTGTGATCCCTAGTAAAAGACAAATTTACTTAATACTAGTAGAATTCTTTACTTTCTAAAACCGTTTAGCAAATGAGATCCTAATTCTAGTTGTAGCAAATTTCTAGATCCTCTGCTCTGATTAGGGATTAAGCCTTTCCCCTTAAAAAAAAAAGTTATGAAGAAAAATTAAGAAAAGAGAAAAATGAGAACATCAAGCAGTATATTAATGGCTACTGCAAGATGGAAAAAAGAAAAGAAAGAAAAAAAAAATGATTTAGTTGTGGTCTCGAAACCACTTCTCAAATATTATGCGGGCTATATGAGGCGGAGGTTTGCTGCAGAAGAGTTAGTTTGATGCATCTTATAGCGGACTTCTAAGAAATAAAAGAAAGCATACATATATAAATTAAATTTTACTTAAGAACAAGGTTAATGGAATAATAAGAACTTCAATTGTATAAATAGCCTTTATAGGATTTTCTAAATTTGTATTTTTTACTATATGCATTGACTGAAATGATTTCTAATTCATATTTATGTAATTTTAGAAATTTTCTTCATTATCAGAAACATAATTAGAAATTAGAAGCATTTTTTATGATAATATTTATAGTTAAAATATAAATTTTATCAAAGAATTTGATACTGCTTTCCATTGAATTGCAGGTTGGCCCATCGGGACAATGTGTATGTTTGGTGGGGGTGAATGTCGGAAAGTTTTTCACCTTCCAGTTGACATCCAGAAAAATTAAAACATGTTTATTGGTTAACTCTAAACCCTCTATTACACTATTGATTAAATGTTTTGCTTGGAACTTAACTCTTTATAAGTGTTTAGAGTTACAAATTGATGGAGAAAACATATGTTAATATTAGGGTTTACCCTAAACTGTTCATTTAATGTGTGATTGAGCAAATGAAACATTCAAACATGGGTATAAGAGCCTAGATTTACATAAATTTATGTGTATTTAAGTTAAGAACATTAATTCTTGCTTAATGTTAGGATTAAAGCTAAGTTTCCAATGGATTCTGGTAAGTTTCAAGTAGGTTTTTAAGGGTTGTTAGTGTGTTTTAAGGGTTAAAATCTTAAACTAAGCTTAAATTAAATGAATTATTTAATTATGAAAATGTAGAATAATTAAATTAAAATGATAAATTAAGTGGATAAATAACTAGTCGTGTATATGGGTTAATATTAAAGAATGGTAAGAAAAAGATGTGGAATTAAAGTGTGTAAAGAGTAGTTTATAAAAGATATGCACTTAAAGTAAATAAAGTGGTTTAAAAGAAAGGAATGGTGTGAGTTGTTATAGATGAAAAGAGCGGAGTAGAAGTGTTGTGTAAATAAAGTGATTAAAGCTAAATGAAAAGTATGGTAAAAATAAATGGGCAAAAGTGTGGATGAGAAATTAAAGAAAGTTCAAAAAGAGTGGTAAGAATATGACTTCTATAAGTATACATATATATGTTTTTTGCTCTAGTTTTTACTAATGGTTTTTGCAGATATTCTTTCTCTCCTTTAACTCTATGATTATGTCTGAATCTCAAAAATGTTATGGCCATATTTGTCTACACACTGTTGATCGTTGCCTCTATTTGCACATTTTTTGGACTTATTAAAAAGACGTTTTCTGCATTGCACTATAGTTATATGGCTTCTTCTATAACTCTTGCATACTTGATGGATGTCTTTTGATTGGCGGCAATCGCACATACAACAGGAGGTGAGATGGAGAGAGAGAGAAGAATAGTGGTGTGAGAAGGCGACAGAATAGAGGGAAGAGGGTCAATTCATTTCTTGCTTAGAGTATCTAGGGGAGAATGCTCTAGGAATCCATCAGCAATTTTGGGGGGGAGGGGGGTGGGGAAGGGAATTCTGTACTGATTTGGACAAGTATGCTTAGCTGCGAGATCATCTGGGAGGAGCTGGCTGGCAACGCTGTCAGAAAGATTGATTGTTGGGATTCGTAAGAGAAAAAGGAGGGTGCTCCGCTAAGACGAATATGAAGGAAGAAGATCTTCCAGCATGTCATTTTTCTCTGCATATTATGCTTGAGAAGCACCTCTGAAGACACCAGATTGAAGGAGGGCGACAGCTTGTCAGTATTGGCGGCAGTAGACACGCGTAGACAAAAAGAAAAAAAGAAATTGTATT
This sequence comes from Ceratopteris richardii, assembly GCA_020310875.1. Taxonomy (NCBI): domain Eukaryota; kingdom Viridiplantae; phylum Streptophyta; class Polypodiopsida; order Polypodiales; family Pteridaceae; genus Ceratopteris; species Ceratopteris richardii. The sequence continues at coordinate 17,380,315 of CM035441.1, forward strand.
TTTCTTCCCCATGGCTGGCAGTGTGTTCGCGCATTTAGAGAGAGATCTATGCTGAACAGAGTGCGCAGACGATTCCGCTGTCAGTGCACCTAGAAGACAGAGAGAGAGAAAGTGCAGTGGCGGCAGTGCTGCAAAATCTATGAGGTGAGAGAGAAAGAGGCAAAGGATTATCCGATGTCTATGCGGGCGGCTGCTGGCGCACAATCCGGCAGAGAGAGCTCCACTGTAACAAACACTGAAACGGAGGAGAGAGAGATTCAAAATGGCTACTTGCACGCGTGGAGGAAAAAAACCTGGAGTAGAGAGAGAGAGGGATAATGAGAGGGAAAATTAGAAGAGAGAGAGAGAGAAAATCTATCAAAGAAAGTTAGAAGAGAGAGAGAGAAAAACAACTAGAGAAAGTAAGAGAGAGAGAGAGAAAAAGAGAAAAAGAAAAAGAGAGAGAGAGTTAATTACTTGTTTTATAGTTATGTGATTTATTTCATTATTTCATTTATACTTAATTCATTTATAATAATTCATTTATGTGATAGTTAATTAATTTTATAATTACAATCTATGCATATATTTATAGATGGTTGCATGCATATGCATATGCTTGAATGCATGTTTATGAGAGCATTAGATCGCATGTGTACATATGCATAGATGCGTTAGTATGTATATATACATAATTTAAAGTGCATGTGAACATAAGAAAGCATATAAATGCGTGTATTAGTATGTCTGAGAAAGGCATGAACCTAGTGGCAATGAACTTAGTGTTAACATATGCATATGATTAAGGACATGTTATCATATAGAAACATATGTTTTAGTGTTTACATGATTGGAATGTGTGAGCATGATATGTGCATAATTATATTAGGATGTGCATGTGCATATTAGAAAATATGCATTTTAGTATATATAAACATGTGCATTAATGTATGCATGATTAGAATCCATGGGTATAAATGGTATAAATCGAGCATGCATGTAAAGTGCATTTACACGAATACGCATAAGAAAGAGGGTATTTGTACATTGGCATGATGCATGTGTGTTTAAGGTAATAAAGTAAATGCATAAATAAGCATGAATTCATGTAAGTGCAAGAGTGTGTCCAAAAGAATGAATATGAGTTAAAAGAAGTCTATTAACATATATGTGTTTATTTCTCATTAAGATGTACTTATAGACTAATGTTTTTTGCAGACATTAAAAGAAGAAGTGTTCGAAGAGCATTGTGAAAGAGTGAAGAATTCAACAATCCAGAGATCCATCAATCTTATACCAAACCATTGAAGATTATCTTTGATTAAGCTATTTGTATAGGAATCACTAGATTTTAGCATCCTTCTAGATAGATTTCATCATTTAGATATATTTATCTATAGCATTGTAAACACCTATTCTTGTTAATTCAATTACTATTTCAATTTATCTTCATTGTCGATGTCTTTAGGACATTCAGTTGAATTTCAAAATAATGCAACTCTAGAAGTCGAAGTAGCAGTAGTTAAAGACATTATTACACAGGAATCTTTAATATCAGTATCTCATGATTATTGTTACTAGGAAGTTTTAACGTTATTTTCGATTGCATCTTCCGAACCTCAAGATAGTTTAGATTGATTTCCACCACCTCTAATTAGATGTACGCAACCTCAGCATATTGATAACCAAGAAGACAAAATTATTAAAGAAAACATAAGCGAGGAATCCTTGATTTTACCTTCTCCTCAAGAAGCTATGGATAAGTATAGGGCAGCTCAACCATACGGTCCTTAGAAGTATAAAGTGATAAGCTTACCTATTAGATATTTCTTAGATTTTTCATAGTTTTATAAATTTAAAGTTATTTAAAATTTCATTTACCCTAGACTTAAGAAGAATATACCTAATTCACCTGAGATTGTCTCAATCACCCTACGTGTGCCGAAGGATTTAGCGGTTGACTGATCCACCAGCCGTGTGTCCGCAACTTCCCGACACCAGTTCCAAGGTATTGAGCTTCCATATCGTATTCCTTGCAAAATCGTGTGACATTTTTGCCATCAAAGTAACCACTTAGTTTAATAATTCGTTCGTGTAATGGTCGAATGGCACTTCATCTTTTTTTCATCTTGTTGGAAGCCCAAGAGCTGAGTTATAACGTCCATTTGGGAAATTGCAGTGTCGCCCATAAACAATCAAACAGGAAGAGCTTTTCAAAACCATACTACTTGCTGAACTCTCAGTCCTAAGTTTGAAGTCTCTACTCTCACCTCCTTTCACGTTAGGTTCACGAGGTATGTCGCAAATATCTAGTAGAAGGAGGGGATGGTAGAAATATGATTAAAAATAAACTTCTTATAGATTCTTTAGCCTTGCTTTCATCCTAAATATTAGTTCGAGGGAATCATTGAATTACTCATGCTATAAAGACACAAAGTTCACTTGTGAGGAAAGGCTACTAATCGTTGGAAGTAATTGGACTAATCAATTATACGCATTTTCGAGATCATGCACAGTTCGGTATTTCCAAAGTGAACGAACAATACTAAAGATAAGACATGCTAACTCATTTCAACATAAACACATGTCCTCATAATTAATCAAGATCATTTGCAAGATTTCAGGAGAAATGCATGATATCAAGCTTAGTCCGCTTGCACGGAGCGAATCCCTATTTTGGGCAGGAGGCTAGAATGTATGCAAATTCTGAGCACTCTAAATGGGACTTGATGGTATTGAATAAATACACATAGAAGCCATGAACCAAAGCAAGAATACTATTCACGAGAAAAAGATTGCTTCAAGAAGCTCAAAAATCTTTTTATTTCAAAGACTCATAGCAAGCAACTGAACTTTCTGAAACAACGTACTATTTGTTTAGATAAACCGAAATTAGAGTGGTCGATTCAACCATCAGGTACACACTGAATGGTCCCTGATATTTATTTTTATTCTTCATTAGTATTGCCAGAGTTTTGTGCATTAGAAGATCATTAGATGTGACTAAGCGAGAAGTGTGAAGAATGGGATTGACGAGCTGCTCGAAACATTTCCCTAAATCTAATTTCACACATGCATATACATCGGAAATACTTCATTCGCAAGAAACCTTTAGATCAACAATTTAGCGTCGAACAAAAAAATGCTTTTAATATCACAAATATTAAAAAGTGTCTCTCAGTCATATATCAATTGTACTCCAAAAGTTTCAGACAAATGAAACAACCCGCAACGACTCAACTCAATTTCCATCTTAACATTCATGTTTATTCCATGCATAATTTTAAAAGCAAAACTTGTATGTCGAAAACGAGGAAGCAATAAAAGTAAAAACAAATCAACAATTATCATTTTCGGTTAAACTCATCTAGCAGATAATTTGCAAAACATAGTTATAGAGAGAGTTGCAAAACATTTTCATATAGACCTTTGGATGTTCGATACCTCATTCTATAATGCATGCTCTAAGATGTCATACTGTACCAGCTCTAACTATGCTAGTAAATTTCAGTCCTTGTTTCCCTCGTTCCTTTTTCTTGCAGATCTACGTCGTACGCACACTAACATCATTGAAATAAAATTGTTCTACAAATACCTTTTTCTCTATATAAATCAAGAACTCGCATAAACATCCATCACATGCAGAGCAAGACAAGCAGTTCGCTTGCAAACATTACTTTCTGTTCCTCAGCCAGCATGACTTCCTTTTTCCGTGCTTAAGATCTCGTCTCCTCCCTTGATGCCTTTTTCGTTTCTCTACAAGATGATTTGTATCTCTGCATCAGACGCTGACCATTCCCTTTTTACAGAGTGCTCTCTCGGACTCAGTCTTCACAAAAACCAGCCACTCCTCTGCATAAAGCTTCTGCTTGACGTACGCTCCTTGCTCCTATCACTCTACACAAACAGAAACTACACAGAACTGTAGTACACCATTCCCAAAGAAAGTCCTGACCCTTCAAAGATAACTATATAAGTTTTTGTTTTCTCTGTCGCTTCTTTTCCCCTTTATAAATGAACAACTTCACAACCTCTCTTGCTAACTCCTTTTCAATGTTGTCCTCCAATCACTCCACTACGCATGTGTTTCCCTCAAGGTATAATAGAGAACAACCTCCCCCGACTCATGCTTTCTATCTGTTTCCAATATGTCCTGTTTAGAGCGAGAGCAAGGAGCTGAAAGCTAGATCCTGCCAGAGAGTCTACTGGATCCTGTAATACCCATATATATCTTCTTCCATATGCCTTATTTTCTAGTTTTGAGCACTTGCCCTTCTAGAAGACCATGTAGATTCAGGCACACCTACATATGCACCTATTGAGTAGCATCTACCGTCGAGATTCGACTCCTTCGAGGCCAAGGAGCATAATCAATCCCCAAAAAGCATCCACTTGATAGAAGATCCCTGAAATGGTTCGACTTATCTGCCACCTCTTTGTCCTCCACTTCTCAAAGCTTCTGACTTCTTTTCCCTATGTGAATGAGATGTTTGTCCAGAGTTGCTCAAGACCTATAACCCCCCCTCCCCCCCCCCCCCCCCCCCCCCCCCCCCCCTCCACCGTTGATATATTATTTCCTACAATTCCATTAACAATTATTAAAACATTTTGAAGAAATTGTAGCATCCTAGAATATAGCATTAAATATTTTCATTTAATAACAAGTTCACTGCCATTTGTCAAGGTCTCCAAAAGTTCACGCATAATCTTAACCATAACAAAACTTCAGCCATCATTTGTTGAAGATCTTTTGATATTGGCTTATGTATTCTTTCTCTCACGAAGTGCTTCCAAAACTTTTATCTCTATCTCAAGCCCAAACATAAGTCCACAAACTTCATAAAAAAAGTAAAAGATGGTACAACCTCAGACGGTTTTGCAATTGTTGGATGCACCAGCACATTTATATCTATTGTCGAATAAGATTGACTATTGAGACTTGAGTTACCTCATAGGTCTTCCACCAAAGATGTTCGCATATGCATCATGCAATAAGACATCTCGATTCATATTGCACATTAGAGCCCATGTCAAGCCCAACATTGCATCAACACTCCTAGCACCAGTGAAAGCCTCTTCAACTACCTCGTATCATTTACCTTTGAATACAACTGGCCAAGCTTTGCCAAAGCAAGGTCCATAAATTTGTGTTATTTCTATCTATGGACAAAGCATTGCAGGCCATTGATTCAGTTAGATTTGAACATTCTGACTTTTTTTCATCATCAAGATCTTCTTTCCTTGTTCCATTTGGTCAGATAAATGAGATCTTCATTCAATGTACCTTTTTGGTTCTAGGCTTAGGTTTGAATCTAGACCACAACGTGATTCTTGCGTTATGCAAGTCCATTCTGTTGTGATGTGTATCTACAAGAAAAATGCCTTTTGATTCCATGGTCACTAAGATATTGATCAAATTCATTTGAGATGTATTCTCCCCCTAAATCTGATCATAATCATTTTATGTACATGTCCAATCACCTCTCGACCATGTTTTTGAATTTCACAAAGCATTTGGGAACTTCACTCTTATGCCTCAGGAAATGTATCCATGTATATCGGCTATAATCATCAATGAATATCAAAAAGTATAGTGAGCCACCAATTGATTTTCTTCTAGTAGGTCCAACCACATCACTATGGATCACCTTTAGAGGTCTTTTTCTATACATTTCTCTTCTTGGAAACTTCATATGTTGATGTTTGCCAAATTTGCTTGCTTCACATATCCTTTCAAAATTTAAGTGAACAAATCTTGATAGACCACATACTAATGTTTTCTTATCCATAGAATTTAATTTTCTCAAGTTGATATGACCAATTCGTTTATGCCACAATTCAGCTATATCTGAGTGTTCATCATTCTTTGCATACATATTCTGATAAAGAGGTGTGTCCATGTCAAATGTGAACAATGTACCCATCTTCTTTCCATGACCAAGAAATTTTCCTCTTTTGCCATACTTGAAATCGTGTATGAAAGATCCATGCTTGTTGAACATTACTTCCATATCTTGATCCACTAGTTGACCAACCAAAACTAAGTACTTTGTAATGCTAGGCACATGGAAGACATCACTTGGTGTGTCTCGTACACCATTCTTTTGTACTAGTGGTACATTCTCAACATCGTTAATCCATAGTAAGGTGTCATAACCAATTACCACATACTCTTTAGACTTCAAAAGCTCTTTAGACTCAAACTAGTCTCCTATGCTTGTGATATGATTTGTGCAACCAAAGTTTATATACCAATGCATATCATTTTCATGTTTAGACATGCTATTCAACACATGTTCCATTGAAAACATATTGTCTCTACCATAATCTCTATATGAACCTTCAGTAGAAAAACTTTGATGTGATGGTAGCTTCCTCTACCTCTTACTCTTTGGCTATTCAGCTTATGATAGAAATCTTTCTTAAAATGGCCGTACTTGCCACACTGGTAACAATTTCGAGGTGCTTGTGATCTTCCTCTAGCTCATGAGTTTGATCTTTCTCTACCCCTTGGCATATCCATTGTGTTTACATTTCTAGCGGTTGAATGACCACGGCTAGAGCCTCTTCCTCTATGATGAAAGAATGCATGATCTCTTGAATTTCCACCTCCAAGCTTTACTTCTTCTATCATTAAAACTCTTACTAGCTCATCAAAATCTCGCATAGTGCTCCTTACTAAGATAGAAGTGTCTAAAATCTTGTACTGCAGTCTTAGACCATTCAACATAACTAATATCATATCATTATCTTCCACCTTGCAGTTTTTCGAAGCTAAATCATTAGTGATGTTTCTAATTTCAGCCACATAATCAGTTATAGATCTATTGCCACACCATATACTATGCCGATTTTGCTTAAGTGAATTTTTCTATCTTAAGTAATATAACCTCACAAGGCACATGAGGTATCCAATTAAGGACCCAGAAAATGCATACATTCGTCTCACAGCATGTGAGTAGTGTCCATTTTTAGGATCCATAAGAGTATACATAATGTCACCTGAGAGAAAATCCTCATACTTTTAGGTCAATTTTTTTTAAAACATCACTAACAATTGGTCAAGAACTATCTTTAATAATATCTCTATATGATGGACTTCTTCTAGATGTGGGCGTTCTGCACTCCCCTTACAACATAGTTCAAGGGAATTACTCATCTACAAGTTTACTCGATGAATTCAGCATGTGAAGCTTGTGATCAAGAGGCTTGCTCATAGGGGAGGTGTCTACCAGATTGCTTGTAGTGGCTCAGACACAGCACTTTAGTAATTTGTTGTGTTATAGTGTGTATATCGTGTCAGTGCTCTAACATCCGAGATCTACTAGTCAACATACGGTTCCAAAGGTGTTCATTGGGGGGCAACATATTGTTGGCTACGACAGTACAATGGCCAAACACAAGGCAGGACAACTTGTTCGGTGCTTCTGTAGCAAGCAAGTGGTCTTTGAAATTCTGTCCTTCCCTTTTTTAATTGAGCACCTCAATAGCGAGCTTGCGTATTTTACATAAGCGATGTTGTATATTCTGGTTCTTGCAAGAACTATAAAAGGTAGCCCTTATACTTTCTTGATAAGCCTCGAATTCTGATAGGTTCAGATGTCTGTGTTGCTCTTTTGCATCACTCCGATATGCCTTTGATGGCTCACGCTATCTGTATGAACCAGGTCGACTATCCAAGATGGAGTGGCGTATGTTGTGCATTACTCCCCAAGCGTATAGTCCGGGCTCTGATACAATACAGAGACGAAACTAAGAGAGAGGGATCCTGATAACATCCCCACGGTGAGGCGTTCCCGAGCACACAAGCATTTCTTCATTTAACTTTTGTTGTTTAACATAAGTTTGCCACGTCCTCAACCCCGACACTTTCACTTTCAAAAGCACTCTTTTTTATTCAACCAGCCACAGAAAAAAAAAGTCCATAAAGGTTTTGTCACCCGTTTTGTACTCGAAAATTATCGACTTTATTGACCATAAAAATAGAGCCCGATTTAAAACATTCTGCTTTTCATTTCTTGATAAACTAGCTCTGGAGATCATAGCTTCATCCCCAAAGATACAAACATTTCTCTTATATCATCTCACCCATTTCATTTACAATTTTTGTGTATACATTTTTCTTAAATGAGTTGGATCCAAATCCCAAGAAAACATCAAATAAAACTTCTTAGGCGGATCCTTATGCTAATGAACATAAAACTGAGAAAACAGAGGTAATCCTCTCAAGTCAACGTGATTTCCACTACTTCGCATCTCCTTTGGTAAAATTTGGAAAGAATTAAGAGTAGAGGTGAATCTTTTAATCACACCGGGGTACTTCCTTCCCTCTTTAGGAGATTTTTTCCCTAGTTCGCATATATGCATCTATCCCTAACATGTCTCTTATCTTTGTACATTTAGTTCGTAATACATTTTTTTGGTCGCGTTGTTCCGCAAGCTTCTTCTTCTTCATTGTCTGGTTTGTGTGCTTCTTCACTCCTCAAACGCCAACACAAAAATTGATATCGTATTATGATGCTGCAAACTCCTTTCAAGACCTTTTCTAAGGTTCACACCAATAGATTTGTTTTTCATCTGCGTATCTTTATACGTGAGGATAAAACAGGTTTCATTAAAGGTAGGCCCGTCCTTGATTGTTGATGTTTGTGAAGGTTCAATCCTTGCGGGGTAATCTTCTGAAGATGTCCTCTTCATGAAAATCAACTTTAACAAAGCTTGAGATATACCCGAGTGCAATTTAATTTTTCAATCAATGAAAGACTTGGTTTCAGCCCAATGTCTATTAAGATGATCTCCATGCTTTTTGGGAAATGCTACTACTTTCATTAATATAAGTGCTCAACTCTCTCAAATGATTATATTAAAACACTCGATCAGGCAAGGTGGTATATCCCTAGTTCTGTATGACTTTGCCATTGTCATACATGACATTAGTTTCTCCGTAAGCTATCATGCCCTTATTGGTCAAATGACAAGACTTTTGCCTTCGCAAAGTCTAGATCAGATGGTTATGAGAATCTTTGACGATGACACAAATGCTTTCTTACATAACTATTCAGTCATTACCATCACGTTTCGACACTATTTCAATATGTTTCGCAAAGCATCTAGATTTAGAACAAACCACTTAAAAACTGTTTTGAAAGTTATAATTGAAACTTCACCATAATTGTCGATTGATGAGGATTTTCAAGAGATTCCAAGCGATCTATTTTTTAGGCTGTTGGCCATCGAGATACGTTTTAATGTTCTTATGCGACACTGATGTGTCCCGATGCTTGCCAAGCTGGAATGCACATTAACTTGGTAAGGTGGGCTATGCTCATTAGTACATTACTTATAACATCGAATATTTATTTTCTTCTCTTCTGCAGACTAAATGATAAAAGATCTTGGTCACTTGGAAATAAGTTTTAGGAGTTTTCTCTAGACAGATGATCCCATTAGGAGGGGTGCATCCAAAATCAAATGGGATGTGTATTCTAGCCAAAACGACTCATGTGGTCTTGACATTATACATATTGAAAGGCCATGGATAGATACTAAATGGTAGGTCAAAGCTTTGCGCACGATGAACTCCAACTCGACCAAGTTAATCTTTAGAAATAAAAGTTATCTTTCTTTTTTGGGTCATCTTTGGTGGAAGGGACATGACTGAATCTCTTCATTGTTCTCCCCTTCTTTGGTGACTCGTAGAAACTCAAAGTTGATCTAATGAATTTGTGGAAAGGTTGGAACAAGGTTCAAAATTACTTCAAGATCAATGAAGATTGGAAGTGGGCAATTGGTATTAGACAAAAAGATTCAACTTAGTTCTCAAGAAAGGAAATCAAGAAAGTTTATTTTGTAAACCTCTGAAAGGATGAAAAAATTTGGAAAAAGGGTTCTCTTGATGGAAACACCTCAAGAATAATGATAGAACGCAATGTATTACATTTTAGGACATTGGTCCAGCTAGGAGGTTGGAGAAAGAATATTGGTGCTTATTTATGAAAAGGAACTCATGCTTGGGAAATATTGAAGACTCGGCTCCTTCTTGGATACGATCCCATGAGTTGAGATGTTATAATGTAAGAAGCTTGGATAGGAAACCAACTTTCAAGGAGAACCTCGCTTTTAATGTTTCAGTTAACAGGAGGTGGTGTTTCTCCTCATAGAGTATCAAATGGGACCTCAAGTTCCTTGCCTTTAGGAGCCCCCTCCTAGAGAATAGAAAAGTGGTTTGATATGGAAAATCCTCCACAATGGAATTTGGACAAACATCAAAGCTAGAAAAATGTGTGGTGCCCCTCCATGGTGTAATCACGACTTGCATGGTACAGAAGAGTGGGATGCCTCTTCTTTTCTTGATGAAGTAGTTTATTATTCTAGAAAGCCTTAGGAGGGATTTTGCACCATCAAAATCAAATCAACCTGAGAAAATCTTTATAGAAAGGAGCTATTTGATGCTGAACGTCTGCTTCTGGGAATGGTATCATGGGTGAGGCTATATGGGAGATCTCAAAAGAAAGATCTGTTGCCACCTCCGACATGCTGCTCTCTAGAATGCAATATGGAGTGAAGCTCTTTGGATTATTTCAAAGGAAAGATGTGCCGCTAGCTTTGAATAGACCACTCAAATGATGATCCATAGAAAAAAATGATCAGCTTGTGCAAACTAAAAAAATAGCAATGTTGAAAGATCCCTAGAACACCTCACTTGGAAGCTACTAAAAGAATTTTGAATTACCTCAAAGGTACTCAAAGTCAAGGTCCTTACTTCCCATAAACATCAAATTTGGACATAAAGTTTTACTCAAATGCGGATTGGGCAGGATGTAAGGATGATAGAAGTACTTCTCACTATTTATCTTTTGCAGGTGATAAACCCATATCATGGTCTTCTAAGAAGCAACCAATTGTTGCTCTATCTTCAACAGAGGCTGAATAGAGGGGATTAGCAAATGCTACACAAGAGGCTGTTTGGATAAAGTTGCTCGACCCAGATTTGGGACTTCTCACTCATTCACCAATGATCTTTCTTGATAACACTAGCTCTTTGCATCTTGTAGCCAATCCCATTTTTCATGAGCATCATTATAATGCCAATGACTTTGTACAATCATGTTCAATAATACATATATCTCATTGAACATCTCTGTCTACCTCTCTACTATGATTACTCAAAAGAGTCAACCTCTAGTCATATCTCAGTGAATATTCAACCATTTTACATAATTTTTGGCTTATTGGAACCAGCTTGAAGTCTACTTTATACTATTAAAATTTCCAAGAATTCAGTTTAGGCATCTGGGATAAATCATCGTCGAAATTCTCATTGGCCATCTACTAGTTGCTCCCTAAAAAGTCGGGGGTAAGATCTAATTTTCTTAATTTATTTCTGAGAGTATAGTTGATCATTTTAAATGATTCCACTTGCAATCATTATGTATCTAGGATAATTGAATTCCCTCAAAAGGAATTTTGTCAATTGTTACTATACTGCCAGCTTTGAGTAAAAAGCAAGCAGGTGTGTGGACTAAAATAACAAGTTTTTCAACACTAGCTATTCTTGAACTAGTTTGTTTTGGATTAGTTGTTTCAAGCATCATCTCCAACGTACATAGGTACTTTCTTGGTGTCATTTGCAAGCGAAAAGGGCCTACTTTATAACTCTAAAGTGTATTAGGGTGGGTACAAAGCACGTTTTAGGAGTATCACCTCAATTCCTTGAGGTATCCATTCATCTCTCCCAACAGGGTTCCACCTCCTAAATGGGATGTTAGAAAGGGGGTACATATCATTAATGAACTACTAGTGTCTATTGGAGTAATGATAAAAGATTATGATTCTGCAAATCAAATGGTGGAGTGCTGATGATGTGGATGAGCCAGCAGAATTTCGTATGTTATGGGGTGAGAAAGCAGAGCTAGGTAGTTGAAGGATGAGAAGAACAACGAGACAATTATTTGGCAATGTGATTTAACACAACGCCATCTTATCCCTCCCAAGATTATCGAATCATTAATGAGAAGGCACTTGTCTATTTCGCCTTCTTACATTCATGTTTCTACTGGGCAACTGGAGTATGTGCTAATGGATGAAAACAAAGATTCATCAAATTCAGCTTGGAGAATTCTGCTCATTATTGATGTTTTATAAAAATAGTCATGTGCCTTGGTTGATTCGCCCAACGATTTCTTCTATCTAGAAGTATTGGAGAGAGAGTTGGTGGTAGAGAGAAAGTGGAGACACAGGTATCAAAGGCGATGTAGAGAGAGAGAGAGAGATGCAAAAATGGTAGAACACCGATGGTAGTGTCCAAGAGAGAGATGGTTTGATCGCAGGCGTGAACATCACTCCATTCGACCCACGTAATGTTCATACATCTATCAAGCAGAATCCCTACTTTGAAGATTATGGAAAACACCCAAGGATGGGTATAAAACTCTCAAATCATGTCAAGAATGGAGATGCTAGAGATAAAGGTGAATACCTCATGGATATTTTCCAAGAACGCGAGATTAAAGTCCCTAGAGCTCAAGAACAATAGAAGCATTTTGCAGTTTAGCATCATGTTCATAATCCATTCAACCACATTGGGGATAAACTTTGGCTTCTTAGAAACAAATTTTAGACTTTAAGGCCTTGTGCAAATCTAGATCATTAGAGATTTGGTTCGTTCACTATCTTGGTTCAGATTAATCCTATCACTTTAAAGATCTAGATACCTAGTACTATGTGAATACATCCATTTTTCCATGTCTTAGTGTTGCAAGCATATCAAATTTCACCATTGAGGGGGGAAGGTACCTAGTCCTTCACCACCTATTGAGATAAATGATCATGAAGAATTTGAAGTTCAACATGTCCTAGAATCAAGAATAATCTTGAGCAAGGTTAGAGTACCTTACCCTCTAAAAAGGATATGACATCAAGAATAACAAGTGATCACCTATTGAGATAAATGATCATGAAGAATTTCAAGTTCAGCATGTCCTAGAATCAAGAATAATCTTGAGGAATGTTGGAGTACCTTACCCTCTAAAAAGGATTTGACATGAACAATCATACTTGGGAACCTATGCAAAACTTTAAGAGCGCACCAATTAAGGTTTGATACTTTCATAAGAAAAATCCAATGAAGCTGAGACTCGAGAAAATGAGTGCTCATCATGGGCCTTGGTGCTTGAGAGGGGTGTCATATCATTGACAAAGGAAATCATCAATCATCTCAAAATCCATGTGGCTTTCTATATCTCATGAAGAGATCCCTATTTGGAGAGAAGTAATGATTTCATTGAGTCTAGAACATGCTGAAATCTTGGGATTGAATGTCTACTTGTTGAATCCTCACATCCAAAGATGGTGTTTGGGATTTCTAACTTCATCAATGACATCATCAATTCACAACCACCTTGGATACTTAGATAATAAGGGCTTGTTTGCATACATCATTAGTCTATCCAATGTTAGTCTTTGGAGCTCAAGAAGTCACGATATTCAAGTAAGTACCTTCCAATTTCCAGTTTGAGTTCTAGTCTTGTGTTTTCTTCTAGTCTTGTCTATATCTTCAACATCCTCACTTATCTTTTTGTAATCTCATAGTAAAAGATCTTATTAAGTTATTTCTTATATCTAGTTCATCTCCCAAAGGGAGTTCATGTAAACTAGATATCCTACTTCATAACCACTATCATGGGTTATCGGATCTCTTATATAATCTCTAGTCTAGTTATCCACACCTATTAGTCCTAGGTTGTGGAACTTTAGGTAATAGTTTGATTTTCTTGTATTATTTCCCCTATGTGTGTGATCTTCTAATCAAAAGTACAGTTCAAAAATATTTTCCAATCTATTTACAGGGCATAGTCTAGTGCTTCCCTCACATCTTGAGCTTCATGATCTCGCATGTAGCAATTGTGAAATCTTTCTCCTTATCCTCATTACATGATAATTTCTTTGTAGGTTGCTTTTTGGACATCAAAGAGGACTCTTTGACCGAGAAAGAGGACATAGTTAAATGTGCTCCTTCTATCCTCCTTTGAACTAGGAAAAGAGTTAGTGGTGTTGCAATCCATCTCCATAAGGTTAGTACAAACCATGGTTGATAGTATGCTTGACATACCTAAGTACTCTCTTCAAGGCATTCATATAGGCATGTGTTGGTGAACTCAAAAACTCAAAACAAATTCTTAAAACATAGTAGTAGCAAGGTCTTATGATGGTAGTGTAATTAAGGCTTCTAGTTATGCTTCTATATACTTTGACATCTTCAAGAGGCTACCCTTCACTTACACCTAATTTAGTGTTTAGATCAATAGGTTTTGTGAGTGGCTTACATCCACTCCTACCATACTTATAAAGTACATCTAGAAAGTATTTCCTTTGAGCTAGGTAAACACTTTCAATTCCAAGAACATATTTGAGCACACCTAGATTTTAAATGCTGACTTCATTCCCAATATTGTCCTTGATTAATTTGTATGTGTGTGTGCACACACGCATGCATGTACACAATGTAATGCATTTCTATGAATCCCATATAATAATTTAAAGGCCTAGATATGGTCTCTACAAAAGGATTCTATTAAACTTATGAACAAAATTCTTGGTCTCTGAAATGCATTAGGTAATGCTTTGTCCATACCCACATATATGAGCAGTCACAAATATATGACAAAGTGTTCTACTTACATTTGCTTTGAAAATAGAAAAATAATTAAAAAAAAAAACTAACAAATACTAAATGTGTATGAGTTTCTTTAAAGCCCTATAATATATTGTAAATATGTGACTCTCATTCTCCAATGCATGTTGATTTTTGATCCATTGCCATAAGAGCCTCTCATCTCATAAGATATGCTTCCTTTGTACCCCAAATTATATGATGTTCTTGGAAATTGTAATGTGAATATATGGAGAGATTCTTTCCTTTTCTTTTAATGGACGTTCAACTGAAGCCTAATCCCCTCAGCTTCAACTTTGAAAGGAAAACTAAACAAGTGAATGGGCAACATTACAATTAGTTTAACTTATCAAAGCCATACATGTCCAACTCGGGGCTTGAACCCTCAACTTCCACCTCAAGAAGCCAAAGCTTAACCAACTACCCTACAAGACGTGGAGTAAGTATGATATACATGTGTAGTCTTCATGTTTGGAGGCTACCTCTTCACGTTCCCTTGATTCATGTGCATCTATGATTTTCTCTTCGTAATTTAATTCTCCATCTTCTAGAAAACCAACATACTTAGAGCTTTGTGTTTCTTGCACATTTGTGAGGGAAAACCTAGGTTTTTCATGCCAAAAGGCAGATTCTTCTCTATAAGTTCAGTGGGGGGCAGCTCTACCTTGTATCAAGTGAGATGTCTCTACATGAGGCTCTAAGAAACCCGCAAAAAATTTGATGAATGGAGGTATAGAACCTAAAAAGAAAGTCACCGAGGAAGCTAAAGTGTACAAGCATCAAGGCCCCTAGGGTGGGTCAATCGAAGTGCATCATGAAATTTTCTACGAGGTGAAACCTCATGCTCAAGCTATAGAGCGAATGCTCTTGGGGGCAAGTAAAGTATGGAGATAGGTAATATGCATCTCAAAACCTCGACATACTATGAAAGAAAACCTACTTTAACCTATTATTTAATAACTTGGGACACTCAAGTATGGTTGATCCATATTCTCACAGATATTTATATATAGGTAAATAGAAAGTTCATGTATAAGACAATGCTCATAAGATATGTTTGCATAGTGATAGTGAGGATAGAGAAGATGCTACTCTCATTGTTGATAGAAATAGCCTAGATAATTGGAAAGCTCAACTAGTGGACAAAATATTCATTGTGCTATGCCATGGACCTAGATTAGCTTTGGATGTTTTAAGATTGCGGGTCAAACATAATTGGGAAAGGGAAGGTCTATTTGGCATCCATATCCAATATTTTGCCAAGAATTACATCTTGTTTCATTTTCAAGATATTGTAAGTGCTTTCAAGGTGATTAGTGAGGGATAGTGTCTTATACTCTTTGCCCATATTTTGGTTTTTAAATTGTATGTGGGTTTTAACCTAAGGGGCCCCAAAACCCACAAAGTCTTTGTTTGGGTGGAATTTCTTGATTTTCCTATTAATTTTTATCTTTAAATTGATAGCCTTATTGGTCTCATAGGCCATGTTCTAGGGAAAATAAATAGATGAAGCATTAACCCTAAATGGGATCCTTAGGCTATGATATATGTGGATATATACAAACCAAATAACACCACACTAGTCATTAAAGGCTTAGATACTAGATGTTTGCATGAACAAAAGATGACCCAAAGAAAATTTCCAAATGCTTGTTTTAATATTTCTAAATAGGGACACCTCATAAAATATTTTCCTTTCTCGGTAAAGAAAATGTGGACGATTCTCTAAGCATAAGCAATATAACTAGATGCATAGTAATAAATCTTTTTCACCTTCTTTGATCATGCTCCCTAGACCATCAACTTGTTTATTAACAATCCATATTATATTATAGTGTTGGGCATCTTCAGTTTGATTCTTTCTTGCTTGAGATCCTATGTGTGGTTTCCAAGACTAAAGACATTTTTAATTATCACTTTAGTAAAAGTATATCTCCCCTTTCTACGTAGGAAACCTATCTTTTATATTCAAAATCTCTTCACCCATTATAAAAAGCTAGCTAAAGAGATTAGGGCTAAAAGAAGAATGATGAATGTTAAGGAAATGGAAAATATAGGATTAGCTCTACTAATATCTCTAGTATTTGTGAAAGGGGCTTTGATGTCTACGAGAGATTGAGATATGAGGATTATCTCTTGGCTTATATCTCTCTTCTCTCATCAAAAGAATTTTGGGACGGTATTGTGGTCATACCTAATAAAAAGATTTTTGAGTTTATTAAAAAAGAAAGAAAGCTAAGGATTTTATCTCGATGTTAAACAAGAGGTACAGTGGCATGATTTGGACACTTAGGAGAACTTATAGGAGGCTGTATGATTCTTTACTAATGTTTTCTTTGTGCCTCGGAAGTGGAATGATGCTATCAAGAGAGCAAGAGCCCATATGGCACTTAAAAGGGAAAAATGGGTCTTGAAGGCTTGGCCTCTCTTCTTGACCTCACCCTAAATGTTTGTGAGGTTTATTCTCCTAATGTGGAAAAATATTGTGAGAAAAGGTGCTCTTTTCGTTTCTATCAATATTGGCGTGATTAACGTGATTCATGAAAAAGACCCAAGGATGACTTGAATAACTAGAGACATATATCTTGTTTGACTTCTATATATAAAACCTTCTCGTCCTCTTTGGCTAGAACTCTTAGCCCCATTATGGATAACATTGTTCTTCCTAATCAAAAGGTTTTATTAGACTAAGATTTATCCTTGATGGTATTATTTTGTTCTCAAAAGGTATGAAGTTTTCTCGTCAAAGTGTCAAGGATCTGATATTCAACAAAGCCTATGAAACAATGGATTGGAGTTTCATTCTTCAGTCTTTACATGATATGTGTGTCAATTGAAATTCATTCAAGTATGTCACTACCCTATCAGGTGTTGGAGAATTCATCTCCTATGCGCAGCGGAAAGTGTAGAAGACCTTCTCAGGATAAAGATGTTCGCCTACAGCTGAACTTTAAAAGGAAAACTCGTTATTAACTGAAGAATCCAATGAGCTTGCGACTTTTGTGACTGCAACTAGAAACTAATAGCTTTCAAATGAGCTATGAAACATGCAATTTGGACTAGTCTTGGTTTGGCAATTCTTTGCCTCAAAACACGCTACTTGTCCACTCAGTTTGCCTGAGGAATTTAGTAAAAACTAAATAAATCATAGAGCATGGTGAATTGCACAAAACTATTTAGAAAGAAAAAATACAAAACATAAGATCTCAAAAAAATATTTAAACTCTAAAAATGGATATAAACATTGAGAGATGTGACTCTCGCAATCAAGCTACCCAAAAAACAGTATGCAACTGGACATAGTCTATGAGACTGAAGAAAATGAAATGACTGAAACCAAATGAACTACCTACAAGGGGACTTCAGTGCCTTCTTCCTCTGTTCTTGAGTGTCCTTGTGTGCTTTTTTTGTAGCCAAATGACCATGATCTCTCATGATGAGTTTGAGAGCTCTTCTCCATAACACCTCCACTACTTCGAGCAGCTACTCTTCTCTTTAGGTTCAGTTTTTGGGTTTGATTCTCTTTTGTTTGATTCTCTTTTGCCTCCATTACAAATGTTTGACTCATGTATACCTCTTATTGACGTTTTCCATTGTGAAAAGCATTTTTTATTTCAAGTTGATACAATGGCCATGTCCTTGTTGCACTAACTACAATCAAGGTTTTAATTGTTCCATCTTTGCAACCAAGCTAAAAGTCTCTTCGTAGTCGATGCCGTGAGTCGGCTTGAATCCTTTTTCTACTAGTCTAGCTTTATGCCTAGCTAGAGAACCATTTATTTGAAACAATCTTCATACCTTCAGCCTTTGGAACTAGCTCCCTGAGAGTTTTTCTCTCTTCTTGCATAGCTTGCTGCCATTGTGTTTGTGTACATGCTTCTTCATATGCATCCGGTTCTTTATCTTTGACCACTTGTGTCATATATGCAAAATGCTTTGCAATAAGACTATCACAACTCAGCCTTTGAGTTGGATACCTTGCTCTTGAAGAACGCCTCACATTTCCTTTTGAATATTGCTTCTTCAACCGGTTCAGCTTCACCTTTGGTATATCACCTCTTCGTACTCTTCTTCACTTGCATTTGAATCAATATTTTGGGCAGAATTTTCAGCTTTAGTTCTTTCATAACTTGATGTTGGTGATGAGGAATGACTCCTTAGTCTTCCCTTCCATGTTAAGCTTTCTCCATTTTATGTAGAAGCTTTTGGACCTAACACCTGAGTGCTTGTTTGCTAAAATTTTTCTTGGACAACACCTCCATCATCTTCGTAATCTTCTTCAAGAATCTTCTCTTTCCCTTTGTCTTCAAACCATGGTCTTAGCTCATCAAATGCCACATCTCCTGAGACTTGTAGCTCTTTTGTCACCGGATTGTAGTAGCTGTATCCCATTTGCTCCGATGAATATCTAATACAAATACCATTTTTTTACTTTGGCTCCATCTTTGTCCTTAGTTCTTGAGGAATGTGAACATTGTTGGAGGAGATGGTGGATAATCACAAGAGATGAGTTGGTGTAGCTAAAACTTGCTTCACACCTATTATAAGTATTGGCTGGAGAGTGTTGTGGACCTCCTTAGCTAGATAATAAGCATAAATGATCATATATGTTGCTTAGAAGATGATGGAGAAATGATAGAATCAAAATAGATAGTTAGGCATATGATCCAATGCATAGAACTTCCTATTTTAGTTGAGACACGTGCTTAGTGTTTTACTCAATTCTCTTAGTACAATAGCAATTATTAAACTTCCCTTTTAGCAACTTCAATTAGCTTAGCAAGCTACCACTCAGGAGTAGAATCATCTAAAATGATGAACTTGATGCTGAGAAATATGGTTAGCAAGTTAAGACAACTACCCCGATTTTTACGAGCTTTAACGGTCACAAACCAATGAGCATTAATTGAATGATATCCAACATTTGGGAGATCTAATATCAATGAAACTTTGTAGGATCAAAGTACACACTATGTTGAAGATGTCATGCTTTAAGTCATGTAAAATAATGCACTACAAAATGAGAACCAGCTGAGACAAAGAGTGTGATAGAGATATGAGAGTAGGAAGTAATGAACATGTACTGACTAAATCATGTAGAATTACAAAGTCATTGGCAATAACGAATTAGTCAATGAGTGTATAATGAGAGAGCTATGGTATGAGCTCCTGTTTGCAATGAATGTGCATGGAAATGATCTCTCAACGTCAAGATACAGGTGAGATTTTCATCTCATCTTTTATAGCTTTTGTTGGAGCCAAGGATTTGAATTCAAATTCAAATCTTTACCAATAAAGTGCATGCTAAAGTATAGGATTGATTCTCTCTTGACTCAACTACCAAGAATTATGAGATTCTATGCTTCCTAACTCCTCTTGGGTTCATTGACCTTTTACAATGAGTAATTGTAACTTCAAAGTTACAAGAGGTTGTACATATGAGCTTCCCAAGTGATATGCTAATACATCAAGCTTATGTAAAATGATCAAATGTATAGGCTTGGGCTTAATTGCACCACCAGCTCCCCCTCAAGCCTAGCATGCTTGATGCTCATTGTTCCTTGATCTCTTGCAGCCCAATCATCAGTTTGAACATGTTCATGTTTGTTCCATCCAATGCATTGGTGAGTAAATCTGCACATCGCAAATGAGTTGATACACATGCTAATTAAATATCCTTGCTTAGCAATTTCTCCCCAACATAATCCTAGTGCAGTTCAATGTGCTTTTTTGTGGCATGGTACACAAGATTAGCAGCCAAATGAAGTGAACTAGTGTCATCTCAAAAGATTATTGGAGTGGAGGAATGTATCTCCAAATATGTATACAATTGCTTAAGCCACATAGCTTCCTAAGTGGCATTAGCCAAACCTACATATTTTGCTTCTGTGGAAGATAAGGACACACTTGGTTGCTTCCTATATGAGCATGATATGAGACTTGAAACTACAATAGGTAGGTACCCTGAAGCGCTCCTCCTATCATCCTTGGAGCTAGCCCAATCTGCATCAGAATATAACTTTATATCTATGTGAGAAGTGAAGGGATAGAATAAACCCTCATTCAATGTATCCTTTAAGTACTTAAGCACCCTCTTTGCAGCTTCCATGTGTGGATTCCTTGGTACATGCATGAGTTGACTCAATGTACTCACAACATATGCAATATCCAGTCTTGTCAAAGTAGCATAATTAAGACTACCCACAAGTTGTTGGTAATGTGTAAGGTCTTCAAGTTGTTCACCTTCATGTGAACTTAGATTATGATTGATCTCCATGGGAGTTAGTGCATCTTTGGTGTTCTCCATCTTAAACTTTACCAACATATCATGTATGCACTTCCTTCATGTGATGAATATACTTGAATCTATATACACAAGTTTTAAGCCAAGGAAATAGTTTAACAACCCTAGATCACTGATTTTGAATTCCTTCATCAATTGAGCCTTGAAGTGCTTGATACCATCAGAATCATTACATGTAATAGTCATATCATTTGCATAGACACACAAGTAGATGACCTTTGATTTATTATTCTTCACAAATAAAGAAGAGTCTGCTTTGCTTGCTACAAAGCCTTGATCATGCAAATAGGTAACAAGCCTATGGTTCCAAGCTCTAGGATCTTGCTTGAGACCATAGAGTGCTTTTTCTAAGCTTGCATACATATCCTACATTTTCTTCGTCTTCAAAACCTTGTGGTTGTGCCATATACACTTCCTCTGATACCCAACCATTTAAAAATGCATTCTTGACATCTGATTGATATAAATTCCAATTTTTGGATGCAGGAAGACTTACCAATACCCTTGTTGTTGGCATCTCTACCACAGGTGAGAATCTTTCTTCATAATCTACTCCATGTGTTTGGGCAAATCCCGTTTCCACTAGTCTTCATATTTGGTTTCTTGGGAGCTAGGTCCCAAGTGTGGTTTTCCTGCAATGCTTCCACTTCCTCCTGCATGGCTTCTCTCCAATCTTTCTTCTTCTTAGCCTCTTCAAATGAAGAAGGCTCCTATGCCATTGAATCTTTAATGATGTATAAAGAGGGCTTTGTGACTAAGGATGTATTATATCCATACCTCATGGGCTTCTTACTTTCTCTTCGTTGTCTCCTTAAAGCTTAATTGGAGGACTCAGATAGATCCTCAAATTACATGTATTTGAAATTGCCTCTCGACTTCCAAGCTTTGAAGTGAATATGCTCTTGATCTTCTAAGGTTGATGTCATCTACTTGGTGTTGGCCGTCTTGAGTTAGGGTTGGAAAATCAGTTTTCAAATCATATGGTAACTCAACTTTCCTAAAATTATCTTCAAACCAAGAACTATTCTCATCAAAGACTACATCCCTACTAACTATGAATGCCTTGTTAGTGGTATTATAAAGTCTATATCCCTTTTGATTATGATCATACCCAATAAATATGCACTTCTTAGCCTTAGGGTCAAGTTTCCCTCTGATTTGTGATGGGATGTGTGCATAGGCAATGCACCCAAAGATTTTGCAATGATCTATCGAGGGTATCCTACCATTCCAAGATTCATATGGTGTCAAACCATAGAGTGACTTGGATGGAAGCCTGTTAACCAAATAGGTGGCTTTAGAAACAACCTCTTTCCATAAATAATAAGGTAATTTTTTTCTCATTTAACATAGAGCTAGCAGCCTCAACAAGTTACGTGTTCCTTATCTCTGCCACTACATTCAATTTTGGAGAATACCTGGTTGTTACTTCCCTGTTTATGCCTCTATCCTCTAGAAATAGATCAAACTCATGTGAAAAGTACTCACCACCTCCATCATACATGATTCTCTTCAAGCTCCTTCCTGTCTGGTTCTCAACTAGTGCCAAGTACTTCTTGAAACATGTAAACACCTCAACCTTATGCTTCATAAAATAGAGAATTTTCCACCTATTGTAATCATCAATAAAAGAGACATAGTACCTTGAATCTGAGATGGATGGATCTTTGCTAGGACCCCACACATTAGTGTGTACAAGCTCCAAATAATCTTCATGGATGTATCCTTTTCTATTGAATGGTTGTCTATGAGCTTTGGCAAATTTGCAAGTTCCACATTTGTAAATCATGTGATGCTTGGTCACATTGGGAATGCCAAGCACACTTTGATCCCTACAAATTTGCTTCAGAGTTCTCTCTTTTATGTGCCTTAACCTCTTGTGCCATATTTCCAACTCAAATATGGTTTGGTCTCTATAACTGAATAGTGCTATCTTTCTTGTGACTTCAATTTCAAAAGTATACAATCTACCTGGATTCTCACCTTTGACTATCCTTTTGAATCCTTGTTGGGGGTCTTCCACATATACTCCATGCTTGGTGAACTTGACCTATAGACCTTTCTCTACTATCTACCCAGCACTAATTAAATTTTTGGTTATGGTAGTTACATACAAAACTTTTCTCAAAAGGTTCATACTACCATTAGAAGTCTTAACATTTCCATTTTGCTTGATTGAATGCTTAGTATCATCACAGGTTTGTACCTCATGCTTTCTCTTTGGTCCTTCAAGATCAGATAATAGTGCTTCATTCTCTACCACATGATTTGAACAACCTGAGTCAATGTAAAAGAGATGCTCATTATCTTTACCTTGCTTGGATGTCATGTTCATGATGAGCAGAGAATATTCTTCACCTTTAGTGTAGTTTTTGAAGTCCCTTCTACCTCTAAAGCCTCCTTGATAGTTGTTTTTGTTGTAGCATTGATGGTAGTTATGGTTGTAGTTGTCTCCAACATTGTTGTACCTACCTCTTGTTTTTCCATAGCTTCCTCTATGGAAGCCTCTTTCTCTTTGGTTCCTTGTATTTTTGTAGCATTCTTGAGTAGTGTTGTTGTTGAGACCACATATGTTGCATGGGGAACTATTCTAGGGTCTCCCCCTACCTTGCTTACGTCCTCTGCCCCTACCTCTAGCACCTCTTCCTCTTCCTGCATAATTGGCTTGAGTGGTACTAGACTCTTCATCTTGTTTCTTATTTTTACCTTTATCCTTAACTTTATTATTATCTGTATAAGGGGCAGAAGATTGGTTACCTCTTCCATTGTCACCATTTTTGTTGTGTTTTGCTTCATGGGTGAAGAGTTGTCCCTTCAAAGTATTGAGATGAGGTATCTGCATATCCATGTAGAGATCCATTGCAGTAGTGAAGGATTCCCACTTGTCATGAGCTTTAATTCCATTGATGATCTACTTCACTATCTGCTCTTCCTCTATCTCTTCCCCAATCCTTGTAAGTTGTTCTACAACATCCCTCATTCTGGTTACATAGTCAACTCCTTGATTTGATTGTTTCTTGCGAGTTTTGAATTCCATCCACAACTGATTCTTCCTAGCTCTTGTGTTGGAGGAGAAGTATAATGAAAGCACTTCCCAGATCTCTTGGGAGGTCTTACAATTTCTAACATGTGTTAACAAGAAATCAGAGATTGAGTTTAGAAGTTACGACCTTGCAAGAGCATCCTTTGCACACCACGTGGTTAGTCTCTCTTGCTCTTCCCTTGTTGGTTGATTCTTGCTCTTGACGATTGGCATATTTTCATCTTCTGAGATGTATCTATATAAGATTATCCCTTGAAGGCATGCTTGCATCCTTAGGAACCATGCTTAGTGGTTGTTCTTGTCCAATTTGCCAATGAAGGATGGAAAACAATCTCCCATCTTGATTGAACTTGCTCTGATACCACTGTTGTGGGAGATGCTGGATAATCCCAAGAGATGCGTTGGTGTAGCTAAAACGTGCTTCACACATGCTATAAGTATTGGCTAGAGAGTTTTGTGGACCTCCTTAGCTAGCTAATAACCATAAGTGATCATATATGTTGCTTGTGAGATGATGCAAACATGATAGAATCAAAACAGATAGGTAGGCATATGATCCAATGTATAAAACGTGTTATTTTACTTGAGACACCTGCTCAGTATTTTACTCAATTCTCTGAGTACAGTAGCAATTTGTAAAATTTCTTTTGGGGAACTTCAATTAGCTTAGCAAGCTACCATTCATGAGTTGAATTATCTAAAATGATAAACTATATGCAGAGAAATATGTTTAGCAAGTTAAGCAACTACCCTGACCTTTATGGGCCTTGCGATCACAGACCAATGAGCATTAATGAATGATATCCAATGTTTGCAAGAACCAATATCAATGAAACTTTTTAGGATCAAAGTAGATAGTATGCTGAAGATGTCATGCCTTAGATCATGTAAAATGATGCACTACAGAGTGAGAACGAGCACAAAAAAAGTCACTGTTGTGATAGAGTGTGACAAAGATATGAGAGTAGGAAGTAATGAACATGTATTGAGTAAATCATGTAAAATTAGAAAATCATTGGCAATAAGGCATTGCGCAATAAGTGTAGAATGAGAGAGCTACGGTATGAGATCCTCTTCTCAATGAAGGTGCATGGAAATGATCTCTCAACCTCGAGATACACACAGGATTTTCATCTCATCTTTTATTGCTTTTGTTGGAGCCAAGGATTTGAATTCAAATTCAAATCTATACCGATAAAGTGCATCCTAAAGTATAGGATTGATTCTCTCTTGACTCAACTACCACCAATTATGAGATTCTATGCTTCCTAACTCCTCGTGGGTTCATTGACCTTTTACAATGAGTAATTGTAACTTCAAAGTTACAAGAGGTTGTACATATGAGCTTCCCAAGTGATATGCTAATCTATCAAGCTTACGTAAAATGATCAAGTGTGCACGCTTGGGCTTAATTGCACCAACAAACAAAACACACACATTCAAAAACTTTGAGATATGTAAGGTCATGTTTCTTACTGGGAATAAACCGCCTCAGGAGTTAAATTATGCACTCGAGCCATTGTGGATTTTCTTATCAAATAAATATCCATACTAGCTACTTCAGCCCAATAGTTTAGTGGAACCTTCATCTCATTGAGCATGCATCATACAACTTTTGTGATATGTCTATTTTTCTTTTCAGGAATGCAATTTTGCTGAGGTGCATACCTACATGTACATTGTTGCTTGATGCTATTTTCATAAAGAGAATCTAAGAATTCTTTGGAGAAATATTCTCCTCCTCCATCAGACCTTAAAATGTTTATGTACCATCTTATTTCCTCTTGAACTTGTGCTTTAAATCGAGGACATTCCTTGCCACATAGTTGCTCTTCTGAAACCGTTGTTGATTTTGCTTTCCTAGTTGGCATGCTTCATTGTGGCTCCATGATGAGTAGCACCTCCTTTAATGTCAATCCGGGAAGACGTGAGGATGGTATGAAGACCTCGAGCAACTGGAGGCACAAGTGCGTGAGTGAGAAGCACACAAACATGCACACACATACACACACACGCGCACACACGGCAAGACAAAGAGTGAGAAGCAATGGAGTTCTTAGATTACTTTCAAAAAGCTCTTACAAGTTCATTTCAATTACAATCTACCTCAAAAATGAGCTCTCTAGCTCTATTTATAGTTTTTGACTAGGTTTTGGCCCTGTCGAGACCTAGTGTTCGGCCTAGTTAAAAATTAGGTTCCAGGTCCAATTTGAGGGCTTAAACGGTGTCTAAAAAATACGAAAATTGATATGTAGGCACTTCTAAGGCTCCTCAAGCTCAAGGACTCCTTGGCTTGCACAAAATGGAGCTACAAAAATACGAAATGGTATTTCACTATTTGTGTAGAGATTTTCTCTGCGATTTGTCGTACACATCTTTGAGCTCCCTACTTGCTCTTTCTTCTTGTGTGCTCCACTCCTTGATGTCTAAAAAATTTAGATGGCCTACTTGCCAGATCTTCTTTGGCTACTGTGTCTGCTTGTGCTATCTCTTCGTTCCGACCCTCTTTGTCTTGTGGCTCCTTCGGTTCCCTGACTTCTGCCAACACCCCCCCCACTCTCGCGTCTGTCGCCCCTGACAGACCCTTGTCTAGATGCTCGTTGAACGTAATATTGGACAATGTCGGAAGCGAGGTGATGTTCTTCTAATCTGAGCCCCCATGCTAGATCTGTTAATAATGCATCCCAATTCACTGGTCCTGGTACGTCCGGATGTGGCACCCGCAATTGTTCTGAATAGATGGTTCTCTCCACAGCGAATAACTGGAGGAGATGTGAGGGCTTGGGTACAAATATTTCTGAGTGATATTCCCAAAATCCCGTTATGAACATCTCCTCGAATGTCTGTTTGAAACAAGCTGGGAGGTACTTTATTCTGGCGTGCCAAGCATATATTACCTCTATGGATGGGGTTGTGCTCATGTCGTATACCAGATCTTGATTTCCTATAAGAAATCCGACACCTGAGAAGTGGGGGTCTTTAATATTCTTGAACGTCCTGAAGGTGATTAGCATTAGTTCAAAGATTTTCATACACATTTGTGCCATCACATCGGGGGTATTCCGTAGTCGAGTGCTCTAGTGTCTGATGGTAGAAATCATGTAATTGACAGTGGGAGGGCCTTGTGGCGGTGCTAGATAAACATAATTTAACCACTTCGCGCAACCTTTGACGTTCTTGACAGCAATGGTAAACTCTGGCAAAGTGCGCCAGTGGAATATTGGAACATAACAAGGATTGTATTTAATAAAAAGGGGCATGTTAGTCCAGGTACGAACCATTTCCGGTTAGGTTTCAAGAAG
Organism: Ceratopteris richardii; assembly: GCA_020310875.1. NCBI lineage: Eukaryota > Viridiplantae > Streptophyta > Polypodiopsida > Polypodiales > Pteridaceae > Ceratopteris > Ceratopteris richardii. The sequence goes on from CM035441.1 coordinate 17,407,614, forward strand.
ACGGATTCTCCAGGTTGGTTGATAAATGGAGCCTTTCTTTGCACTTTCTGGGATATCCTCTGGCCCAAATTGTGTGGCAAAAGTTGGAGGTTTGCCACAACTGCGTTGAATCTCTGCATTGTAATCCGCAAGGAGCACACAATATGGCACATATTGATCATCGTTGGTGCCGATCCATCTATGATGAGACATGCTTCGAAAGTATTCAGACTTGATGATGGTGTCTTCTAACTTTGCCATAGATTGGATTTGAATGGCCACTCTATCTTCATGGGTTGTTGCTGTCTTCTCTAGTGCTTGGAGCCATTCAGGTACTTCAACTTCTAACGTGTCCATTCCTTCTGAGGTTTGTGCACCACCTGGCATCGGCATAGGAACGTATGGTTCCTCATATGTTTCATCCACCTCAATGGGTACTAAGTTCTCCGGTTCGGGTTCTACAATTGGGGAGGGCTGCCTTTCATATTGTAGTAACTTTTTCTGGAGCTCCGCCACCTGCTCTGTCAATGCCTTTACTTCCTCTGAAGTCGAGGCCGTTTCTATTACCTTGGGTGGAGCCTCCTGTTCCCTGAGCTGGCTACGCAGCTCATCTCGTTCCCTTTCCAAGTCTTCATGTGCCTCTAATAAATCCGCATAACTTTCCAAGATGGTTTTCATTGTTTCTGTGGGAACCGCTTTGAGCTGTTCTGGATCGATCTCATGAGGGGAACCTTCCATGGCTGCTTCCACATTTTCTTCATTTTGTTTCTGCAACCGTTTATTTTCTTCAAGTGCTGTAGCCATATGCTTCCGAAGTAGAGTTAAATTACGCCGGACTCTCAGGTTATCTGATTGGTACACCTCCAGCAAGGCTTCGAGTTTTTTGACACCGGGTTCTGCTGATGGTTGGGGTGTCTCCAGGAGTGTTTGATGGGCTTGCTCGAGAGTTGTATAGCGCTGGTTGAGTTCCGCATTTTCTTCTGCTAGCGTTGTGAGTTGCCTCTGTAGGTTCTGATGATTCGTTGTCAACTGTTGATGGCGGCCTTCGAGATCCCTGTACTCACGTTAAAGTTGATATACACACTGATGTAATGACATGAATATACTATTCACATTAAAAGATGCAGGTAAAGATGAAGATGCAGGGGGAATGGGAATGGGGAAGGGAGTTGTGAATGCTGTGGAATCAAGTGGTGAAGTTGGTGGAGGGGGTATGGGAGATTGAGGTTGTGTGGGGGGTGGGGGTGGTACTGTGGCGGGTGATGTCTCCATCGTGTCAAATGTGGGTGTGACAGTAAAGAGGGGGACCGTGGGTGGGGTGGAAGTGATATTGGTGAAGAGTGTCGTGAAGGTGGGCATGGAAACTCCTCAGAATTGGATTCCGGGAGAGAGAGGAATCCCCATGACGACTGTGGTGACGGTAGAAAAGGGTGTGGTCGTGCCGGTTGGTGAGGTGAAGTGTGTAGTGAGAGGTGAGGTGGGTGGAGAGAGTTGTTCCTCCTGATGTTCTTCTGTTGGTGTGCGGCCTCCCGGTTCTGATACATTGATGTGTATTTGTTTTCCAGATCGCATGGGTCGGGCAGGCACACGTTTCTCGAATCGATGAATGTATGTCATGGCTGCATGTATGGCTTCATCTAAGCCGACCGCCTCTGCGTGTAGGTTCATGGATTCGATAAACATATCGTCCACGCCTTCCTCTGCCAATAGTTGGCTCATGAGCACCTTGCCTGATTCAAGTGATATTTTGTGTTGTTCCTGAACTTGCTTCATGGTTTGGTACAATCTTTTTATTTGTGCCAAATATGCTGGGGCACTTGCTAGCTCTGAGAGTTCATCATATTCTTGATGTTGTTCTTCATCAGCTTCTTCTTCTTCTCCTCCTGCCTCTTGTTCATCTCCTTCGACGTCTATGACGACTGGTTGTGTCGGGGCGGGTGTTGTTGTGGTGGGATGTGGTTCCTGGGTCTGGTCTGCTTCTGTTTCAAGATTAGATTCGTATATCAGCCTGGCAACTTCTTCATCCGTGAGGTCATTGAGAGTAAATCCCTGTGGAAATTCCAAATCTAATGGAATGGGGGGAAACACCAAGTTGGGTCCTTCTGTACTTGGTCTGGGAAGACGAATGGTGAATGGCCGAACACGCCTAGTTTGAGGGGGAGTTACTTCAGGTGTGGTAGTCGCACCTCTTGGTTGAGCACATGGTAATTGGATGCCCCCTCTCATCTTCTTCGATGGAGGACCCGCTGTTGATAGTCGCCTTTGGAATTCTTGGGCCCTGGACCACACTAGTGCTCGTTGAATGGGCACGTCATATGCTAGGCACCTGTATATTATTCTTGTTAAGGCACAACATCCATGAAGTACATTTTTCTGCTTCTTATTCCAGCGCTGATGGGCTAGGTGTATCTGGTCAATGACCCAATGCGGTATGTTGAGGGTGAGGTTCTCTGTTTCTGCCAAGTATAAGCTGAACCAAATTTTCTTAGGGGGCATCGTGAATCGCTCCTGTGCGGGAAAAGCAAAATGTTGCATAACCGTTCGTAAGTGGAGAGCAATGGTAGGCGTCATTGCCACCATGTCCTTCAATTTATTGAGATCCTTATGCTTCATCCGTCCCGGGACCATTGTTTCTTTCTCGGTGGGAATGTGCATACCTTGCATGTTCAATGCCTCCCGTACCAGATTGAGAGTCAGTTTGAATCTCTTGAGTTCGTGTCCTGGCAACAATGATGGTAGTACACATTAGGGCAAAAAACGGCCGAAAAGGGGCTGTTTGCTAATGAGAGATTAAGCAAATTGACAAATAGCGTCTTTCCACGTGTACAAGAATATAACATTGCTGTCTCTTTTAACCGTATGGAGAATTTATTTTTTTAATACAATTTTCTTTCAAAGCGCCGCTAAAGTGATGAAGAGTCTCGTATTCAGTGTACAATTTTTCGGTTTGATGCAAAAAAAGATACTTTTGCACACTACACAAAGCATATTCTCGAATTTCCAAGAAGGAATTGATTTTTGAAGATACGAAATATTTTTGGGTTCACAAAATGTCATGATCATTCAACGACAGGGTTAACATCAAATCAAAAATTTCCACGTGTACAAAGCCTTTTTTTCTATAAATACTGCCAAAATTTGTGAACGTCGGTTTCTCGCTTTGAACATTCTTCTTCTCCTAAGTTCAAATGGCTTCTTCTTCTCGTCGTCCTTCCAATCGCGTAACTTCATGTGAGGTTTACAACGGAAGAGAGGATTCTTTGTGGAAACCTCTTTCCGTGAAAGTAAATGACTAGGTTACTATGCTTCCTAGCTGTAGAGGTGCCCATAAAGTCAAGCGTGCCAAAAGAGACAACACAAGAAACCATTGGAAGGGACGTATTCTCAGTTTCAAATTGAAGAGATGCGGTTGGTTTGCACGAGTACAGCATGTGTACACCGCTAAGGATCTTGTTCTAGAAAATCATCTGCAATTCCCTTCGTACTGTAAGTGAAGTTTGACAATGCTCTTCTATCATTCCAGTTGATTTTGTATAATGAAACATATGTTTTTGTACTGCACATATCTTTCCTTCCAATATTGTGGAATGGCAACCTGTTGAATGTTTAACAGGAACATTCAGAGTTCTTCATAAGGAATATGCAGAACTCATGTATGCAGAGAAATCTGTTCAATTCTTCAATAGCATAGAGTTATTTGTCCATTATGCAGATTATCAAGTGCCATCAGGGAGGAGTTCTTATGGAATTCTTGTACACGTACCTAGTCCTTGCATCTCTTCATTAGATTGGGATGCTCCTGATCATTCAACAGTTTCAAGTTTTCTCTGCAAAATTAAATTTGACATCCAGAAGGCAATGTCAGCAGGCCGAATTTCGAGAAGGATAAAGATTCAATGGTTTTTGCCTATTCATGTCTTTGTAGCATGCTTTAAAAACATGTTATTACAGAAAACAAAAACAATGTGGTTGAATAGGAGAGTCCCTATTTCAGAGATTGATGATGTTTTAGGTAGGGAATGGGATAGCAAAGAAGTTCAAAAGCTAGGTGACATTATTTTATGTAAAGTTAGTCCCAATTCTCTTTCAATCTCATATCAGATATGTCGACAATCTCTAGTTCTAGGATATGACTATAGAAGGTGGAAAAAAAAGCTTGGACTTTGGATAGCCTTGGACTCAGAGGAGAGCTGTCCAGAATTTGAGTTAGAAGTATTGATTCATCCAGATTTTCAATCAAGGAAAATAATTGTCACTGCAAATTGGAATCTCAGAAATGTAAGGGAGCTTCTAGAATACCTTGATGAGGTATCATCTCAGTGTAGATTCTCAATTAATGATGCAATAGTTTAACATTAGATCAGAGAAATCATTATCTTGCATAAGCTGCCTGCCACCAAGGGTGATTAAGTTCCAACCTTTAAGATTGTAACAAGTTAACCCTGACATTCTTACATAATGTATCTTCATCTAATAGAAGCTTCTATTGATACTTCCATTGAATTTTCTTGGCAGGATGGTTACAAACAATGTGTGTTAAATTATTAATTTTAAATGTCTTGGATATTTTTAAGGTCCTTAATTTCATATTTCCATTGATTTTTTTTTGCAGGAGTGAATTGATGACTAAGAAATAATTATACAGGAACTTGCATAAGTTAATTCTAGATGAAGAAGAGATCTAGAATTGAATATCTAATTTCAATTTAATAATTATAGTCTATCAAAGGTGCACACTAGTCTCAGCTAAATAATTTGATTCTATCCAACTTTTCTGTCCTCAAGTAATGCAAGAGAAATTATCATGGTACACATAACAAGTAATATAAGAGAGTGTGGAGAACTTGGTGCAAATTCCAATCCAAGGTTTGGTATTTCAATATTAGAAGAGCATGTCTTAAGGCATAAAGCAGAGGAGACGAGATAAGTGAAGACGACCGATGCAAGCGACTAGTGCAATCTGAAATTGTCGGATGGCCCTTATCGCTTACATCGGTCGTGTTAGCAAACTACCGCGAGAGAAATTATCATGGTACAAACGCAAACTACCAAGTAATATAAGAGAGTGTGGAGAACTTGGTGCAAATTCCAATCCAAGGTTTGGTATTTCAATATTAGAAGAGCATGTCTTAAGGCATAAAGCAGAGGAGACGAGATAAGTGAAGACGACCGATGCAAGCGACTAGGGCAATCTGAAATTGTCGGATGGCCCTTATCGCTTACATCGGTCGTGTTAGCAAACTACCGCGAGAGAAATTATCATGGTACAAATGCAAACTACCAAGTAATATAAGAGAGAGTGGAGAACTTGGTGCAAATTCCAATCCAAGGTTTGGTATTTCAATATTAGAAGAGCATGTCTCAAGGCATAAAGCAGAGGAGACGAGATAAGTGAAGACGACCGATGCAAGCGACTAGTGCAATCTGAAATTGTCAGATGGCCCTTTTCGCTTACATCGGTCGTGTTAGCAAACTACCGCGGGAGACTTCAAGAAGTGACCTTGCGTAAAGATTTGACTCACGAGTATAAAAACTAGCAATAGCGATGAAATGGATAATACGACCGATGCAAGCGATAGGGGCAATCCAAGATTCTCCGATTCCCCGTATCGCTTGTATCGGTCGTGTCCTCTTAATTCTTTATGTCCTTCTGTAACTTCTCGAATTTAAACACTTTCCAACAAGAATGAAGTAAAAAACCCACAATGCATTCATAATTGTGACATTAATAAACTTAATTGGACCATCCAATGAACTTTTGTCAAACTCTCAAGAGATTCAATACAACTGTGACCATCTTCCAGATGAAGATTGGCATAACTACATACAATTTGTTAAAAAATAAATCTTCCAACCTCGGTTGGCTTTACAATTGATTTCAATCTAAGACTCAAAAATTGATTTAACCCTTTCTATCCTTTTTAGAGCCTTGCTTTCTCTGTTGCTTCTGTCCCTTTTTGGAGCTTTCAGCTTGACTCTTTATGTTGTTCATATGCTTTAGTGGTGAGTGAAGAGGAAGCCCTTTCTTTTTATCTTCAGACTGTTTTTTATCAGGTGGAGGGGGTGGAGATGAGTCTGGATCATATGGGCAGATTGCATGTTTCATGATACTATTTATTGCTCTCTCTCTGATCAAGATGATCCATGCTTCCGGGTAGTCTGATAAATTCAATTCAGGTTTGTGGAACCTTCTTTCCAAGAATCTTACAGCATTTGCAATCACTCTCCAGCCACATGATGTTGAGTCTCTCTGCAATGGCACATGAATTTGGCTGTATCCAAATTGCTTTTGTTCATTCATTTTTGCTATTCCTGGAAAATTCTGATCAATATGCATCTTGAGAAGCTTTGCAGCACTGCATTGTAAAGTGAAAATCAAAACGGGGCATGGCTTTAAAATAGAGAACAACAAAATATATAGTAACTTACACTTTGCAATTCCCATGCTGTGATGGAAGAGAATTGAGGAAAAGAGCTTGATATGCATTGAAGTCCACAATAATCAAACTCCAATGGCCCCTGTCAATGAGTTGCATGTAAATATACTTTCTTAAATGAAACAAATATGTTTCCAAAATGAAGATGAATACTTACTTTTCAATATATGGGTAAATTACACATTCTACTTCTTCTGTAAAACCCCGTAGAAAGGACTTGGCATCTCCATGTTTATGCAAAAAACATTGTGTCACCAGAGGATCTAAAATAAATACTTTTCTTTGAGCCGCTTCCTCACATTGTTGAAGAAGAACCCTACAAATCAAGAAATAAAAATGCAGTTAAGGAACTAGAAAATTATGCAAAACAAAAGCATTTTAAGGCCTCTAGATATACCTGAGTGAAATGTTGACCACACTATCTGATATTTCAAGATGAAGCTCCCTCAACATTTTGTTATCTTCAGGTCTAATGTCAAGAAACAATTCACTTTGCCATGGCATTGCAACATTAACTATAACCTGCCCATCTCCTTTCTTGAGGAGCTCTTTATTTGCTTTCTGTAACTTTTGAATCTGGGTTAAGATGGCACTTTTCTCTGTAAATAATCCCTGCTTTTTCCTCTCCTCCTCACTATTTGCTGCAGTTCTAGTCTCATGATCATGAGTGACTTGAGCGTTGATCTCTTCAATGACAACTGTTGTTTTAGGTGCTCGAGCTGGAGGTATATTTAAAATATCGAAGAATTTTTTATCGTGGTGATCAATAGGAACCAGAGCTTTATCAAACTTATATCTTATTCTTGAAACAATAACATAATCCTTCGCCATTAGTGTTACCCTATGAGAATGAGCAGCACATAAGTAGGCATCATTCATGAAATCAATAGCAAAGTCCTCTGCAGCTTCTTGCAGGCATAGCAGTGCTTGAGTTTGCCACCTCACATTGACAAAGGATGAGGTCTTCATCAAAGAACAGAGGTTGGCTGAGATCTGCTTGACAACTCTCATAAATGGAAGTCTTGGGATCAACAATCCCACAGACTTTTGGGCTCTTCTAATTTCCCTCAAAGACTTAACATGGTAGTTGACCCTTTTTTTTGAAGGCTTGTCTGGGACATTGGCTTGAACCTTCTGGGAATTTTGCTCGTGGACATTTTCCCCTTGGGCATTCTTGTCTTGACCCTCAGTGTACAACTTCCTTGCTGTCTTTTTGGTTCTAGCCATACTCTGCAAAAAATCAATCTTTAGGCAAGGAATTAGGAAAAGTGGAATATTCCACTGTCAAAACTTACTCTCAAAAAGCTATGATCAATGACTCTTTCCACTATCAGAGGCACGACCGATGCAAGCGATAACAGCCATCCGGAAATGCCCGGATGTCCTTGATCGCTTGCATTGGTCGTCTTTAAATTAATCATCAAATATCAATAAATAATATCTTACAATGCAAAATACTCAATTATCACTAAGATAAAGATAATTGGAAAACTATAATCAATGACTCTTTCCACTATCAGAGGCACGACCGATGCAAGCGATAGCAGTCATCCGGAAATGCCCGGATGTCTCTGATCGCTTGCATCGGTCGTCTTCAAATTTATCATCAAATATCAATGAAATATATCTTACAATTCAAAATACTCAATTATCACTAAGAAAACGATAATTGGAAAACTATAATGAATGACTCTTTCCACTATCAGAGGCACGACCGATGCAAGCGATAGCAGTCATCCGGAAATGCTCGTATGTCCCTGATCGCTTGCATCGGTCGTCTTTAAATTTATCATGAAATATCAATAAAATATATCTTACAATGCAAAATACTCAATTACCACTAAGAAAAAGATAATTGGAAAACTATAATCAATGACTCGTTCCACTGTAAGAGACACGACCGATCCAAGCGATAAGAGTTATCCGTAAATGCCCGGACGTCCCTCATCGCTTGCATCGGTCGTCCCTCAATTCATCATCATATTTCAATAAATAGTAGTTAAAATAAAGGTAACAATGCGTTATACTCAAGCATAGCAAAGGAAACCAAAATTTGCAAGCTATGATCAAGGACTCGATGATATTAAAAAACATGACCGATCCAAGCGATTAGGGTTATCCAAAAATCTCGGATGTCCCTAATCGCTTGCATCGGTCGTGTCCACATTACCTTACGTAGAGAGCGCTCTCTATAGAAATTGTGAAGTAGGCTAAAAACGTGGTGGCAATGGAACCTCGACGCTTGGCAAGTGTTGACAGAAAAAAATGAAGGAAATGAATAGGGAAGCTTAAATAGGTCCCAAAACTGAGTTGATCATTGTGCCACGTGGCATGCTCCGATTGGTCCACGTCAGATACCCGTTGCGAATTCCAACGTCTTTTGAAGGTAACAATGCGTTATACTCAAGCAACACAAAAGAAACCAAAATTTGCAAGGTATGATCAAGGACTCGATGCTATTTAAAAAACATGACCGATCCAAGCGATTCGGGTTATCCAAAAATCTCGGATGTCCCTAATCGCTTGCATCGGTCGTGTCCACATTACCTTACGGAGAGAGCGCTCTCTATAGAAATTGTGAAGTAGCCAAAAAACTTGGTGGCAATGGAACCTCCACGCTTGGCAAGTGTTGACAAAAAAAAAAAAGCAAATGAATAGGGAAGCTTAAATAGGTCCCAAAACTGAGTTGACCGTTGTGCCACGTGGCATGCCCCGATTGGTCCACGTCAGATACCCGTTGCGAATTCCAACGTATTTTGCCACGTGGCATGATTTGATTGATCCACGTCATCTATCCGTTGCATCGGGCAACGTACACATTGCCACGTGGCACTCTGTGATTGGTCCACCTCATTCGACCGTTTCTTCCCTCCTTGCCTATAAATACCTATTTCTTCACAATCTCAAACTTTCAACCTTCAGAGAATTTCTCACCTACATGTGTATTTTTCTTTCGTCGCCGACACGACCGATACAAGCGATTTTCGGTGTTTGACCTACGTTGACTCGCTCTAGTCGCTTGCATCGGTTGTGTTCTCCTAATAGACATACAAGAGAAGCTGCAGCTTAGATGGAGGTAATGAATGAGATCCTTAGTGTCTCTCCATCAGAGAAACTTCTTGATTTCATGGTTCAAGAGGGTTTAAGTGTAGATTATTTTCCTGATAAGCCAAAACTTGCTGATGAAGAGTTTGATGAGCATCAGAAGCAACTTGGAATATACTCGTTTGGACGTGGCTATTCATTCTTGGATGTCGCTGAGGACAAAGGAACAATTTGTATTGACTCAAAAGAGCTCATTGAGGAGGAAGATGAGGTCAAGGTATGTTGTTTGATATATTCTATCAATTAAAGTTTTTGTCCGAGATCTCTATTTTTAAGTGAGAAAATGACCATGACCGATGCAAGCGATACAACCTAACGGATAATCTCCGTTGGGCCTTATCGCTTGCATCGGTCGTGTTCGGACTTGAAGAGGAAGATGAGGTCAAGTATGTAGTAAAATATATTCTCATGATTTAAAGGTAAAGGAGATGAGATGGGCTTGATGCAAAATCTCTATCTTGTGTCAGTTTGTCCAAGTTCTCCATTAGAAGTGTCAGAAATGGATCACGACCGATGCAAGCGATTAGGCCCATCGGATATTTTCCGCTGGGCCTCATCGCTTGCATTGGTCGTGTTTGGACTTGAGGAAGATGACGTCAAGGTATACAGTTAACTATGTTCTCAAGAACTTTAGGTTAAGGATATGAGATGGGACCAATGCAAAATCTCTTTCTTGTATCAGATTTGTCCAAGTTCTCCATTCGAAGTGTCAAAAATCGATCACGATCGATGCAAGCGATTAGGCCCATCGGATATTTTCCGCTAGGCCTCATCGCTTGCATCGGTCGTGTCAGAAATGGATCACGACCGATGCAAGCGATTAGGCCCATCGGATATTTTTCGCTGGGCCTCATCGCTTGCATCGGTCGTGTTTGGACTTGAGGAAGATGACGTCAAGGTATACAGTTAACTATGTTCTCAAGAACTTTAGGTTAAGGAAATGAGATGGGACCAATGCAAAATCTCTTTCTTGTATCAGATTTGTCCAAGTTCTCCATTCGAAGTGTCAAAACTGGATCACGACCGATGCAAGCGATTAGACCCATCGGATATTTTCCGCTGGGCCTCATCGCTTGCATCGGTCGTGTTTGGACTTGAGGAAGATGACGTCAAGGTATACAGTTAACTATGTTCTCAAGATCTTTAGGTTAAGGATATGAGATGGGACCAATGCAAAATCTCTTTCTTGTATCAGATTTGTCCAAGTTCTCCATTCGAAGTGTCAGAAATGGATCACGACCGATGCAAGCGATTAGGCCCATCGGATATTTTCCACTGGGCCTTATTGCTTGGATCGGTCGTGTCTAGGAGTTGCATGCAGCAATGATAATACATGTCTTGCTTGTGGGAATTCCCCTCATTTATCAAACATTAGATGTTTCTAGGTAGTTTGCAAATAGATATTGATGACAACCGATGCAAACGATAACGACAATCTGAATTTCTCTGTAGACCCTTATCGCTTGCATCAGTCGTGTCTCTTGCTTTTCTTTCTAATAGTTTCAAGTTACTTCACATGTTTCCTTAAGTGTGCTTGCAATTCATCTAACCATGTTTTTCATTTTTATCACAGTTAACTTTGTTGGATGAAGACAATTACCTTGGCAGGGGCAAGGGAACAAGAAAAGCCTTAGAAGAGAAAGGAAAAGCAAAGGTGGATATTCATTCTATTATCCACTATCTTCCAAAGTTGAACCCAGCCACTTTTTGTGTTATTCACAAGCACTATAGTGAGGAGCCAGACTTTGCATTGTTCTGCTTGAGGACTCTATCAAAATACATGGGTTTTACTCCAATACCCTTTAATGCTTTCAGAGTTTTACTGCTTGAAAGAGCAACTGCATTCAAAATTTTTGGATATGCCCCTGGACTCAATGCTTCAAGGGCAGGGTACTTTCTTTGTTATTCAAGCTATGCAATGGCTGCAGGGGTTTCAGATTTAAAAAGCATTGCTGGATACAGGGGAAAAGAGTTCCTGAGATATAGAGGTGATTTGCCAGAGCCAAGCTCTTTCAAAAGGCTCAAGGAATGACTTGATTTTTTCAAATTCTATATCTCAACAAATGTACATATACAGAAATTGCCCAATGTGAAATAAGACATTGCAAATTCTTTTGGTGTAATTGTTATTGATTCTCTGGTCAAAGTCATCTGATGGTAGTAGACATATTTCTTTTCAAAGCATAATACATCATGAAATGTACATACATGACATCTTTTATTTCTCAAAGAAATAAAAGACATTGCAAATATTAAAGCTCTGTTTGAAATGTGGTCTTTTTCAGTTTGTTATATTGATACATGATTTGTCTGGTGATAGCCATATCCTTCTGATTATATTTGGCATGAGGTCCTTTGTAATTGTCTTCTAAAGAACCAATCAAAAAGCTCTCTGAAGGCATTGCTCTTTGTTACTCCTCCTCCTTTCCTTGTACACCTAAAGAAGCTTGTCCTTGCTTGATAATGAGATTTTTCCATGCCTTGGGTGTTCCACATGGCAAGTGGTTCTTTTTCTGCAAAGAATGCACCATGCACAAGAAGAATATGCTGGAAAGCAGAAGAATTTCATTAGATCTTTATTTCAATTAAAAATAAATAAATTGAATAAAATATCTTTGGAGCTCACCAAGTAGTATGTTATGTCTTTGGCACCCCATGCCTCTATGATGGTTTCTATAAGCTCTGTGGTCGCCTTTCTGAAATCTGTCACATAACTTTTTGATGTTACCTGCTGCCTCATGATCTTTAAAAGATTATCTAGTTTGACCCACACCTCCATTCTCTTTTTTGCTATTTCTGGTTTGCTTTTTACATTAGTCGTGACCTCACAAAATGTTTTCCATGAATTCCACATGGCATTAAGTTGTTTGCCATCATGGTTGCTGAAGAATCTCCTTGCTTTTGCACCTCCCATTGAGACATCCTGTAAAACATCACCTGTATTTTGTGAAAGCTTTGGATCTTTTCTTAGATGAACATCACCACCATGAAACCCCATTTCTGAAAGAAGACATTCACATTTTTTTATGCATTCATCTGCAAGAGTTGTAGGCTTGATAGAATATGCATAATCCAAGTGAAGACGGACCAACTTGTCAATGATTCTTAACTCTGCATGTAGTGTACATATGTGTACATTTGTCAATGCTATTGGAAGTATGGGATCCCAAATCATTGAAGAAGATGAGTAGTTATGAAGAATAACATTTTGTCTAGAAGGAGCCTCTTCACCCTCAGCTCTAGTAATCCATCCATTTGTGCCTGGGCTTTGCATGCAGTACAAGCAAGGGTATTTAGAATTTGCTCCCCCACTTATACCAAACATGCATTTGAGTGTCTTTAGGTCTCCACTCAAATGCCACTCAACTTGAAAGTTTTCGTAGTCTTTGACATTCAACAATTCTCCTGCATGATGCCCTTGGATAACATTTGGAATGTTTGTCTGTGAGAATAACCATTTAAGTGTTTTATGGCTCTCAGATGGAACTTGAGCACAGCCAACCCACCATAACTCCATTTCTGATTGTACTTTGAGAGATGGAGTATCCAATTTCCCAAGGCTATAGTCCAAAGCTTTGTTCATCAGTGCAATGCTTATTCTCTCCATCTTTTGATGTTTTTTAAGCTCAGCTTCATCAAGTTTGATTACAAATTTCAATAGACCAGAACATTCATGCTCTTTTATATTATAGAACTGAACCATGTATGTTTGAAGTTTTATAACATCTATCCATATGTTGTTAAATGCATTGTAAGTGAAATGTAACTTTTGTTTTCCTACTTCGTAAGGCATGTTACCGTGAATATGTTTATATTCACCAAATACTGATGTGATCTTCTTATTCAAGCAGAGCCGAAACTTTCCTACATGATGGGGTCTAGGCAATCCAAAACTTCTAACTTTGTTAAATTTTAAAAATTCACACCAAACTTTTGAAATTGCTCTATAACCTTTCCTACTCACTCCGACACTATCACAAATATTTTGAATTTGAGATGGTTCTAGTAAAAGATTCATTTCTGTCATGAGTTTTTGAAAAACAAAGCGTTTCAAGCATGTATTTTCATTTAGTTTCAATAGTCTTAAAACATCATTTTGACTCAAAATTTCATTACAGAAATGTATGCGCTCAAAACTGCTCGACATATTCAAACCTAACACATTTGTCACATGATCTCTAACAATTTTCATTCTTTTCTTTTTCTGGCCAGATTTTTCAGTCAAATCTAAAAAAGGTTTTACTCGTTTTGACCGCATTCTCAAACCTATAGGAGTTTCTTTCATTTTTTTAAAAGACTCTAACTGAGAAGATAAAGTGGATAATTTGTTTTCTAGCTCTCTCATATGTAAATTCTTCTGGTGTAGTGTGTTTTGTAAATAGTTTATGTATTGTACATAATTCCTTGAAATATCCCAGAGCCTTGAACAATAGCCTCGTAAACCATCCTCACCATCTCCCACAAATCTAATCAGATCATGAAGATTATGAAAAGGGGGGTACCTTCCAGTTTGTGGATCAATTGGATAAACAGATCCATCTGTCCATATGTCGATATGTTTCTTGCCTTCCTTTCGCAATCCATCCACTTCAAGAGGATGAAGAGCCCTTCGAAATACGTTTCTTGTCGTCGCATACTCCTGACTAACTGCAATGTTGATATGGAACTTTTTACAATGATTTCGATTGTTTGAAAGCTCAGGGAGAGTATTTGGGTTAACGTTCTCCATGGTCTGCTATGAAAAATGACCAGCAAGTGTCTAAAGTGACGTGAAAGGGAGAAACAGGCTTGCTATGAAAAGTAGAGAAAAAAAGCGCAAAACGTGATCAACACACATTATATAGGTCCGTGAACAAGAGGAAAATTCAACTTTTGAGGCGTAAGATATCACACAAACTTCGAGGCGTAAGATATCACACAAACTTTTCATGATTATATGATACGAGTTTCTCTCTTCAAAATTTGCATAAGATACGTTTTAAATGAACTTACACGGAATTTCTTAAAGGATTTGACAACTTTAATCCCGATTACGCACAACTAATTGAAATCCTTACACGGCCCTTTTTGGGCCGTTTTCCGCCCTAATGAAAAGTAATATCTCCTCCCTTGGCCCTGTTGGGAGTGATGGTGCTGATAAAAATAGGAGCAGCGTAGAAAATCAGGTTTAGGCAAGTGTGCCCTGAAATATCTATCCAGGCCTGCCTTGGTCCAAACTGATCGCATTACCTCTGCATTCTGATAGTTCTCGAATTCCCTCGTGAAAAAGTGGTAGCGTCCCCATTTGCCATTAAATTCGATTTCTGCTTCCTAGAAGTAGGTGCCGTCACCCAATGGCCCTGCTACATCACTAAACCAATGAGCATGTTTCCCCACTTGAGAAGTGTGTCCCTAAGGAGGGTCCTGGATAGGAAGGACATGCACCGCTTGAAGTTCTTGAGGCCTTTCGGTGAGTGGCGGTTCCAGAAGAATGGTTTCAATGTCCACAATCTGTGCGCTGGACCCTGCCTGGGAACTAGGGCCTCCAGCATCTGCCATCGTTATTGTTTGCGAGCTGATTCTGTTGAGAATATAGAGCAGCATGCGTTAATATTGTAATGGACAAGATAGAACACGTTTTGCCCCCGTTACAACATTATTGTGAGGTGAGTAAAGGGTTAGTGGTCAGTAAGTGCATGATGACCGTGTGTGTTGTTAATGAATGGGTGGTCCTAGGAACTAGATGGAAAGATGCAGTGTATGACTGATGCAATTAGTAAGTGGAGATGAATTCACAAATTGGGGTCGGGGGGTTTATTACAAGTCTTAGGTTGCCAAACACCATGGATGGCTTTTGGTCTTGGGTTTGTGGAGACTCGGGAGGGTTGGATGAGTAATTCTGCTTGGGGGTGATGTGTCTTTGGATCCCATTTACGAGTGAGTCTTTGCATGCTTCTTGGTGGTAGTGTGTTCGAGTGTATCAGACAAGAGTGGGTGGCGGCTGCTTGAGCGAGTGAACCCTGTTGTGTATGATGTGAACTGTGTGGGACTAGTTGAGCCTGCAAGCAAGCCTTAGGCACCCAAATTTGTCTTGATTGTGGGTCAGCCTTCATCGACTTCTTGGGCACCCAGATAGATTTCACTTTCTCAACAGAGGTTTTAGGAGTCCTCTTATTAGTATGATGTCTTTGATTACTAATAGGTAGTTGAGACAGTTGTCGCGACTTGGCTACAGTCGGTAGCTCGTCTTTTCGCACCCACACTCGTTTCACTGGCTGAGTTGTTCGGCTTCGCGCGTTCTTTTGGTCTCCCGCATAGATAGTCTTCAGTAATTGATCTTCCCTTTGTTGCTGCCTCCTTCTGGCCTTTGGAAAAGAAGGGAGTTCGGCCAATGCCTTGACTTTTCTATTGAGATCTCCATTCCTCTGCATCACATAGCTTTGGACAAGAACAGCATGGTCAACTTCATGTGTACCCCTGGAGGGACCAGGAGTCTGTGCCTTTCCTAGTTCCTGGAGTGCTCCATTACCTAACTCAATGGTAATTCTACTCTGATTCACCCATACCTGAAGAAGTCCACTTCTTAGGTTTAAGTTGACTGCTTGGTCATAAATCCAATCTTGACCCAAGACAAGAGGTTCAGTGAGGTCCTCATCTTGACACACTAGTACTCTGACTGTCAATACTTCGTCTTGAATGGAGATGGGAAGATCCACCTCGCCCAGGCAAGGGGTTTCCACACCTCCCAATCCTATGAGATATGCTTCTATAGGATTGACAGTTAATTTCAACTCTTGACAGTAAGACAATTGAACAGCACTAGTGGCTGCACCTGAGTCAATCAAGGCTCTTACAGTCCTTGCACTTTTTCCTTGTCCTATATCTAAGGTTATAAAAGGACGTCGATCAATTATCCTATGAGAGCTGATACGTGAAACGTCACACATAGCCATGTGATATCCTTGGTCTGCGTCGGCCTCTGGCCTAGGTTGCTCTCTACCTTGTCTTCTTAATTTCATTCTCCGTATGCGCTCTAAAGCTTTTGCTTGAGCTTCTTCTCGAATTCGCTTTTCTTCTTCTTTGCGTTTCTTAGTAGTGTTGAGTCTTCTTAGCATTTCCTCTGTGAGAGGTTCCTGATACAACTTGACCCTGCATCCGCTTATGTAGCTCGGGAGAACGTCACCTTCTAATGTGGCTAGTTGTACTGCTCCACTTGTTGAGATTCTATTAACGATCATGGGTCCATAGCCTCTTTTCTCTAGTTTCCTCGCATGTTGTTTCAACGTGTATACTAGTACTAGGTCGCCTGCCTTCAAGCCTTTATCCTTAATGTGGGCATCAAAGTATGCCTTCTATCGTTTCTTAGCTGCATATATCCCTGTAGCTGCCCTCAGTCTTGTTTCTCCTTATCGTTCAAGGTCAAAAAGTCTTGAGGAGAGTTCGTGACCCGTCCATTCATGCTCTTGTGCCACTTTCAATGTAGGTATTAAGAAGTCCAACGGTAGCACTGCATTTTGACCAAATACCATCTGAAAGGGGGTGGCTTGGAGTACCGTTTTGTAGGCGACTCGGTATGACCAAACAGCATGGTGTAGTTGTTTGTCCCAATCAGAGCGTTTATTATTCACTAACTTGGTCAACACATTACACAGAATCTTGTTTGTGCTTTCGGCTTGCCCGTTAGCTTGTGGGTGGTAGGGGGCAGACTTCTTATGAACTACCAAGAATTCTTGGAGTAGATTTTCAATCACTTCCTTCAAGAAATGAGTGCCTCTATCACTTACTAGCTCTATAGGTAGCCCGTATCTTGTGAATACATTCTCAAACAAGAATTTAGCAGTTGTTTGAGAATCGTTCTTCGTGGTGGCTTTTACCTCCACCCACTTTGTTAGATAGTCTATCGCAACAATGATATATTCTGCATGGGAACCCTTAGCTGGGGGATTAATAGGACCTACGAAGTCTATTCCCCACTTAGAGAATGCACGTCCACCCATCATAGGTTTCAGTGGAATCTCATCTTTACATATAGGATACTGAGTTCTCTGATTGACATCACATCGTTTCACATAGGTATGTGCATCCATGTGAAGGGCCGGCCACCAAAAGCCCGCAAATAGTATTGCCTTGATCACCCGATCTAGTCCAAAGTGTCCTCCTGCTACACCTTGGTGAGCAGTTTCCAAAATCTTAAGATATTCACTTTCATGGACACATAGTCTCAGGTAACCATCCTTACCACGCTTGTATAGATTATCACCAATGAGTGAGTAATCCTGGGCTTCTTGTTCTAAACTCCTTTTCCTAGCTAGAGTCATGTCTGGAGGGAATGTTTTCGTCCTTAGGAAGGATACTAGTGGTTCACTCCAATCCGGCACTATGGACACTTGATAAAGAGTGGCATGTTCCACAGGTGGTTTAGTACAGCAGATTGGGCATTCCTTGCACAGCTTTTGGACATCAGCTTCCATAGTCGGCCAATGCACTCCGAGTCTCCTTAGTGTCTGTAGGGTTTGTTGCTTTGAGTAGTGTTGCTCTAATGCACCTACATGTGCTAATTGCAACCATTTAGCGTACTCATCCTCTTCCACACAACAAGCCAAGATCCCTTGATCTGTGTGTTTGTACATACTTCCTGCCATGATGTGATACTTTTGGGCTTTTACTACCTCTCTATCCTGCGTGTTTATTACTGGATGGTTAGGCCCGTATCTCAATACTGGTACCAATGGCTTAGCCCACTGCGGTACAACTTCCAAATTAAACAAGTAAGCATCAGGAAGGTCATCTGAAATTCCTTGTGGGGCTTCTCCAGATGTGAGCCTAGAGAGATGATCCGCTCTCAAGTGAGTCTTCCCTTTCCTTACTACAACTTCGAATTCATATTCCATTAGCAAGAGAAACCATCTTACTAATCTTCCTGTATTGCATGGCTTGTTCACGAGATATAACAATGCTTGGTGGTCATTAAAAAATTTAAACTTGTTCGCAAGCAAATAGTGTCTAAATTTCTTAACTGCATATACCATGCCTAATCCTTCTCTCTCCATAGTGGTATAATTTCGTTCAGCTGCGTTCAATTGTCTACTAGCATAGGCAATTGGAAGATCCATATTACCTTCACCAGTAGGTTGGGCGAGTACACACCCAATGGCATAATTGGATGCATCCACATGAACATGGAACGGCTTATTCCAATCTGGTGTGGTCAAGATTGGTGCTGAACATAATCTTCGTTTAAGCTCCTGGAAGGAATTCTCACATTCATCAGTCCACTCAAAGTTAGTCAGAAGTCCGTACATGGGCTTTGCAATGACAGCATACATGTGAATGAACCGGCGGTAGTAACCACAATGCCCCATGAAACCCTGTACTTCCTTGACATTCTTTGGCCTAGGTAACTCGGCTATGGCCCTCACTTTCTCTTCATCAGTGGATATGCCATTCTTTGACTCCTTCTTCGTTAGGAGTTACATGCGTGGCTAGCCTTACATCATTTGTAAGCTCTCCGTGCCTCTGGGGTTGAAATTCTACTTCATAGAAGTATTCTTCATCTGATGCAAAAGGTGGGTCCATGATGATTGACTCTAGATCAGAGTCACTTGCATCCTCAAATGCATCAGGGTTAGGTTCGCATTCTTTTAACACTGCCTCTCCCATGATTGGCTCTATGGAGAAAATTGAAATGTCATAGCCATCCTCATCACAGTGAGGTGTCCATTGTTCCTCATTGATGGCCACATCCATGGTTGCTAGAATTTCTGCCCAGCCATGGGGTTCAAATTCCTCATCAAGAAATACTACAGGTGCATAGGCAGGGTCTTGAATGGGTCTATGTGTTTCGTTTGCACCTATTTCTCTGTCCTTTTCTCTTTTCTCCTCTTCTACTGCCACTTTGCACATCCATAGGTGGGTGTCTTCATGCATCCATGAGGATCCTGATCCTATGGAATGCACAGATTCCGTATCATCTTTGGCTCTATGGATGGGATTCCATTGGATAGGAGGGACATCTCTATGAGAGTAATCTTTGAGATTCACTTTGGTCGTAATTCCTAAGTGTTGCAGGTACAAAGAATTGGTTCCCCAGTCCTGTACCACTTGCAACTGTCGCATAAATGGTCTTCCCAAAATCATCTCATAGGCATGATTCTTGCTAAAGTCACATATAGCAAATGTATGCTCGAACTCGACACCACAAGTGGTGAGAGTTATTCCTTCTAACAACCCTAGGGGTCTCTCTATGTGACCATCGGCCATTTGCGATTTCATCCTTGTGGGCCTGAGTGCTGGCTTGCCCCAACGCTTCCATAGGGAAGTGGTAGCAATTGCAACACCTGCGCCTGAGTCCAAAATTGCCTTGGTGGTGTACCCCTCGTAGGTAATGGGAAGATAGGTGTTCCCTTCTTCACCTTCACACATGTCTCCTATCTTATCCAAGGGTATCTCTGGCACTGTCCTATGTGATCGTACCTGGGAACGAGGTTTTGCTATTTCGGGTACTTGTTTGGCTACATGTTTCCATAGCTCTAGCCTTACTTTGAGTAGCTCTTCTAACTTGAGATTGCACTGCACTTTAGTGTTTTTCACTACCTTTGTGTTCCTGGGTAAGATTGAGTCCTCATTTCGTACCATGACCGTGGGTGCTCTCATACAGGTGGACTTAGCTTCCCATGGGCCTGTGAAGTGGGGTAATTCTTGTAGTGAGTTAGACTCAAAGTCTAATCTTTCTTGAGATTGGGTGCTCTCCTGCTCCTCATAAATGGATGGGATGTCTTGTGGGAATTGGTCATGTGCATCATCCACAAGTTCAATAGGAGGGGGGACTTCACTCTCTTTAGCCCATTTGTCTTCTTGAATCTCGCGTAGGAATTCTGGTGTGAATCGATTCATAGAAGATGATGTGTCTGGCTCCGTAGAGTTAGGCACATAGGCTTCATGCATATAGGCTTTTGGGGCAGGAAGACCTGCTCTTTTACTTGCCTTGTCCTTAGGTTGAGAAGTAGGTTTCTTTTCTGATTGTGCAATTAGTCTCTCTATTCTTTCTAGTAATCCATCAAAGTGTAACTGTGTCTTTGCTGAACTAGAGATGTTAAAGAGGCGACTGGCTTCAAACATGGTCTGAGCCAACTCCACCATCTTAACACAAATTTTGGTTCATTCTAGCTCTAGTTCTGCTCTAGGGTAACACTTTTCATGATCAGTTACAGTTGGCCCTTCTTGGATTCTGGCCTGATATGCTCTAAGCATCATGTTTAGGTCCTCGGGAGTTGGATCG
Source organism: Ceratopteris richardii (assembly GCA_020310875.1). Taxonomy (NCBI): domain Eukaryota; kingdom Viridiplantae; phylum Streptophyta; class Polypodiopsida; order Polypodiales; family Pteridaceae; genus Ceratopteris; species Ceratopteris richardii. The sequence continues at coordinate 17,428,392 of CM035441.1, forward strand.
GCTAGGAGTGATCCTACTCTAGGGGGTGGTGGGATTAGGTGAGTCGGGTTGGAAGGTGGCGGGTCAGCTGGAGTTGGGAATGGTGGTGGTGGGGTAGTGTGAGAGGGAGTTTGAGATGTGAGTTCAGTTATCTTGGCCTTTGTTTCTCTGAGGCTTTCCTCAAGTTCACTCATCTTTTTTGCCCATTGCCTTTTCATCCTTTCACGACTATCTCTCCAAGCTCTAGTCCTTTTCTTTGTCATGCTCTCTGTTTCACTAACATCTGGGCTCTTTTCCTGGCCTACCCCTTGGTTTTGCTGCAATGCTTGAGCTCTAGTGACTACCTGTACGGGTGCAGTGGAAGTGACACTTCCTGTGGATTCCACCACTAACCCAATAATGTTGATAGGAGTGATTTTTGGCATATTTTTAGGATTCTTAGGGCAGTCTCATAAGAGATGCTCCTTTCCACACTCTTGGCAAAAACCTTGAATTGTCACTGACTGGGGTTGCGTAGGTGGAGGTAAGGGACAATCATGAATAAGGTGATCTCCCTGACATCTGTAGCACGGTCCTCTTGGGAATGGAGGTCTTACCTGCCTAGGTTGAGGCCTAGGGTTGGGGTTTGCATACATGACGTTTGTGTAATTTGACTCCCAACTAGGTTCATTTGGCTCTTCACTATAGTAAGTCTCACCATGTTCAGGAGACTCCATGTAGTACGCCTGGGGGCTATCAACATGTGTAGAATCGAAACTATGGTCACTGGGGTCACTTTCTGATAGCAATGGGGTTGCTGGCACTATGGCCCTATTCAGGTTTTCTTCTGCAGCTGCATACTTTATAGGGATTACATTAGTAGGAGCAGATGGTTGTTGTGTTAGCACTGGCTGGGGTCTCAGTTGGGCGTGATATTGCGGTTGGTAATTTTGATGAGGCCTAGTATACTGTTGTGGTGGGTACTGACTCTGGTATCTGCCTTGTTGAGGGTATGGCTGAGGGTACGTCTGCCTAACGGCGTGCTTATTGTAGGGGCAATCTTGCGCAGTGTGATTAGTGTACCTCCGTTCTATGGTGCAGTATTGGCTACTAGGATTAACTTGGGGTTGAGCCATAATGGGACATACGTTCGCCATGTGGTCGCCACCACAAGTATAGCATCTTTTCACAGGGGCAAACCTTGGGATCTGTTTGCTAGAGACACCTAGTTTCTGAGCTACTTTCTCTGCTAATTCCTCAATTGATGTGGATTGCGTGGAAGAGAGGCTAGAGGCACTGTCTGAGTCTTTGTAGATTTTGGAAAGCTCTAGCTCCTCCCCTAGGTTATCCTCGATGTCAGTGCACATGCGTACACACTCTTCTATAGTCCTAGGGTCCTTCAGATACACATAAGATCTCAATTTGGTACTTAGCAATCCATCCAAGAATAAAGCCACTTGCTTAGCTGGTGTGGGTAACTCAGGGACAGGGCATCTCTCCAGGTATTGCCTAAATCTTCTTCCTGCAAGTCTCACAGTCTCTTGAGGGGTTTGCTTGAAGCTGTGAATGAATGAGGAGGTATTATGCCTTATGCCACTCTTAGAGAATTCAATAATGAAAGCCTCTAAGAGTTGGTCTATGCTCCTGAACTGCCTCTCATTTAGTGGCTGAAACCATGTCAGGGTAGTGTTCCTAAGGGTTAGACCAAAGGCATTGTATTGCGTGAACAGATCTTCCACTTGTTCAGCTCTCAAGACTTGCCTAAACTCAGCCACATGATCGTATGGATCTCCAGTGCCATCGAAGTAGTTCTTCATGGACTTAACTAGCTGAGTCGGTCTCAGAGTCCTTGTGTGCTCCCTAGGTCGTGGTAGAGGGAACTCATCCGCATTTCGTTGATTCCTGGGAGCTCTATGTACCTCAGGTTCTACTCTATTTGTTTCCCTCCTCGTTCGTTCTCTGCCCCCAGGGTTGGCAAAGCTTACTTCTGGCTTATCTCTACTTCTGTCTCTCTGAGTTCCCTGAGCTTGGGATGTTCCAGCTCCAAGGTGACCATAGGACACCTTCGATCTTGGTTGGGAGAAAATGAATTCACCCTTCCAAGTGTAAGCACATCTATCATGTTCCGTAACCACAAAGATTCTCTCTGAGGCGTGATCTAGGTAGGTCACTCTGCCTGGGCTATCTCGATCTTTAAACTCATAGATCATGATTGTTCCTATATCCATTGGCCGATCAGATTTATATCTCCAAAAGGCTTCATGAGTCTCCCGGTTCAGAAGTAGATCTATACTCTTGTTGTCTTGGGGAATCCACTCATGAGTGAGAATTCTCGTAAGAACAGATTTCCCTCGAGGGGTGCTGGGCTCTGCACCCATGTTTCCTTGTTCTAGGTCACCTAAATCCGCTTCTGAGGTCACATTTCCGAATTCGTCTGTCCTATCTAGGTGACTCGTGACTACGTATATGGTTCCTTCTTTGTCCAAGTATGCTCCATTTTCAAACTTGACAGCGGGGTGCTCTAGTCCAATGGATTGGTGAGGGTTTTTAATCTGGATCACGGACCTTCCTAGGCCGTCCTCATAGATCCTAGCACCTAGTCGATTAGTCCTAATGTATTCCAATTGCGTCTTGTAGGGGCCTTCCACCCTATACAGATATGGCACTCCTGAACTTCCTGTAGGTCTGTCCATGCCTTGAGACATCTCTGATTCACTTGTCTCAGAGCTAGGGTAATGCGAATGGTGGCTCAACTGCTGGGCCCAAGACCTAGCAGCGTGATTAACACTAGCCTCTGAAGACCTAAGGCTTTGTCTATCCCTTACTAGATGTCGTCCTGATCTAAGGTTCATAAGCCTAATTGAATAGCCCAAATTTTCTCAAGTACAACCTCGTTGCTGAGTTCTTTTGTATCAGTTACTTGATTCTTTTTAGTGGTTACCGTGTTTATGCTCTTGTCAGAAATCACGTCGTCAGGAATACTTGAGTGTATTTTCCGCACTTGAAGTTGATCGTTCCACGTTAGATCCTTTCCTTTAAGGTTATCGCCTCACGAAGAGATTATGTTTAATCTTGAACTTGAGTGCATAGGTAGTCTTCAACTTGATTGATGCCTATCGCCGCCCTGGCCTACTCCTATCACTAGTTCTTAGCCTAAGCTAGGAATTGACAGAGGGAGTTGAGGATTTTCCAACCTTGAGTTTCTTTCCTTGTGTTGTTGCCCTCGTGTGCCCAGGATGCGTATTCCCAAGCTTGCACTTACTCTTGCTTGAATGCCCTCAAGTGCTCTTACTGGACCTGTAAACATCCCACAGTTAGCTCAAGACTTAGATTCAAACGACACAATAGACCACTTTCATGCACATAACTCACAGACCAAATTATCCTTTGCTCTTATGGAATTCAATCCCAAGGATCCCTCAGTTTTCCTACCTCGGGGTATGGTCAACTTCAAAAAACCCCACGAGCTTTCCAACAAAACAAGAATCACAGCAAACGGATTTCGTATGAGAAAGTTATGTCAGTTGAGGCTTCAAGGATTAAAACAGGGTTCAAAACAGTTTAATCAGGCAGGCAGAAATTCTTGAATTACTTGGGTTGCGGCCTCCACATGCAATGCTAACCCCGAGTGTTTGTCCCACAAATTGACCAACTTAGCCCCCTATTCCTTGCCCCAAAAAATTGGCCAAATTTGCCCTTCTATCGCGTTCGCAAGTTCTGTCAGTCGCGATTGACAGGTCAATCGCGATTGATGTGTCGATCGCGATTGACAGGTCCGTCATGGCTGTCAGTCGCGATTGATGAGTCAATCGCGATTGACACGTGGCTCGAAAAGTCAATCAATCGTGGTCAAAGGGTTGTTGACTCTGTCAGTCACGATTGATGGGTCGATCGCGATTGACAAGTCGGTCGCGAGGGTCTGTCCGTCGTGGTCAAACAATCATTGACTGTGTCGGTCGCGATTGACAGAGCCGTCGTGGGCTGTCAGTCGCGATTGATGAGTCAATCGCGATTGATGACTGGATCGCGATTGACACGTGTCACGCGTATGATCCGTCAGTCGTGGTCAATCGGTCGTTGACTCTGTCGGCCGCAATTGATAGAGCCATCGTGGGCTGTCAGTCGCGATTGATGAGTCAATCGCGATTGACAGGCCTGTCCGTCGTGGTTTATCGATCACGATTGGCAGAGCAATCGTGATTGATAGAAATCTGATGAATTTCAAAAATCTAAACACAGTTTTGGGAAGCTCTAGGCCTGTAGATCATGGTTTTGTACTTTGTTTGGCAAATGGAGCATTTTTTCTATCAGTCGTGATTGACAGAGATCGGTGACATAGAGACAGTTGCCAAGATTTCCATACCTGCGTGGGGTGCTGGAGAAGATGATGCAGCATGTACCTGCAAGACAGCTCAAGAAACATGCAAAAACAGCACACACAATATCGCTCTGTCGCTCTCTCTCACAAGTGAAATGAGGGAAGTGAAAGGGGGAAGGAGATATAGTAAAAAACTGAAATTTTTGCGATGATGGAGATGGAGGTCGGATATGGTGATGATGATGATGGTGATGATGGTGGTGAGGTAAGAAAAAGAAAATAAGAAGAGTGAAGAAATTACCTACAACGCCAACGTCTCAAATCTACGTCTTACCATCACACGCTCGTCCTCAAAGCTCGATCCCCGGCAACGGCGCCAAAATTTGGTGTAGCTCCATGATGAGTAGCACCTCCTTTACTGTCAATCCGGGAAGACGTGAGGATGGTATGAAGACCTCGAGCAAGTGGAGGCACAAGTGCGTGAGTGAGAAGCACACAAACATGCACACACATACACACACACGCGCACACACGGTAAGACAAAGAGTGAGAAGCAATGGAGTTCTTAGATTACTTTCAAAAAGCTCTTACAAGTTCATTTCAATTACAATCTACCTCAAAACTGAGCTCTCTAGCTCTATTTACAGTTTTTGACTAGGTTTTGGCCCTGTCCAGACCTAGTGTCCAGCCTAGTTGAAAATTAGGTTCCAGGGCCAATTTGAGGGCTTAAACGGAGTTTAAAAAATACGAAAATTGATATGTAGGCACTTCTAAGGCTCCTCAAGCTCAAGGACTCCTTGGCTTGCACAAAATGGAGCTACAAAAATACGAAATGGTATTTACAATGGTTTTTAGTGATTAGAATCACTATTTGTGTAGAGATTTTCTCTGCGATTTGTCGTACACATCTTTGAGCTCCCTACTTGCTCTTTCTTCTTGTGTGCTCCACTCCTTGATGTCTGAAAAATTTAGATGGCCTACTTGCCAGATCTTCTTTGGCTACTGTGTCTGCTTGTGCTATCTCTTCGTTCCAACCCTCTTTGTCTTGTGGCTCCTTCGGTTCCCTGACTGCTGCCAACATTCATAAAACTCATGCAGTTCAAAATCATTGAAGCTTGGAAGACCTCTTACCACTTCATGGTTGGTCATGTCCTTGAGCTTGGGAATGTTGATATGCCTAAACCTTTTGTGCCACAAATTGCTTTCAACAATCCTCTTGTTTCCAAACTGAATATACATCACCTTTCCATGTGGTTGTTGAATGTCCAAAGTTAACATCCTACCTTCTTTCCTTCCCTAAGTAACAACCTTGAACCCTTCTTGTGAATTCATTATAAAGCAACCTTTTTGATTGAAGATAACATGATGTCCTTTCTCTACCATTTGTCCTACTAAAATCAAATTCTTTGCAATAGTAGGAACATGAAGATTACTACAAATTTGGTGAAAGCTTCTGATATTTTTGCATACCAACAATGGAGTATCTATGCACAATAGTAGTGTAGCATCAAACAACAAATCGAGAATAGTTCATAAGAGCAGCGATCGAGATTCTCTCAATAAAGATTCCCTTTTGAGTGCTCTTCTAGATCCAAGTTATCTTGCAAAAGGGATACGAGGATATAATGAATGGACTCTTTATCCACTTAGGCTTGTTATGATTATAGCCTTTGTACAAAAAGCATTTGGAAGACTTTATAGAGACACCTATAACAATGAAAATATTGTTGTTAAGATGTTAGAAAGGCCAAAGAGTAACATAGAATGTGCACTTTCAAGGATGCATTCAAAGAAAGGAACATGAACATAGGACACTCCTTCATAGTTATTCATTAAAAGATAAATTACATGGAAAAATTTTGATTCTTTAACTTTATTATCTTAGTGAGGGATGTGTGTTTTTATAGTATCAGATGATTTTACAGACATTATTCATCCCCCTCCCTCATGGATCTTTTCTGTGGATCTTCGGGTTGATGCAAGATCTCGAGGTTATTGCGTGATTTGAAGTAAAGAGAAGCAAAGATCTTGCCGTGAAGACTTGCAGTAAAGTAAAGACCGAAGAACAAAGTAAAGAGAAGACCAAAGAGAATTCAAAGGACATCTTCTCGCACTGTAGTGGGAAGTCTATCTTGTATGAGGCTGATCTGCATTGTAGCGGAATATCTTGTATTATTGTGATTTATTGGATGACATCAGTTTTATATTCTTTGTATCATCAAGTAGAGGTCATTTTTTTGGCACATCGAGTACTAGTGATTTATTTTTTAGAGAGCATTGTTTTTCTCATTCTATATTATCGACGCATACGCCCTGGGACTTCGTCCCACGTGATGGAGCACATTTCTTTTTCTCTTCCAAGGGCACACGCCCATGTACATACGATCATTTTACTAGTGCGAGGTCCCCAGCGTGCAGGTACTGCTCATCAACAGGGAGAACGACCCACACGAGGATTGATCCAATCCCACACTAATCTCCCTTCTTCCTCTGTCCCGACACCTGGACCCGACATGAAGCAAGGCGGTTGCATGATGGTCCTCGTCACGCCACCCATACCTTCAGTAGAGAATATGATGTATCCTCTATGGACCAAGAATATAAAAGCAAAGTACAATGTGCCAAGCTTATAGGCTTGACCATATTATAATGGAGATAGTAAACCATAAATATAGAACAAAGTCCCATAACAAGTAACTCCATACCCATCTAAGACTAAATGATAGATTGCCCTCATAACACTCCAGGTCTTCCTAACATTGAGAGTGCTCACAAGTAATAGTCTCCTCTAAACTACCTTGTGACTATGCAATTCCATTAGCTACCTCATATATAAGAATTTCTTGATGGAAAAATGCAATCTCTACATTTCACCAACCAAGAAGTCTGTGTTTTGTCATCCTTTACCATTGGACTAAGTTCTATTGGAATAGGATCTTTTGCACTAGTGCAAAATAAAAAATATCCTCTTCCGATTAGTTTTCCCTATGAATGCAAAAGCATTATCTTTAAGATTGAGATAATCCCTAAATACCTGTCCTCCTAACTAATGTTTACACATCATGGTCATGATGTAACACCACCTAAGAGTTTGGTCCCCCAATAGGTTAGATATATCCCTATCTCCTAGAAACTCTAAATAGAGGTATCATCAATCTACTCCTAGTCTAACTAATGCAATTAACTAGATTATCTCATATAGTCAAGGACCATCACTAAAAATAGTATAGCTGCTTCTCTCTATAGTCTACAGGTGAGACTCAATATAACCATCATGATTAACTAACCTCCCTCTTGTCTTTGATAGAAGAGTGCCACTTCTATCTAGACAATCTAAAAGTGAGAAAGTGAAACTCTCTCTTTGTTTCTCTCTATAATCTCTTCTAAGGAAAGAGCTCTAGTAGTGTAGTCTATTCCACTTTCTCTTTCCCTTTGAAAGAGATTCTTTTGAATTCCATTCCTCTACTCATCCATAATTGAGAACATGTACATAAGTTCTCCATGTTTCTCCTTCCAAAATAGTGGAGAATCGAACTCCCATGTGAAGGAAAATTACACCGAAAAGAAGATGAAATGAATTCCTTCTAAAATAACCTAAAAGATGTTTTCTAAACATCTCTTCTCTGTGAAGGAAGATATACTCTATTCTTCTCCAAAGAAGAAATAATAATTTCCTTCCTTTTCCCTTCAAGGAAGAGGAGCCAAAGTGAGATCTTTATGCTAGAGTGAGATCACTCTCATATATCTAAGGGAATTCTATCTTTCTCCTTTCCTTAAAAAAGAAACTTATGAATTCATTTTTTCCTGTCGTCCATAACTAATGCATAATCCTTGATTATAGACATTCCTATAAATATGGAGAACAAATCCCCCATAACTAATGAAGGTGTATATAATGAAGAGTGGAGAACATAAATTCCTTACAAGGTTCAAAGCCCTTTGCTAAAATGGTCAGCAATGATATGACATGATACCATAAACACATGTGTATCCATACTAAAGAGCTACCTCTGCCAACTATCCTCTACACATGGATCTATGCAGTCCAATCAAGTAATGGAAGTATCCTTCTCAAAACAACAAAATGAGTATATGATATCAATGGTGATAAAATCACCTATCACATTCCCTTCTGAAAGAATAAATCTTCCCTAAGCTATGAAGGATAGCTCGCAATCCTAAGAAGATGTCTACTAAGAGCTCTCCTCTGATCTAGTGAGACATGATGCCATGAAGGATGAGTGCTTTTCTCCCTAGCCATAGAAGAAGAGTGCTCAAAAGGAGGTCATTTCCACCGTCCCATACGAGTGAAAACTTCTTCCAATTCATGGTTTCATACCTTCACTAAACCAAATATATATATATTCCATGTAATGGAATATGTAGGTGGACCCTAATGAATCCCATATCCTAAAATCATGTCTGTGGACTCAAAGGAGTCCCGTGTTCTTGAACTAGTTAGTTTGGTTCTAGTCAACATGTGACAATGGATATCCCTTTCTATTCCAAACTAACTTGTTCCAAGGTACGAAGACTAGGTCTGAGTACTTCTCTGTAGATCCCAACATACATATATGTATTGGGTACCCCAACTATTTATTACTAAGGGATCTATGCTCTAAGTCATAGATCTAGTGCCATACTTGTGGCCTTCCTAACCATCACTCGAATCACATAAGCACCCATCGATGCTCACTCATGAACCCATCTCTTTGATCCCATCTAATTTGTTTCCTTAGTAGTGTAGCAAACATGCTTCACTACTTGCTCAAGTGAGGTGTATTAGTGAAACTAATCACTCTTTGGGTATTCATCAGAATACCCCATAGTCTCCTAGTCATCATGAGACTCTTTTGAAGATAAATAAATCTTCACTATATTGGAGATTATCATAAATGTATCTCGTGTGCATGTATGCAAATTCCTAAAACCTATAGGATTGCTTGTGCACATTCCTAATGGTGAAGGTATAAATCCTTCCCCTTAGCAATCATATGGTCCAAATCCATAAGGATTATGTGTAGCGATCCTATTACTTCTAAAGTTGCCTTATCTATACTACAATGATGGTCCTAAGTCCAAAATCATGCTAACACCTTACTAATGATTGCAAGAAAGGCATGTTACCATGCCATAACATTTTTACCTAAAGGTAAGTGCATATATAATGCCATGAGGTGGGGATGATTTCTATAGCATCTCACTCAAGAAATGGAATTCCAAAAACTTTTAACCATAAACTCAATGGCACACAGGCCATCCAACAATATAGATCTTGGCACGCCCATGGCATGCATGCCATAAACTAATACATGGACTCCACAACCTGCAAACATATCAAAACAAATGCTAGCAACAATCTCTTTGTTGCATAACCATGTAGTTCCTACAACCATGTTTCTTATAAACAATCAAAAAGTATCTCCTAGCACTTTGTTCCATACTTGTAAGATTAAGACAAGGATCAAATTTGATGTGTGCATTCCAATTGATCCATATACATATAGAACATGCCATAACGTAAAGTAAAATTCCTCAAAATATAAAGCATACGGCCCAGAATGATTTGGTATTGGAATTACATGCATCCAATCATTTTGGACAAGTTTCGAGACCTGTGCACCTTCCTCCTCAGGTCTTAACATAAACTTTGAAGTGTCCGAAAACATCCGGTCACTTCCCAAAACATAAAGTATGGTTAAATGATTACAAAAATAATGCAAAGTTCTCCAAAAAATGGATTTTTAATCCTTCTTTAGACTTGCACAAACTTTTTTAGGACCCAAAAATAATCCTAAAATGAAATATATATCATGTGTAAGTGACTCAAAGTGAAATTACTTCAATTGCCTTCCCAATTTGCAAGATATGGCTCTCGGAAGGTAGTTGCCAAAAACTTTTCAAACTTTGCAGACCTGTACAGACCTACAAAAATACATATTTTCCCAAATTTCTTTTGATAAACTGAAATCAAACCCTGTGCTCTTCCAAAGTAGTGTGAAAATATGGTTTTTGGGGTGCTCAAAAGCATTCTTCCATGAAGCAAATCCTAAAACTCTCTCCATAATCTGAGAGACCAATATATGGAGATGTTTGGGCCTATTTTCAACTTACCAAATCCTCCCTTTGTGTATGCGAATTTGCTCCCCAAAAGAGGCCTAAATCAAGATTTTTACTTTCACATGAAAACTTAAATGGGAGGTTTTAGCAAGCTTCTAATTAACTCCAAATGTGAATTTTTCTTGCATTTTTTGGTTTTCCATGGTAATGCATACACCATACTTCATGTATGTATGCAATACTCCATCGGGAGCCTCTTAAATGATCTTTATTCTTACTGCCAAAAGTGTATTTTTACAAAAATTAACATTTGAAATTTTTCCAAAAAGTGTTGAAAGGGGGTTTTTGAGGAGGTAAAATTCCTCCTTAACTTATCGATTTAATGAATTATATGATTCTATTGTGAACTGCATATAAGATACTCTCAGTGTATTTAATTTTTCCCATCCATCGGTAGCTACCGCACCTCAATTTCCTTCTTCCAAAATCGGAATTTCTTAGATTCAAGTGCTGAAATCTTTTCTCAAACAGTGATGGAAGGGGGTTTTTTGGAGCTTCAAGCTCCCATCATACTGAGTTTTATTTTCAATTTAATGATCTTATATGGAAGTCAATACACTGTACTATAGGTACACATGATTTTCCCTATCAAAATAAGAAAAATTCTACTTCATTTCCCTTTCCTAAAATGGCTGCTAGTCAATTTAAGCCCTAACATTTATGTCAAAGTCATGCAAGAGGACTATTTTGTAAAGGCCCTAAGCTTGTGCCTTCTTCTTGTATTTTGAGCGAATCCTTAACTCCAAATGAGAGTATATACCTCATACTCTATGTACATGCGATTTTCCTCCAAGATCTTGGCACCCTAATGCTTTGTTATCATTCTCAAAAATGAAAATTCTTACAAAAATTACCAAAAATTCAAACCTGCAACATAACTTCTTCTAACTAAATCTTCAAGGACCTGAGCACAGAGCAATCCTTCTACGTGTCTAGTTAATTCTTCCAATAGCTTTGGGTCCATCGATCGTTCCTCTTTCATCTTCAAATTTATCATCCGGTTCATAGCCACTTTTCCCATCCATGTGTGGGAGTAGCCATTGAGAGCGTTCTTACTTTGCTTCATCCCATATCCACCTTCTAGAATGCATTTTTGTATAGGATGAACCTCTTCATACGTAGTTTTGTCATTGATCTCGACTATGAGAATCCGTTGAGATCCTCTCACAGAGTTCAATTCCACTTTCATAAAGGTGAGTCTTTAATCTCCTTAAATCTTTGTTTTGTCATAGATCATTGACGATCAATTGGATAGCATGGATGGTTGTAACATAAAGCTATTTTTATCATAACTCCTCCAAACAACTTTTTGCATGGGCTAGCAGACGTCCATAGCTAAGGAACTATGCTTTATGCACATGACAATGAAGCATGTCAAGGAAAATGGATGTTGGATAGCTCTTAAACAGAGGTCACATGTTCAAGTCTTGGTGTCTCCACTCATGTTTGCGTGGCATGGATCGTTGCTTTGATACTTGTCTCAAATCGTAATCATACTTCTGCTACTAGAGACCTCATTTGACGTAGGATAGTCCTGGACATTCGACTTTAGAACACAGAGAGAATCATCTATTGTTCTCCACCCAACTTCCGAGCACCGAGTAGATCCTCTCTCCTCTTCTCCTTTAAGAGTTCCTACTCTCTCCTTTTCTCCTACCTTCCCACTAAGGGAATGCATCTACATGATGCCATGTGGCAAAGCATGCCAACTCCTCTAAAAGGTGTTACCATGCAAGACCCAAGATATGATAGAAGGAAATCCATGTTTGAGAATGGAACATATGCACTTCGTGAATTAGCCAGTACTTCGTTGAATTCTTGGATTGTAAGAAAGAGGATAAAATTATTTAAGAAAAGAAATGACGTAGATTATGATATCGAGTAGGAAATTTTGGAGGATGCTTATGCTGATGTTGATACTGATGAAGAACAATAAATCATGAAACTGAAGAAAAGCTGGATCGAACAATGATGAAGATTAACCAAATTGATCAAGTGAAACATTTTCAATTTCAAATTCAGTTTCCTCTTTTAGAGAGCATATGCATTGCATTTTTTTGTGTGATAAAGATATGCATGAATTTAAGAAAATCAAGTAGGAATCAAGATAGCAAACATTTATTATGGTTTTGCCTGAAGCTTAAATGACTAAAAATTATACAAATAGAGTTAGTTAGCAGACTAGAGAATTTTGGGAGTGAAAGCTTGGGAACATAATGCCATACTTAAACTGACTGCGTGTATATGCTGATTGATTTAAACACTTATTGAGTGGGATTCTTGTCCTACTATTTGTTTCTTGCGAGATTCTACCTCCATATACATCATCATTTACAGAAAACCTTCGTACTTAAGCTAGCTATATATGTGTGTTGTGATGGGCTAGTAGGTGGGTGGAACAACCTTGGTTGGGTGATCAAGTCCACGAGCTAGCACTAGTATCATCGTAGGCCTGACTTATCTGTTTTCATGCACCTCCATGGGTCGGTAGGTGGGTTGAGTCACTCTAGACAGTTGGTTAGAGCCACATGTTGACCTCGATTTCATGTAGGGATAAGATTGTGTGTCGTGCGCTATGTGAGATCGGCAAGTAGGCGGGATAAATTTGGCCGAGCGGACAAGTGAGTCGCACCCGATTTCGGCATTGACTGACTTTGTTAAAATAAAAAGAAAAAAGTGTTGAGCTGAGATGAAGGGTAAAAATAAATGAAAAGAACAGAAAATAAAGAGAAAAATAAAAAAAGGAAATGAAAAGAATCTCATGGAGAGTTGGACAGTAGGAGGTAAATAGAGGAATCATGGCATATTCTACAAACTAAGTTGGTAGAGCTTAGTATATGCTAGTACTTAGGATAAGTTGCTGGATTTGAACGAGTTGAACGAACAAAAGATCTACAAAGCCTATGTTTTATTCATATGATTACCTAATAGATTATGGAAACAAAAAGACGTTTAAGAAGCTTGCATCTGCTTTATTTTCTAAGATTTGTACTAGTCTTTATAAATTTGCATGAAATGCATGAGATCACGTTTCAATTTTTAAAAAGAAGAAAATAAATATATGAAAAAGAGTTTTCAACAGAATCTTGATATGCTTCTGTTGGATTTTGCAAGTTGGCCCATCAGGACGATGTGTAGGTTTAGTGGGGGTGGAGGTCGGGATGAAATCCCTTAGGGATGTGTACCTCTAGATTTTTTTTTACAAGTTCATTTCAATGATTTTCTGGGTGTGAAATGGTGTTTTGACTTGAGAGAGTTACAAATTGTGCATATTTTGGCCGATTTGATTGATTACAAGATGAGAAACCATGTCATTTCTATAGATTAGACATGTATATTTGTAAATAGTTTACTAAACTAAGTCTTAACCCTTAAAACCCTAGGTTTGACCCTTGGAACCCCTTGAAAACCTGCATTTTACCATATGGAAACCTAACCTAAAACCTAGGAAACGCTACGATTTTAGTCCACAAGTGAAATGAAACCATTAATTGATGTGCTTGGCCTTAAGCATAGGCAAACACTAGCTTTCCCTGATTACAAACCCTAGGTTGGAAACTTAGTTTTGCCATTTAGCCTAACCATTTAGTTTCATTTAAATTGATTATGGTTGTGAAACCAAACCTTAGTCCAACAAAAATAAAAAGAGAAAACAAAAGGAAACAAAAATAGAAAGAAAAGGAATTAGAAAATTAAAAAGAGAAAAATAAGAAATAGAACTAAAATAAAGATTTTCCAAAAAATAGTAGAAGAACATAAAAGAAGGTTCTGGAAATAGAAAGTTTAGATAAGGTGGTTAGAGGATTCTAGAGAGATGTCCTAGGGGGAACCTATATATAGGTGTCCAAATCGCATTTGTTTCTCCCCAAGGACCTTTTTCGTGGATCTTCTCTCTAGGTACACTTTCTTAACCTTCTCTTATTCATTCATTTCTTGTTCATGTTTTGCCTTTATATGCTCATGCTTATTGTTTGAGAGAGAAAGGATAATTTGGGTTAATTTAATATTTCTTATTATATACAAAGAGTTCATTGGTTAAGATAAGAAATGCTACACGGGCCACTCTTGGTATTATGAAGCGTGCCTAGGATTTTGGGTGAGAAACAAATCGCAAGAGTTCTTGATTAAGGAATTGATAATCGTGTAGCTCTCCTCCATTTATATGGTAGGGTTTGTTGGTGAAAAAGATCAAGCCTACACATTTGGCTTAGCATGGAAAACAATGTGTGGAACTAGCACTTCAAGATTCATGTGACCTATAGCTTGTAACTACTTGATCATCTACCATCGTAAAAGGTTAATTCCCTTGAGAATCTTGTCAAACCTTATATTTCGTGGAGTTAGAAAGAATATTATCTATGACTCCAAATTGAAAAACTATCTCCTAAATTTCTGAAATTACTTTTTGATTGAGGCTAAGTTTCAATTCAAAACTCAAACTTAGAAGAAATACTTTTAAAAGACCTTGTAAAATCCCGTGGGGTAGTAAGCTTTAACATTACTAATCTTCTCCACACTATTATTTGTGTCATTCCTTGTTTAAACTTCATGTGTATGCCTTGGGTTTTCCAAATCAAATAAGAGAGTTATGCTACGTGCAACATGATTTGATCATCATAAATTTATGTAGAATAAATGATCATCTTCTTTACCTTCCTTGTGGCTTAGATTCATCAAAAGCAATGATTCTTCATGTTGTTGATGTTTAGAATAATTTTTTTAGTCCCTTCTCTTATGGCCTCTATTGTTATTGTTGAAGTTTTATCCACCTTTGCCTGTATTGATGCAATATCCACCTCTTTCGCTTCCTTTCTAGGTCTTCCCATTAAACGAGCAATTCTAAGTGTTATGGTTGGACTTATCGCATATGGCACAAGATTGAACATTTTGCCTTTGGTCTTTTCTTTCTTTGGTCCTTTCTTTGTTCTAGAAGTGGCACCAAGAAATGATCATAAAGTATTTGTATTTCTTCTAATCAACATTGTAGTAAATGTACAAATGATTTTGAGTCTTTATATAGATTCTTGAGGATATGACCATGCCTTTTCTTCATGAATTGGAGTTTGAGACTAGGCGGGTTTGGTAGTTTAGATTGATTGGAATCCTATCCTACATTCTAGGAAAACATAAAGTTGAAGTCATATCTACTTCTTGAATGATTTTAAGAATCAATCTCAAACACTTCTAAGTCATGGCTTTTAGGCCCTTTACTCTTTACTTTTACAAAGGTAAATACCTTGAACCTTAGAAGAAATGACCATATGTGATGAACCAATTAATAAAAAGAAACAACCAGCACATAAGTGCTATTCTTTAAGGTACATATATGGAACCATTGGAATGATGGATTTGATGTTGAGCATATCCACCTCAAGCATAATGCAAGCTTGATGTTCAACCATTCTTAGTAGCATACACAAAAACTAAAGTAAGATTCAAAGGATCCTAATGCATACGGACACCTATTGTTGAGTTTTACTAACATAAAAAGACTTAACCATATGAGCCAAGAAAAAAGAAAAACCAATCATAGATGGAACTTTACCATTAGTATGATATGTAGTACAACACTTGTAGCTGCTAGACAAGGAATTCAGGTTGTTAACAACGTTCTCACTACCTATTTTAACTTCCTAGAGACACAAAAAATCTCACAAAGTAGACAAGGTCTTGGGCAAATTATTCTAAAATCTTAGGTCTAACTAGGTCAATGATATCTTTCAGATTCACTGAAATGATTTTAAAATCATTCATTATAAACAAATGAAAAGGGGAACAACAACAAACACTTACTCCCTACTATTTTTAGTAGGCTTGTTTGTTGTGATGGATGTTCTTATAGTCTCCTTTCTTTTGAATTTACTAGTAGTAGCTTGCAGAGTTGAACTCTCCACCTACTATGTCATTGGCATTTCTTTAGAGCCATCCTCCACTTGACTCATGGAGTTGATTTTCTGGTTATCCATTGCGTTAAGTTCTTGAGCGAAAACAACAAGTTGTTCAAGTGTGACTCCATGGGGATTCTCAACCCTAGTGTCAGGTGCAGTGATGCTTTTGTTTTTTTCAACTAAAGTCCATTCTTTACCTCAATTGGAGTCATTATTAGAGTTCAGAAGGGACTTATAATTATTCGGTCCAATACCTATTGATGCTTTATTAGGATATTCATTCTCCTTGAGCTCTATATCTTACAAGCTAGGCATAACATTTTTACCTTCTTCATAAGGACTGAAAACCTCCCCTAAAAGAAATCAAAAGGATAATTAAACTTTAGATTCTTCTTCATCCACATTCTAGCATTCGATTTTTTGTTATTGGACAGGAATTAGCTTTGAATTTCTCAGCAAGGACCGATAACCTATTTGACTTAGGAGCTTCCTTTTGATCATCCGATTTTTGAAGTAAAGGACAGTCTTTAAATATATACCCTTGCCTATAACGATTATAACACACATTGGAGAGACCCTTATAAAGGATTTTCTACTCATGGAGCCTCTTACCATTAGAGTCCTTAATCACAATGTGAGTCCTTATTCTCTCAGAGATATCAACCTCTATCATCACGTGCGGCTCCCATTTGGGATTAATCCCATTTCCTCTAGCTTTTTGTCCAAGCATCTTGCCCATCATGTATCTTCTAGAAGCTAATATGCATTCTTGAATAAAGTATCATTCATACAAACGTTTTCCAGCTTCCTCTATATCCATGTTCAATTTTCGACAAGAAAACAAAATTAAATTAATATTTAAAGAGAATATAAAACTTGTCATCCCTAAGTTTTGTCCATATGCATAAAATGACCTAAGTGTTCATTCTAAACATTATCCACGCAATGTTCAATGGAAATTTGAAAATGAATTATTTAAGTTTTGTCCATGTGCATAAAATGACCTAAGTATTCATTCTAAACATTATCCACACAATTTATAACAAAAAATTGAACATTAATTATGTTAGTATCAAAATCATATTATGCTTATGCGCCATCGATTGAAAAGCGTTAAATAGATTTGGAGAGTATGGGCTATCGACTGAGAAGTGTTGAGTAGATTTGGAGATAATGTTTCATAGAAGACCATATGGAGTGTTGCAGCAAGTTTATGAAAATAAAAGTCACGTGCTCTTCTGATTGCAGAGCTTGACGGAAAGAACTTTAGAAGTTGTGGGCAGACATTCTTGTGTTCTTCAAGTACTTTGGAGGGTTGCTGAAGGCAGATGATTAGGTTTCCTTCGAACAGTTTCTTCAGAGATACAAGATTAACGGCTTGGCGATATCATGGAGTGTGGATGCTTGCTTATCCATGAAATGAAAGAGAATTATAGTGTTGATGAAGAATTCGCAAGGATTCTTACCTTTCGTATGATCTTTCCATGCATATCCATCATCTCTACCAATGCACCGCCAATGATATCACATATGAATAATCTTAGCATAATTAAAACATGTAATACCTTGGTTACGTGGATATGCATGAGGTGATCTTCCACAACTAGAATATCTCTCTTCCCATATATAGTCACATCTGAGCTTGTCACATCATAACTATTATTGTTAAATTACCAGTTTCTATCTCCATAACCTCTATAGGCTCATATTCTTGCATCTCCTTGATCAAGTTCACACTACAACATATCAAGGGAATACCGATGGTCAGTGTACTGACGTGCAGCTGTCGGCGTCGATATACCCCTCGGGAAATTTAGGAAAGCTGCATTGCCTCGGAATCATAGCCGCGTCGGTTCGGAATCACAGCGTCGGTATATGCGTCGTTATTTTGCTCAAACTATCGACGCGTATACCGACGCTCTCTTTTTAACTGGGCCCGAACCCAAAATTCCTAATTTTCGAATGTAGAACTTCTCCTTTCGAGCTCGCGCGCGCCAAGAGCAGAGCAGAACTCTGTTTGTCATCCTCTCTCTCTCTCTCCCTCTCTCCCTCCATTCTCTCTCTCTCTCTCTCTCTCTCTCTCTCCCCCCCTCTCTCCCTCCCTTTTCTCTCTCTCTCTCTCCCTCCCTCTCTCTCACTATCTCTCTCTCTCTCTCTCTCCCTCTCTCTCTCACTCTCTCCTCGTCTCTCTCCCTCTTTCTCTCTCCCTCTCTCTTTCTCTCTCCCTCTCTCTCTCTCTCTCTTCATACAGACCTCTATCTTTATAGATATGAAGTTTTGGTTTTGCTAATATGTTCTTTGTTTGGTTTTGCAGGAGAATTTCGCATCAAAGCTTTGGAAATTTGACGAAGAAGCACTTCAAGTGGAATACCAAAAATTACATCAATGTAAGTAAAACATATATCACTCTTTTATCTTTCTTTATATTTTTGTTTTCTAACATCTTCTCTCTTTATTTTTTTTTGAGAGAGAGACAGAGCGAGAGAGAGAGAGCGAGGGAGAGAGAGAGAGGGATATGCATATGCATACATGCATGCATATGCATACATGCATGCATATGCATACATGCATGAATGCACATGCATACCTGCATGCATACATGCATATGCATACATGCATATGCATACATGCATATGCATACATGCATGCATATTCATGCATGCATACATGCATACATGCATGCACACACATGCATACATGCATACATGCATATGCATACATGCATATGCATACATGCATGCATACTCATACATGCATAAATGCACATGCATGCATGCATGAATGCATATGCATACATGCATAAATGCACATTCATACATGCATGCATATGCATACATGCATGCATATGCATACATGCATGCATATGCATACATGCATGTGCATGCATGAATATGCATACATGCATGTGCATGCATGCATATGCATACATGCATGCATATGCATACATGCATATGCATACATGAATGCATACATGAATGCACATGCATACATGCATGCATACACATGCATACATGCATGCATACACATGCATGCATACACATGCATACATGCATGAATGCACATGCATGCATGAATGCACATGCATGCATGCATGCATGTATGGATATGCATACATGCATACATGCATATGCATACATGCATGCATATGCATGCATGTATGAATGTGCATTTATGCATGTATGCATATGCATTCATGCATGCATGCATGTGCAGCATACATGCATATGCATACATGCATATGCATACATGCATATGCATACATGCATGCATATTCATGCATGCATACATGCATACATGCATGCACACACATGCATACATGCATACATGCATATGCATACATGCATATGCATACATGCATGCATACTCATACATGCATAAATGCACATGCATGCATGCATGAATGCATATGCATACATGCATAAATGCACATTCATACATGCATGCATATGCATACATGCATGCATATGCATACATGCATGCATATGCATACATGCATGTGCATGCATGAATATGCATACATGCATGTGCATGCATGCATATGCATACATGCATGCATATGCATACATGCATATGCATACATGAATGCATACATGAATGCACATGCATACATGCATGCATACACATGCATACATGCATGCATACACATGCATGCATACACATGCATACATGCATGAATGCACATGCATGCATGAATGCACATGCATGCATGCATGCATGTATGGATATGCATACATGCATACATGCATATGCATACATGCATGCATATGCATACATGCATACATGATCACGAGCATGCATGCATGCATGCATACATGCATATGCATACATGCATGCATATGCATACATGCATGCATATGCATACATGCATGAATGCACATGCATACATGCATATGCATACATGCATACATGCATGCATATGCATACATGCCTGAATGCACATGCATACATGCATGAATGCATATGAATACATGCATGCATATGCATACATGCATACATGCATGCATGCATATGCATACATACATGCATGCATGCATACATGCATATGCATACATGCATATGCATACATGAATGCATATGCATACATGAATGCATATGCATACATGCATGCATACACATGCATGCATACACATGCATACATGCATGCATACACATGCATACATGCATGCATACACATGCATACACATAAAATGCATACACATGAATGCATATGCATACATGCATGCATGCATACATGCATATGGATGCATGCATACATGCATACATGCATATGCATGCATGCATGCATACATGCATGCATACATATGCATACATGCGTGAATGCACATGCATGCATACATGCATACATGCATGAATGCACATGCATGAATGCACATGCATACATTCATGGATGCATGCATACATGCATACATGCATGCATATGCATACATGCATGAATGCACATGCATACCTGCATGAATGCATATGCATACATGAATGCATGCATATGCATACATGATACATGCATACATACATGCATACATGCATGCATGCATGCATACATGCATACATGCATACATGCATACATGCATATGCATACATGCATATGCATACATGCATACATGTGTATACATGCATACGTGTGTATACATGCATACATGTGTATACATGCATACATGCATACATGCATACATGAATGCATATGCATACATGCATGCATACACATGCATACATGCATGAATGCGCATGCATACATGCATACATGAATGCATATGCATACATGCATGATTGCATATGCATACATGCATGCATGCATGTATACATGCATACATGCATATGCATACATGCATACATGCATGCATACACATGCATATGCATACATGAATGCATATGCATACATGCATGCATACACATGCATACATGCATGCATACACATGCATACATGCATGCATACACATGCATACATGCATGCATACACATGCATACATGCATACATGCATACATATGAATGCATGCATGCATATGCATACATGCATGAATGCACATGCATACATGCATGAATGCACATGCATACATGCATGAATGCACATGCATACATGCATGTGCATATGTATACAAGCATCCATGCATATGTATACAAGCATATGCATACATGCATGCATGCATATGCATACATGCATGCATATGCATACATGCATGTGCATGCATGAATGCATATGCATACATGCATGCATGCATGCATACAAGCATACATGCATACATGCATATGCATTCATGTATGCATGTGCATGTATGAATGCATGAGGGATATGCATACATGCATGCATGCGGGATATGCATATGTATGCATGCAAGTAAGCATGCATATGTATACAAGCATGCATGCATATGTAAGCAAGCATGCATATGTATACAAGCATGCATGCATATGTATACAAGCATACATGCATATGCATATGTAAGCAAGCATGCATATGTATACAAGCATGCATGCATATGTATACATGCATGCATATGTAAGCAAGCATATGTATACAACCATGCATATGTAAGCATGCATGCATATGTAAGGAAGTAAGCATATGCATACATGCATCCATATGTATACAAGCATGCATATGTAAGCAAGCAAGCATATGTACATGTATGTATACAAGCAAGCATATGCATACAAGCATATACACGGAAGCATATGTATATGTATATGTATGCACGTATACATATACAAGCATATGTATACGTGAATGCATATGTATACAAGCATATGTATACGTGAACGCATATGTATACAAGCATATGTATACATGAATGTATATGTATACAAGCTTAAGCATGAATATATATACATTGGATGAGATTAGATCTTCATATTGCATCAGATGGGATCTCCACGTACACCATGGGGTGCACACGATCACGAGGAATGAAAGATATATCATATCCGTAATGGAGCTCCCGTTATGGATGCGGCGGGGAAGTCAGTGCGACAACATCTACGACAACTCTGCTCGATCGAATTCGGTCATTCAGTAATGTTAAAATGGACCGAACAGGATAGAGACTCTAAAAATCATATCACACAATGCATATATGAAGAGTATGGGCCAGCACTAGGCAATCTAGTTGTGAGTTCCGATTGGATACAACATATAGGACGCGAGGTGATGTCGCATCGACGATCGGAAGCTCGCGATGCTTTCAAAGTAGGCTTACCGAAGCCTGTATGGCTAGACGCCGAAGAATGGGAATCGATTCAGGATGAGCATCAACATACTGCTGATCGGTATTGACAACAAAGAGATGCGGCGGCCACTCGGTTAGATACGGTTGGAACGTCGCATTTAGGTAGCGGCAGATATGACAGTATGTGCTACCAATTTGTAAGTATGATGTCAATTATTGAAGTTGTTTGTGTTAAGTATATTAGGTATATTCATCTAACATTTTGCATATTTACTATAGGAGTTGGTAGTGGGTCATCCTCCAGCGCGAGCAGAAGAATCGTATGGATATCAACATGGATTGACTGCACTGTTACAAGACATAGAGGGGTGCGGTGCAATCGTCTCATGGGAGAATATTCTTGATTAGGTAAAGTTATATCTTGGTTTCTTGTTTCTAGTTGTTGTTTATAAATGCCATGTTAATTGGTTTTATTTTATACATATGTTTTGTTGCAGGATTGTAGGTGTAAATATTTTGATCAATGCCACAATTTTGTATCACACTCGCATACGACAATCATGAACCATAATTTTGTATTCGATTCCTATATGGAAGTGTTTTGTCACATTGCCCCAATTTTGTATTACACTCCTATGTGGCAATGATGTACCATATTTTTGTATTCGATTCCTATATGTAAGTGCCATTTATTGAATATACGACTTTCTGTACATGAATCATTGTTCATTTTTGTTCATATAAGTTTATGTTTTGGTTTCCATTAGAGTACATAACACATGTACTCAGTTGGGCAGAGTGTACTGTCTTTTGCTAAACAACATCATGTTGTAGCAAAAGACAACACACTCTGCCCAAAAAAATTTGTGCAGGTTTGGTCGTCGATATACGCGTCGGTACGTCCAATATGGTCGTCGGTATATGCACCGGTACACCCAGCGCGGACGTCGGTATAAGCATCGGTATATCCATCGGTATTTTCGACAGTTATACCGACGCATATACCGACGCCCATACCGGCGCCATAACTGCGCTTTCTTTCCGACGCATATACCGACTGTAACACCGACGTCGCGAAGATTTCACGCCCGTTCATTTGCCTCGGTAGCAACCTCGGTATACCCTCGATATGTTGTAGTGTCATTTCCTATATAAAGCACATATCTTGCATTATTCTTCTGCATAGATTGTCCAACGTTTAAGTTATTTTTTCAACTATCGAGACAAAAAACAATTTTTAAAAGTTGGACAATTCATGTCTGACATGTAAAGGCCTTTCAAAGTACAGAAGTTGTAAAGGCCTTTCACTTATCATCATCTATCAAATCGTTTAAGAAAAATGCAACAAAATACTCATATTATATATACCTCAGATCAAAAGCTGTAGCTTTCGAAAGGAGAAAATCAGAACTTTAAAGTTGAAAGGTGTTGATTATATCCAAACAGGAGAAAGCAACGAGATATGAAAAGAAAAGTGCTCTACGCCCATGAACCACAAAGGGGGCCTAGTGGGGCCGTAATTAGTATTACTCAATTCTAGTTTGAAAAGCTTGTGAACTCCATTGAAGATGAGTGCCATTGATGGATTTCCACTTCCTTTGGTGCCGCCTTTTGTTTTAGTTTAGTTTCTATGTATGCCCCTAATGGGGAGATGGAGAGGTTGAACACTTCTCCACAACGCTAATTTTTGGGGACTTCAATATGGTGAAGGTCCCCTTAGACAGATGGAACAACAAAACCAAACTGAACTTGGATTTGGTAAAATTCAAAGATTTGAATGGCTTTTTGTGGTCAAATCTCCAAGTCGATGGGAACAGGAGGAAAGCTAGACAAGATAGATACTACATTTCTCAGAACATTATTCATTAGTGGGGCTACCCTTCCCTCTCGCAACACACTAATCTTTCCATCTGTGATCACTACCCGATCGTTATCCATTTCCAACCTTTCACCAAAATCCATAAGGCTCCTTGTTTACATGCCTGGAGGACCTCCTTCTCTCCCTCCGTCCATCAAGAAATCACCGGTGTGGAAGGAGGTGTTCGCCTCCCGCTCATCCCCAGCCAAGTGTTGGTGACAAATCATGATTAGAACCACGAAGATGCTTCAGACTGTTCACTGGGCACGTACAAAATCTCTATATCATAAACTTTTGAGACTTGAGGAGGAAGTGAAGAAAGGAAAAGCTTAGTCCCAGAAAGATCTACAAAAAACCATGGCACTGTTGAGATACGAAGAAGAAATACAAAGTAGAAATATGCAAATTTTCTTTAAGGAGTGGTGGGCTGGCAAAGCCGACAAACCCACCAGAGAGATGTTCCACATCCTTGAAAGGAAAAAAAAATAGAGAATTGATCCCCCTATTGCTATACTCAAATGGAAATGTATTGAATAGGGAGGAAGATAATTCCGGGATCATTGAAGGACACTTTAGGAGACTCGTGGGCATCTTGACCCCCCTCTCCCACAATATTGCATGGTAGCCACTTCTAGAGTATCGTCTCATAGGATCCCATTCAACCTTCGTTCCCTGCTTGATGCCCCTATTTCATAAGCAAAAATCATTGAAGTCATTGTTTCCCTCCGTTGTGGTAAAATCTTGGGCCCAAATGGGCTCACTAATGAGTTCTTTAAGTCCTTAAAGTTGTTGATCGCCACCCCTCTTCATTTGGTCTGGCAGGAGGCGCTCGAGTTTGGCATGCTTCCAACTTGTCTCAACAATGACATCATCAAGTTAATACACGAAAAAGGGGAAAAGAATAGAATTGAGAACTGGCATTGGATTACAATGATCCAAATGGGATATAAGTTCATTTCCAAAGTCATAGCCAACAGAATTTCATCTGGGAAGATCTCGACTTTGCAAATGAGTCAAGAAAAGATGTGTTCTTTGTCAAGATCGAGTTTGATAAAGCCTACGACAAGCTGGAATGCGACTATATTCTGTAATCCTTTAAATATCTTGGATCTAGTCAGAAATTCACCAAGATTATCTCTACCCTTCTCATAAATGTGTCTACTCAAATTAATGTTAATGGAAAACTTTTGAAGGTGATCAAACTTAGAATATCGATTAGACAATAGTGCCCGTTGGCTTGCCTTCTCTTTGCCTTTGCCATGGATGGGCTTAGTTGGCTGGTGGAACAAAAAGTGGAAGTGGGTAATATGAAAGGCCTCCAATTGCCTCAAAACCATGACCAGATCACTATGAGACTTTTTGCCAATGATCTGAATGCGTTCATCCACAATGATAGTACTAGCATGGAGACATTGTGGAAGTGCCTCGATACATTCTATGAGGCCTCTGCATCCAAAATCAACCAATCTAAGACTGCTTTTAGAGCTATTATCGGGATCAAGCCTAACCTTCTTACTAATCATGGCTGCCATATCATTTCGCAGGGCCAAATTTTTTGGCTTCTTGGGATTCCATTGGGGTTTGATATCTCGATGGAGCAATTGTGGAACTGGGTGCTGGCTGTTGGGAAAGATGGATGGATCCTCCTTAGAGATTGAGTAGGTGCTGCTAAACCTGCTTCACACCAGCCCTCTATGACTCCAGGAATGCTTAGTACACTTGATTAGCTTCCAAATGATACCAAGAAAGCATATATGTACTTTGCAAATGATATGTGTAATGATCAAATCAAAACAGATAACTTTGCACTTCACAAATCCAAGAAAACTTGCTATTTTGGTATTGACACCTGCTTAGTCTTTCACTCAGTATGACTAGCACACTTACAATTGATCAAATTCCTTCTCGACATATTAAATTAGCTTAACAAGCTACCATTTTCAAGTGGAATGAGAAGAAATGATGAACTATACTCTGAGAAATGAGTTTAGCAAAAATATGTTTACCCCTGACTTTTTAGGAGCTCTGCAGACAAATACCAATGAGCCCTTCGACTGAGATTTCTCGCTAATGGCTGAACCAATTGACTTCAAACTTTGTAGGTGTGTAGAAGACTTTGGGCTGAATCCAATGTGCTTTGAATCACTTGATTTGGTTGAGAAACCACTGAGATATGCTCTGTTGAAGTTGACAGACATGGAGTAGACAACTCAGAGAATCACAGAGTAGATGAATGTAAGTATTTATATTAGATCATGTAAATGTACATTCCCATTGGCATGATACACATAGCCAAATGGTACTCAGAGGTGTAGGCTATGGAGTAGACCTCACACACTCAATAATCAAAGATGTTAGCCTCGGGAATGGTGAAGAACCACCGCGACTTTTTACTTGTAGCTTTTTACAGGGGTTGAGTGTAAATTTGAATTTGAGTTCAAATCAATCTCCTTGAATCTTTCACCTAAAAGTTGATTGAGATATTCTCTCAATTACAAGATCTAATTTCCATGACTTAAACAAGTAGGTGTGATTACATAAGATGCCAAGTCACTTAGACTTTTACAAGAGATAAAATGGTAAGAACTTATAAGCATAAGTTCCTATGATCCTTCTCACATGTTGAGTCTTCAAGATAATATCCAAGCCAAATTGTGAAGGCTTGACTTGCACCAACACTGGTGACACTCGAGAATAACAAGCTAAACTGTTGGAGAGGTATGCAAATCAATCTCGTTGGTCATGCAATGTTTATTGACACGTTCCTCATTTCATTGACCATCTACTTCCTTTCTTGTTGGAGACCAAAAGATCAAGATCTCTCCAAATTGGAAAGTATTTGCAAAAAACTTCCTTTGGACGAGCGAACAAGATAGGAGGGGGGGGGGGGGGCTAAAATCAAGTGGTCCATTTGCACTAGTCAAAGAGAGTGGGGGCCTTGTCATTCTAGATATTGGCTATGTGGCTAACAAACTAGCGGCCAAATGGATGACTAAGGTATGGTGCAAGGTGGAAGCCTCATGGGCCAAGAATGAGTTGGCTCTAATGGGATTCCCGAATTGGAAGAATGTTGACATCTTGACCCTTCTATTTTCCTTGAGCCCGGTCTTCCCGACAAGCTCCATTCTTGTGTGCTCCCTATGGAAGAGTTGGAATAAAGTAAAAAAATATTGATGTGTAAAACACCACAAGAAATGAATTAATGTGACACTAGAACACCTCTATTGTCACCATTAACTCATTGCCACTCCAAACTTTGAGAAATGATAGCCGAAACCAAGAACTTTGCTTCTTCAGATTTTTCTAGTCACTGAAATGACATACCTTCAGTATTTTGCTGATTTCTCTTAGCTCAAGTATTATTTCTCCAAGATCTTTTACAGGCTGAGACTAGAAGAGCAAAGCTTTCCAACAAGCCATAATATGCATGAAACAGATCTTTCGAACTGAAGTTATGGCCTTCACAAGATGACCCTGTATGACTTCCAAAAGTGGAAATTTTGCCTGTTTTAGTAAATTTCGCTGTCTAAAAATAAAAATTCGATGCCTAGCATCGACTTGCAACCAAAAGTCGATGCCGAGCATCAACTTTGAGCTTTTTCAGCCACTTTTTCAGCACCAAAATTAGCCTCTTTTACACACACATGAACAAGGCCACTTTTATGTGGGAAATCGATGCCGGGCATCGACTTTATGCTGAAACTCGATGCCAAGCATCGAGTTGCTCCACAAACATCATCTTTTCAAGAAGATTTAGCAGGAGTTGGAACTCAGAAAATAAAACACAGACTTATCAGCACAAACTCGATGCCAGGCATCGAGTTGCTTGGAAAACTTGAACTTTTCAAATCATTACACAGTAGACAAGCATGGAGATGATGGAGAGAGTCTCATACACAGAACTTTAACTATTTCTTCTCATAACTATGAAAAACTCAGAAGTTTACAGATGCTTTCTCACTCAGAGAAGCCCGACTATACTCAGTCGTACAAAATGAACTCTTTCTCACATTCTATCACTCTCTTCCACTTCTTCTGTCATCGCGTCAGTTGATACAAACTAACTTATATAGATTTTCTCATTCCCGTGACTTTTAAAAAACTTCTAGAACGAAAGTGAACTAACTTTACAAATATAATACACTTGTGAATTTGTCCCTTCACATAGGCATGTAGTTTTATTCTAAAGTTTTGATCTTCAAATGTATGTCCAATTAGTGATTGTTTCTCTAGAAGCTCCCCCTCAATCAGTAATTGACATTCTCTATTCCTTCATATCTTCTTCTTTTCTTTTACTCCTACCATGCTTTTGAATCTGCTGGTCTTCACACCATCCAAGCTCTTTGTCATTATGTATGCTATCTGATCTTTTGTAGAAATGTACTCTACTTCAATTTCTTTCTCCATTACCATTTCTTTGAGAAAATGATACTGTATCTTTATGTGCTTTGTCCTTGCATGAAAAACTGGATTTGCTGCAAGATAAAGTGAACTCATATTATCTCCATGTATTGTAGGTGTACCTTGATCAATGCCCAAGCTTTTGAACAATGCCTGCATCCATATGACCTCCTTAGCCGCTTCCACAAGTCCTTTATACTGAGCTTCAGTTGATGATAATGCTACTGTATGTTGTTTCTTTGAACACCAACTTACAAGCTTATCACCAATGTATATCATGTAACCATGAGTTGATCTTCTCTCATCCTGGTTACCAGCCCAGTCTGAGTCACTATAGGCTCTCAACTTTAAATCTGATGTAAAAGGATAATATAATTCTTCCTTTATAGTTCCTTTGATATATATGAGAACTCTTTGACCTGCAATCCAATGTGGGTCCTTTGGACAATGCATGAATTGTGACAAAACTCCCACTGCATAACTAAGATCAGGTCTTGTTAGTGTAGAATAAATCAAACTACCCACAAGAGATTGATACTTCCTCATATCTTTGTATTCTGCACCATCATATTTACTGAGCTTGTGATTAACTTCAAGTGGAGTTGAAGCTTCTCTGCAATTTTCCATATCAAACTTCTTCAATAGATTCAAAAGATACCTTTCTTGTGATACATATATGCCATGATCTGTATAAGTAACTTCCATTCCAAGAAAGTATGATAACTCTCCTAGATCACTGATCTTGAATTCTTTTTCAAGTAATCTCTTTACCTCCTTGATTCCTTCATCTGAAGTACCTGTGATTATAATGTCATCTACATAAATACAAATGTAGATTGTACCTTCCTCTGTTCTTTTGATAAGTAGACTTGGATCTGCTTTTGAACTTTGATATCCAAGATCATTGAGATAATTCACGAGTCTATAGTTCCATGCTCTTGGAGCTTACTTCAATCCATAGAGTGCTCTTCTCAACCTGAAAACAAAATTTGGATACCTGGAATCTATAAACCCTTGAGGTTGTTCCATGTATACCTCATCTGATATGTATCCATTCAAGAATGCATTCTTTATATCCAATTGACTTAGAGTCCATCCTTTTGAAGTTGCAATAGCAATGATTGTCCTTATAGTTGACATCTTAGCTACAGGACTGAATGTTTCATCATAATCCATGCCATAGGTTTGGGCATAGCCTTTCACCACCAGTCTAGCTTTGTATCTGGCTATACTTCCATCTGCAAGCTTCTTCACTTTATAAACCCATTTATTTCCAATTACTTTCTTACCATTTGGTTTAGGAACAAGTTCCCATGTCTTGTTCTCCTCCAGTGCATTGAATTCTTCCTTCATTGCTTCTTCCCATTCCTTCTTACCTTTAGCTTCATCATAGTTCTAAGGTTCTTCATCATCTTTGACCATATATGCATAGTTCTTTTGAGTTATGTAAGAAGTGTCATAAGAATACCTTTCTGGTTGTCTTCTAGTCCTGCTTGACCCACTTGGTTCACATTCTTCATAAGTGTCCGGATACACCTCTTCATCAAACATAGGGGCTTCTTCATTCCTTCTTGTTAATCCACTTCTCGATGTACTTGCTTGTATATAGTCTTCATCTCTATTCACTTGCACAATTGATTTTCCCTTCTCACATCTTCTTACCTCTTCTTCAAATTCTTCAACTATATGACTTTGATCTGCATGCCAACTTTTCTGTTCATCAAATGTAACATCTCTAGAAACAAGAAATTGTTTGGTTAGAGGATTCCACAACTTGTAACCCATCTGCTTTTCATCATAACCAATAAACACATATTTTTCTGCCTTTGGTTCAAGTTTATGTCTAAGTTGTGATGGCACATAAGCATATGCGATTGATCCAAACACTCTACAATGATCTAGTGTTGGTTTCTTACCCCACCAAGCTTCATATGGAGTCATTCCATTTAGAGCTGCACATGGTAATCTATTCACAAGATATGTAGCTGTATTTAGAGCCTCAGCCCAAAGATAATTTGGACAATTCTTCTCCTTCAGCATAGCTCTAGCAAACTCAACCAGAGTCCTGTTCCTTCTTTCTGCTACACCATTTTGTTGTGGTGTATACCTGCAGGTTATTTCTCTCTTAATACCTGCATTCCAAAGATAATCATTGAGCTCTTGGGAGAAGTATTCTCCCCCTCCATCAGACCTCAGTCTTTTAAGCTTTTGACCTATGACTCTCTCTGCATATGCATGAAAATGCTTGAAGGCTCCAAACACTTCTGATCTTTCCTTTAAAACATATAATGTTATCCATCTTGTAGCATCATCAATGAAAAGAACATAGTACCTTGAGCCACTGATGGACCCTTCTTTTTTTGGTCCCCAGACATTTGTATGAATGAGCTCTAGTAGTCCATCATGTTTGAATACTTTCTTTTGAAATGGTAACCTGTGTGCTTTACCCATTTGACATGCTTCACATTTATAAATCATATGTTGACTCTGCACATTTGGTAATCCTAGTACAGACTGATTTGCAACCATAGCTTTAATTCCTCTTTCATTGAAATGACCTAATCTCTTATGCCAGAGATCAAGTTCTATAATCACTCCTTCACCATGTGTGAGCAACGCTTGACCAATGTTCCCTTGTACTCTTAAAATAAAGAGTCTACCTTCTTTCTTACCAGAGACAATCTGATTATATCCATTCTCTGGATCTTCCACAAATACTCCTTCATTTGTAAAAAATCTGATCCACTCTTGCATGTCACTTTTCCAATTGAATGTACACTATGTCTTGTATTATCACCTGTTTGAACTGTATGACTAGAAATGCCTTTTTCCAATTTTGACATCAATTCTATGTTTCCTGACAAATGATTCAAACATCCAGAGTCAATGTAAAATACCTTTAGATCTTCTTTATCTGATGTGCTGACTGAATTCACCATCAATGATGTATGACTTTCATTCTGTGTGTCATTTGCATAATTGTAGTAGGTGGTATTGTAGGATTGATTCTGTCCCCAACGTCTTCCTCCACCTCTACCATAGCCTCCTCTTTGACTTTGTCTACCTCTTTGAAAATTACTTTGATATCTTCCACCTCGGCCTCTGGTATTGTTTTTTTTTATTCTGGTTTGATCCTTCTTGGTTGTGCCAAAAGTCGTGAGCCAAATGATTACTCAATCCACAGATCCAGCAAGCCTTCTTGTTGTTATTTTGATTACCTCTTCCTCTTCCAAAACCTCTTGCTCTTCCTCTGCTTGTGCCTTTACCTCTTGCATAATAAACTTGAGAACTCGACTCCTCTTCATCGTTTGCTTTACCTTTATCTCCTTTCTTCTTGTTCTTCATGTACATTGCAGAACTTTGTTCTTTATCTCCATCTCCCTTCAAGTCTTGCTCATATGTGAGCATCAAGCCAAGCAACTGGTTCAAATCTGGAACATAATGATTTAATGAAAGTTCTGTTGATAAGACAAAAGGTTTCCACCTTTCATCCCCTCTCAAACCTGCAAGTAGTTGAGCAATCAATCTATGATCTTCAACATCTTCATCTATGGATCCAAGACTATCTGCTAGATCCTTCATCTTAGTGACATAGTCACTAATACTTTGACTTGGCTTCTTCTTGAATGTTGTAAACTCTGACCATAGACTTGCTTTCCTCGCTTTAGTAGTGCTTTGGAAATGATACTCCAATGCATTCCATATATCTTCAGATGATTCCAATCCTCTGATTTGTGGTAGCAAATGATCAGAGATTGTATTGGAGATGTAAGCTTTTGCACTTGCATCGTTCTTCTGCCAATGCTTTAAAGCGTCAAGTTCCTCTTTCTTTGGTCAGCTTTCATCTTCAAATACTGGCTTCTCTTCTTCACGTGTTACATGTATCATGAGATCCTTACTCATAAGTAAAGCTTCCATTCTCATTACCCATGCGGGGTAATTATCTCTATCCAATTTGTCAATGGAGATATGATCTGCCATATGCCTTTCCTTCTGCTACAACTTGTGAGCTTAAAGGATAAAGGAAAATACCTTTTGGAGTTCTTTGTGTATGAGGATACTTTTGAAGTAACCTTTTGATGCCTTGTGTCTTCAAATGCTTCACCTTTCAAACTTTAATGGAAAACTTTACAAAACTTCTCGTACCTTTGTCGCCTTCTGTTCTTTAGGACCTTTCTTCTCTGATACCACTTGTTGATGTGTAAAACACCACAAGAAATGAATTAATGTGACACTAGAACACCTCTATGGTCACCATTAACTCATTGCCACTCCAAACTTTGAGAAATGATTGCCGAAACCAAGAACTTTGCTTCTTCAGTTTTTTCTAGTCACTAAAATGACATACCGTGAGTATTTTGCTAATTTCTCTTAGCTCAAGTAATATTTCTCCAAGATCTTTTACAGGCTGAAACTAGAAGAGTAGAGCTTTCCGACAAACTATCATATGCATGAAACGGATCTCTAGAACTCACATTATGGCCTTCACAAGATGACCCTATATGACTTTCAAAAGTGGAAATTTTGCCTATTTTAGTAAATTTTGGTGTATAAAAATAAAAATTCAATGCCTAGCATTGACTTGCAACCAAAAGTCGATGCCGGGCATCGACTTTGAGCTTTTTCAACCACTTTTTCAGCACCAGAATTAGCCTCTTTTACACACACATGAACAAGACCACTTTTATGTGGGAAGTCGATGCCGAGCATCGACTTTATGCTGAAGCTCGATGCCAGGCATCGAGCTCCTCCACAAAAAACATCATCTTTTCAAGAAGATTTAGGAGGATTTGGAACTCACAAAATAAAACACAGACTTATCAGCACAAACTCGATGCGAGGCATCGAGTTGCTTGGAAAACTTGAACTTTTCAAATCATTACACAGTAGACACGCATGGAGATGATGGAGAGAGTCTCATACACAAAACTTTAACTATTTCTTCTCATAACTATGAAAAACTCAGAAGTTTACAGATGCTTTCTCACTCAGAGAAGCCCGACTATACTCAGTCGTACAAAATGAACTCCTTCTCACATTCTATCACTCTCTTCCACTTCTTCTCTCATCGTGTCAGTTGATACAAACTAACTTATATAGATTCTCTCATTCCCGTGACTCTTAAAAAACTTCTAGAACTAAAGTGAATCAACTTTACAAATATAATACACTTGTGAATTTGTCCCTTCACATAGGCATGTGGTTTTATTCTAAAGTTTTGATCTTCAAATGTATGTCCAATTAGTGATTGTTTCTCCAACAAAAACTTCACAAGAAAAGTGAACATTGGAAGTGGGCGGCTAGTATGAGACAAAGTGACTTTATCTGGTTGCTGATCCATGGCATCCGGATCCTAGAATCTTGAAACATTTGAAACGCCAAGAGGCTATGGAACAAAGGCTTCAAAAAAAGAAACCATCTCTAGAAGCAAGACACCAATCACTCGATCAACTTTGAGGATATTGATCATAATGTCTACATTTCCTATGAAGAATGGAACACTTTGCAAAGCAGACATCTGGCCTATGACCGCTCTCAAGTTTGCCTTCTCATGGGGCAAGACACGGCAAGCTCGCTTGGTCTCAGATGGCACAATGGTTATTGCCTATCAAAAATCCCAAACATCAAAGAAACCATTGATTATCACGTTAACCTGAACTTGAATTAGTGCCTGTTGTGGGGCCAACTTCAGTGGGACATGAAGTTCATGGCTATCTCGCACCCCCTCATAGAAATCAAACAATCTCTCCTCTTATGGAAAATTCTTCATCGTGAAATCTGGACCAACCTTAAGGATAACAAAATTTTTGGGATACCTCCCTCGTGCAAACGCTGCTACCGGTCCATGGAAGATATTTCTCACATCTTCTTTACTTGTCCCAACTCCAACAGGCTCTAGCAGATTAAGCTCTAAGAACATATTAGTTGGAAGCAAGCTCCGCTTGGAGAAGCGATCGGCTGCTCCGCGACTCTCTGGAACTCCATCAAAAAGGAGGTCATATGGAATATATGGCAGAAAAGATGTGCTTTTAAGTTTGGTGACCCCCACAAAGAGTAGTCAATTGAGAAATTGATGTTCCTCCTTGGCAAAAGGATCTTTAACTCTAAGAAACACCCCCCCCCCCTTTCAGGCATCATAAAGTCATCCTTTTGATCAATAACAAGCTTAAACCCATGTCGGCCATGCATGAGGGTGATGAGAGGGTGATTAACCTTCTTTGTAAATGCCATCTTAACTCTGTAAAAGCTACCCGTGCTATGTGGCAAACGGGGGATCTTGTGGGCACTACTCCCCTTCTCTGGTACTTTTCTTTTCTTTTAATTAATTCAAGTCCAAGAGAGAAGGTTAAGGCGGAACTTCCTTTATTAAAAGAAAAATAAAGAATCTCTACATTTCCATGGAGTTATTTAGTACACGTGCGGTTGTCAAGGATCTGCTCGAACATAGAAAATGAGGACATTGCATAGAGGCACGTCACGAATAGCCATAGCTCCTTGAAATATTAGCTCTTGGCTCGATACATATATAGAATATCATGGTAACGATTCAAATCAGGGCTCCTATGGATTATTACAGATTACGAAGGACACGAGCAATAGTATACATGTTTCTAATTCGACCATAACATCTAGAAATATTTGATTTGAGTCTTCAAATGTTTACTGTTAGTTTTCATGTTCTATTCACACCCCTCAACAGGATTAAATTGTTTTTTCTCCTCTTCAGAATCTTGCTCATTTTGAACACTTGTCCTTTAGGGAATAGGATTCAAAGATATGCAGATATGTAAACAACTTTTATTATCAATAACATGCTAGCTTGTCTTGCAGCACGTCCGAACGCTTGTTTCATGCACTCATTCATTCAACTCGGCATGACAACTATTATGATAGTGAACAACATAGGACTTGGAATGAATACTAGATTCGTGAACCGAGGTGTGCTTGAATTATCACCCTCCTTGAATCTATTACTTGACTTGAGTTTGGAAATTTGAAACTTCCAAACGTTCAAGATCTGTGCAATCCTCTGCATTTTCGCATTTTTTGTCTGCACATAGACCATGTATTCTTGATTCTGTCCATTATTTTTTCGCGAGAACTACCAGTTGTGTTGTCATGGCTTCCAAGGTTGACATATGTCGTGGCTGCTTGAGTTTTCGCGAATCATACAAATCGTGTACTTGGTGAACGACATATGAACGGCCATCAAAAATTGCTATTGATATGTAGTTATTTGTGAAGTACAAATAACGGTTGTTCTTTTCTGGACGTGTGCCGTGTGCGTGTCATCTTCGCTGCTCTCTCTCTCTCTCTCTCTCTCTCTCTCTCTCTCTCTCTCTCTCTCTCTCTAGCCTTGATGGATACGTATATGCCAATTCAGCAGAATATCGTAGCCAGCTTGCTTGGCGTTTCTCTGGGAGACGCCTCCTATTTACCGAACTCTCCCGTCCTTCAACCTGCTCTACATAACCATCATATATGTGAATTAGGATGAAGATGATGACATAAGAACTAGAGAACAGAGGTCCATTCCGCAGGTAGGAGACAACAGCTGATTCGTTTCATGTAGTGTCTCCGAATATCTGCTACCCTCATGCGAATATACATCATGAGGAACGTGCTTATGCACGCATCCAAGGGAAGGCCTCAGCGACACCAGTTATATGCCGCCGTTGTAGAACGGAGGCCTCAAATGCCTCGGTAAGACGAGAGATATACGCCGCCATTGTAGGACGTCAGAGACTAGAAGAAAATGTCTACAAGTTGCTAGAAACAAGACCACCGGCTTATATGTATTCCCATCATGGGACCCATAAAGTATATAAGCATATCTGGTTTTATTATGTTGTAGATATGATCATCTTCTCAAGGATCTCAAGGAGTGACAATCGTTGGAGGATTCAAGGAAGGAGGAGCTATTATCGTTGAAGAAGTAGAAAGGTATCTTCATCTACTTAGAGGAGGGATTTGATCTAAACTTGATAAGTGGTGGAGATAACTACACACATCTATGGTGGTGGATGTGGCTCTACACATGCTTGATGGAGGATTTTGAAGACCTATGAGGAACTTTGTGAAGCATCATTAGGATGTATGATGAATTGGTAACTTGTACCTTTCATTATTTTCAATTACAAGTGTATGAACACTTATTATGAATCAATTTCTCCTCTTCCCAATGTTCCCCTAACTTTTCTCTTTCAATTCTCTCTACGCTTATTTCCATATGTCACTGAGCTTTTTTATGCTCTTTCATAATGATGAAGTGTGTATAATGTAATCTGATCAATTTCCATTGAGTTTTTATATTCTCATTGAGTCTCCATTCCACCACCTGAGCTTGCTTGAAGCACCCTACCTGTAGTGTCATGAGAGATAGGAATAAAAGTCATGGGAGAAGTATTTTCCCCCTCCATCATAGCTTAGTGTCTTCAAAGTTTTACCTATTTGATTTTCAACAAGAGCTAGGTATTTCTTGATACATGAAAATACTTCAACATTATGTTTCATAAAGTACAACATGGTCCATCTGCTACAATCATCAATGGATGACACATAGTACCTAGATCCAAAACTTTAAGGCTCTTTGCTTGGTCCCCATACATCTATATGGAGTAGCTCCAATAGATCCCATGAATGTATCTTTTATTTGTGAATGGTTTGTTATGTGGCTTACCAAATTCATAAGCACAACATTTATAGATCATATGTAGTTTGGATATATTTGGTACATAAAGTACACTTTGATCCCTACTAATTTGCTTGCGATTTCCTTCACCTATGTGAGCTAATCTTTTGTTCCAAATTTCGAACTATGATAGAGTTTGATTATCATAGTTGAATAAGGCAATATTTCTAGTATCCTATAGATCAAGTAAACTAATTTATTTTTCTCCTCTTGCTATTCTCTTGAGTCCTTGGTGTGGATCTTCAACACATGCTACATTCTTTGTGAATGTGATTTACAATTCACTCTCAACAACTTGACCTACACAAGCTCTTGGTGATAGTGGGCACATATAATACCTTATTTAATAGGTTCACATGAACATCTAGAGTCTTCACATTACCTATCTTCCTAAATGGATGTCTTGTGTCATCTCTTGTTTGGACTTCATGTGTATTCCTTGGATCCTCCAAGTGTGAGAATAGAGCTACATTCCCTACTACATGATTTTAGGAGCCTAAGTCTATATAGAGTACATGTTCATTTGCTTTACCTTCCTTCATGGTCATGTTCGTTAGAAGGAGTGATTCCTTTTAGGTTTGTCCATCCACATAATTGTTGTAGTCTCTCCTTACTCTGTATCCACCTTTGTAGTTTTTGTTTTCGGATGAGTTGTTATTGTATCCATTAAAATTGTTAAATCTACCTCTTGAGTGTCCATAGCCTCCTCTCTTGTGACCTCTACCTCTTTGGTTACTAGTATTCTTAAAACAACTCTCAATGATGTAATTAGTTAGGCCATATATGGCACATGGAGATGAGCCTTGAGATCTCCCCTTTCCTTATCTTCCTCCTCTCCCTCTTCCTCTTGAGCCTTTACCTTTACCTGCAAAGTTTTCTTCAGAGGTGCTGCCTTCATGTTCTGACTTCTTACCTTTTCCTTTTCTATCATTGTTCTTTTGTTTATCTATATAGAGAGAAGATGATTGATTAGCTTTTAAGTTGTCTCCATTCTTCATAAGCTTTGTCTCATGTGTGAACAATTGTCCCATGAGAGTTTTGAAATTAGGAACTTGCATATCCATGTAAAGATCCTGGGGTGTGGTAAAAGCTTCCCATTTATCATCTACCTTTATTCCATTGATTACTTGACTTACTAATTTCTGTTCATGAAGGACTTCTCCAATGCTTCCAAGTTGGTTTTCTTTGTCCTTTAGTTTGGTGAGAGAATCAGTCAAATTCTACTTGGGCATCTTCTTGAGTGTGGGGAATTCCATCCACAATTGCTTCTTTGTTGCATTGGTACTTGATGAGAAGAATACTTCAAGATAATTACAAGTCTCTTGTGAAGACTTGCAGCTCCTGATGTGTGGAAGTAAAAAAAATCAGAGATTGTGTTAAGAATTTATGACCTTCCTAGAGCATCCTTTGAGCACCATGCATTCAACCTCTCTTCTACCTTAAAGATAGGCTTGCATTTGTAGTGAACAAGTTGAATCATTTCCTCGATCCAATTTCTCTATGGATGAAGGAAATCCATCTTCCATGTTGACTAGTTTCTATGGTACCACTTTGAGTGGAGGATTTGTGGATTCCAGAGCTGAGGTTGTGCTGTTAGAAACCTTCTCTACACGTGACAATCTAGGTTTAGATATATTTGGTATGCTTCCTTAGCTTCCCAATGGTGCATATACAACCATCAAGTCCTTTGGATCATCATCAAAATAGATAAGTCTTGTATGCAAGAAATGTGAGGAACTTTCTATTTTAGAAAGACTAGGTCTCAATGTTCTGCTCAGAACTCAAAACCTAGTATGAGTTGACCAGAGATCTTTTGCCCACATCTAATTGAAGCATATAGCTAACTAAAGCAAGTTATTTCATGAATTTGCTTGCACCATACACAGAAATATAAAGTTAGCAAGTCAAGGGTGTCACCCAAACTTTTTGGGATCTCGAAGATCTGCAAACATAATCAATTTCTATGATTCATATCTCGCAATCTAATAAATCAAACCTAATTAAATTTTTTATACTATGCACTTTAATCTAGCTAATACAAGTCAAATTATAAAAAAAAACATTAATTATAGGTAGAGAAATATATTCCACAAGTTCAATGAAATAATGAAGAGGTTTGATTAGACAGTATGTAGAGATTTCCTCAAGGAAATGTATCAAAGTAGGAATGCTATTACATATATGATACAGAATGAGTGAAGAGGAATACACATATATCATGTGATCTCAACGTAGGCTCACTGAAGTAGCTTGAATCCTCTCTCAATTTCTCTCTTATCCCGTGACTAAACTCATATGTATTTATACATTATTGTTTGAATTCGAATTATGAATCTTCTCACCTAAAAGTGATCCTAGACTTTAGGGATGCACTTAATTTCATTCTTCCTACCACATGAGTTGTGGGTTTAGCCTCTTCACTTCAGACGATTCTTTCTTCTCTTTTAAATTTACCTTTATCCAAGATAAATACAATGAATTAATAAGAATAAGTTCATATGTAGGTCTCCATGTGATGAGATAAATATATATGTAGTCCTTAATCCTTAGCAAAGCACTTAGGCTTGCTAAATGTACCAACATTTCTAAACCAATTTCCTCTAGCTTTGATAGAAAAATCGAATGGAAATTCTCCAACTTGAGGAATTTCCTTTGAGTTCTCAGAAGCCATCTACACTCAAATCACCAAGACTTGATTTACATGAGAGAGTATGAAAGCTATACAGAATTTCATATTGCTTATGCATGATTCTTCCTTCATTCAAGTATTTCCCCTCTTTCATTATTTATATCATCACCTTGTTGTTCCCTAAGAGTTGAATACCATTTTTTGGAGTTTTTGAGAAAGAAAAAAAATATTAATAATAGCTTAAGTGTAGAAATAGTCCCGATTAGTGAAAAATCTAAGCTACTAAACTAGAATTATAGATCTATTGGCATACTCTAAATGCATTCAACAAAGCATGTGTCCAAGAATGACACTACTTCTCAAGCTATTTCTTTGGTTGATTTGCTAATGGTCTCTACATTTGATAATTTTTGGTGGCTGAATGTTGATCTCCATATGGTTTAGCTTGGATTTGCTTTGATGGTTGTTTCTTTGCCTTAATTCGCCATATTATATTACTCTTATCATTTTTCTTCAATGGCTCCCATGCCTTTGAAAAATCTTCGATTGTTTCACGTCTTTTTGTTAGCCTTTGGTTTGCAAACCACTATTTGGTTGATCTCATTGGGCTTCTATGATTTCTTTTGGTACTCAAATTTGAATTTTCTTTGAATTGATTGATTGCTTGTAGATCACCACTCTACCTTGCTTCTTTCCTATAGGATTTCGTGGTTGTGTATGTTTTTGGATTGGTTGGAACTCCTTGAGTCGTTCCTTGCGAGATCATATCCTCTAATTCCCTTGGTTTGTTTCCTCAAAGTTCTTCTCAATGATCTATTTGACAATGACTCTTTACTCTCCTCTTCAGAATGGATAGCCTCACAAGGTCTCTGTTCAAAGCTTTCTTGGTAAGGAGGAGTGGTATTTCATCTTTGAATATAAAAAATGCTATCTTGAAGAGATAATATGGGCCAACAAGGGAATTCATTTGAATGAGACTCATTCTCATGATCTATGTCTTGCATAATCAATTTTCACAAATTAGGTCTTTGCGTGCTAGAATGTATTAGAGGCTTTTACTCTAGGAGGCTAAAGACTTCTCTATACCCTAATTTGGTAGCTATTTATGCTCAAGCTAGATTCAAAGTAGTCTCGTTTTCCTACATCCAATCTTGTCCTAGGATCAGTTCTTCTACTAACTAATATTCTTGAGAAACTAAGAGTTTATGTTTCATTTTGTTATTCCTTAGTTGCAAAGATAGGGTTGCTTCACATAAGGCGATTATCTGATTCCCTCTCACTCTGACCATGTATGCTTCTATTGGAGTGATTGAACCCTTTAATCTTTCAATTGAGGCACAAACATTACCAAACGCTACTCCCATGTCAATTAGAGGATCCAATAGGTGGTATTCTTAATTTCCCATTCCTAGGTCTAAGTATGGTTGCCTTGCCATGTTACCCATTTTATTGATGTTTCTTGGATGATAATTTGATATGGGAATTAGTTCTTCACCTTTTAAGTACCTCTTGTCTTATTATCTTATCCATTCTTACCATTTCCTTATTCTCTCTAGGGATTCTTGCCTAACTTCTTCCTGACTTCTCTATTCTTCCTTCTTACACTTTCAAGCTTCTAAGGGCCTTTTTAGTATTTGTTTTGAGATCAGCTTCGTATATCTCTTTACTCAACATTTCTTGATGTAGTTTGGTAAGAGAACTTCATCTACTTTGGCTAGATTAAAAGCTGCATTAGAGGAAATATGATTAATGATCAAAGGCCCCAACCCTCTTTTTTGGAGTTTCTTTGCATGTTTTTTCCGAGTATACACTAGTACTAAATCTCCAAATCTAAGACCTTTGTCTGTTATGTGAGCATGGTAATATGATTTTTGCTTTCTTTTGGCAACACAATGCCTACCACTGCTTTTAACCTAGTTTCATGCAACATCTCAGTTTGATCATTTGTTTAGATACTTCTTGTCCTATACTCGAAGAATAGGAATAAATAATTCTATTGTAGAAGTATGGCATTTTTTTCCATAGACTAGGTTAAATGCCATAATCCCAATAGTCATCTTATAGGATAGTTTAATACTAGAAATTTCATGGTGTGATAGCTTGTCCAAATCCAATCTACCATTATTTACTATTTTTATCAGGACTCTCCATAATACCTTATTTGAAATTTCGGCTTGTTTATTGGATTATGGGTGATAGGGGCAGATTTTTATTGAATCACCAAGAAATCATTTCAATGGCTTCATTCATGAAGTGCATACCTCTATCACTAACTATCTCAAGAGATAGTCCAAACCTTATAAACTCTTTTCTAGTAAGAAGTTTGGACTTGTATGGGCATCACGTTTCTTAGAGGCTTTGACTTCCACCCACTCAATTAAGTACTTTGTAGCCACTATGATCTATTTTTCATGAGATCCTCTTTATGGGGAATCAATAGGCATTATTGTGCCATGTTGTTGGTGTAAATCACAAGCCTACACATTTGTCTTGAAAGATATCTTGAAGACCCTACATATGTGAAGAAGCATAGGAACCATTGATAGTGGTTAACTACCACTTTATCTCTTTGTAAAAGTCAAATTGACTTGGAATCTTTTGTAATCACCTACCAAAGGATTCGTGGAAAAAGTAGCTCTTTGATTGAAGGAAAATCTCCAAGGGTATAGGAGCTTGATCATAGGGAGCCAAAAGTTTGAATTTGGATTCAAATTTTTACTCAGCCCTTATAAAAATGGACATGAAAAAGTCGCGGGTAGAACTCATTATTCCTGAGCTTCTCATCAGTGATTCTGAGTGTGTGTGTGTGTGTGTGAGGCTTAAAGTATATCCCACACCTATCTACACCATTAGGCAATAATTTTCATACCAATGGATTTGTATACAAGTGTTCATTAATACATACATTCAAATTGTTCATTTCTGAGTTCTCTATCATACTACTCAAAAGTGTGTCAACGTGTGAAGTGCATATCTCGGTCAATTCTTCACAACATTCAGTGATTTAAAGCTTGTTCAATTCAGCTTGAAGTTATCTACATGCTGGTAAAGTTTGAAGAGATTCTATTCAGCCAGTTCAGAGAAATCTGTATCGAGGTGATCACTGGTCAATGACTGCTATAGTCCTAAAAAATGAGGGGTATAGCTTAACTTGCTAAATTGATTTCTCTTAGCATAGTTTATCTTTTTACATCACTCCACTTTGAATAGTTAGCTTACTTAGCTAATTAGATACCCCTAAAAGGAAGTTTTCCAATTCCTATAGTGCTGGTCATGTTGAGCAAAATACCCAGCAAGTTTCAAAGTTATCTATTTTGGTTCAATCATTGCACACATCATTTCTAAAGTACATAGGGCATTTTATGATGTCATTGGAAAGCTAAGGAGGTCTACTTATCAAATCTGAAGCAAAAGAGGGCTGGTACATAGCAGGTTTTAGCAGTACCTACTTAGTCTCTTGGAGCATGCATCCATCTTTCCCAACAGTGGTATCAGAGCAAACTAAGGTAAAATGGGAGATGGTTTTCCTTCATTTATTGATAAATTCGACAAGAACAACTATCAAGCATGGTCTCTAAGGATGAAGACCTGCTTACAAGGAAGGAGTTTCTATGGATACATCTCAGGAGATGAGGAATTGCCCTCATTCAAAACAAGAGGATTACCAACCAAGGAAGAACATGAAAAGCTCAACACATGATGTGCTAAGGATGCATTGGCAAGGTCTTATTTACTCAACTCCATCTCTGATTTTCTTTTGCCACATATTAGAAATTGTAAGACATCCAAAGGGACTTGGGAAACCTTGTCATCATATTTTTCCTCAAATACAAGAGCTAGGAAAAATCAGTTGTGGATTGAATTCACAACATTAAGGAAGAAACCTAAGCAAGCTGTTTCAGAATTTGTAACCAAGATTAAAGATGTAGCAGATCAGTTAGCAAGCATAAGAGAAGAGATTGAAGAACATCAGATTGTAAGGCAAGTGATCAATGGGATCAAGGCTGATGACAAAAGGGAAAGCTTCACCATTGCCATGGACCTTTACATGCAAATACCAGATCTCACAACTGTCATGGGACAATTCTTTACTCATGAAGCAAAGCTCAACAAGAATGGAGATATTCCCAAAGGTAATAACTATTCTGCCCTATACACTGATAAGAAGTCCAAAGATAGAGGCAAGAGCAAGAAGGTGGAAGATGAAGGCTCTACCTCCCAAGCCAACTATGCAGGAAGAGGTAGATCATCAAGAGGAAGGGGCAGAGGAGGTAAGCAAGGTAGGGGGAGATCCTATAACTCCTCACCATGCAAAATTTGTGGTTTATCAAATCATACTACAGATGAGTGTTTCAGGAATTACAAGAATCAGAGAGGAAGAGGATACCAAAGAGATGGATACTCACAGTCAAGAGGTAGATTCAACCATCACCAAGGCTACAACAACAACTATAACAACAATTACAACAATAATTACAATGGCAACTACCAAGGAGGATTCAAATCCAGAAAGGACTACAACAACTATACAGAAGAGCATGATGACTCTCTCTTGATCATGAAGATGACTACAAAATTAGGTAGAAATGATGACCACCTATTCTACATTGACTCAGGTGCTCAAATCATGTGGCTGGCAATGTAGCACTACTCTCGGATCTTGGGGAGCCAAAAGGTAAGCATCAAGTCCAAACAGGTGATAACACCAAGCATTCAGTAG
Organism: Ceratopteris richardii; assembly: GCA_020310875.1. Lineage (NCBI taxonomy): Eukaryota > Viridiplantae > Streptophyta > Polypodiopsida > Polypodiales > Pteridaceae > Ceratopteris > Ceratopteris richardii. The sequence goes on from CM035441.1 coordinate 17,473,135, forward strand.
TTAAAGTTGGAAATGTTAAGACTTGTGATGGAAATCAGAATTTGTTGAGCAGGGTACTCTATGTACCAACCATTACTAAAAATTTGATGAGTGTTGGACAGATTGTGGAGAAAGGTTTGCAGGTTAGATTCAACCAATATGGAGCATTTGTGGAAGATCCAAGGCATGGGTTCAAGAGAATTGCTAAAGGAGAAAAATCAGGTAGACTTTTCACTTTTGAGTTAGAAGACACAAAGAATATTTCACTATACAGTTATAAAGATCAAACACTTTCAGAGCTTGAGATTTGGCACAAAATATTAGGGCATATAGGTGAAAGAACCTTGAAGCAATAATGCAGGGATCAATGTGTGCTTGGAATACCTAATGTATCCAAGCAACATATGATTTACAAGTGTGGTGCTTGTCAATTTGGGAAGCCTCACAGGTTACCCTTCTCAAGGAAAGGATACATGAAGAATACCTAGAGCTTGTCCACACAGATGTATGGGGACAAAGCAAAGACCCCTCAGTCTCAGGTTCAAGGTACTATGTATCTTTTATAGATGATTATAGCAGATGGGCTGTATTGTACTTTATGAAGCACAAGGATGAGGTGTTTAATTGCTTTAAAAAATATCTTGCACTAGTTGAAAATCACAGAGGAAGGAATTTGAAGAGGCTAAGGTCAGATGGATGAGGTGAGTACTTTTCCAATGAGTTTGAAAACTTCTTGCAGGACAGAGGCATCAAAAGAGAAATAACCACAAGGTATTCTCTTGAATAGAATGGGGGTAGTTGAGAGAAGAAATAGGTTAATTGTTGAAACAACTAGATCTATGTTAAATGAGAAAAAGTTACCTAACTATCTATGGGTAGAGAGTGTTTCTACTGCCACTTACCTCATAAACAGGTTACCATCGAAGTCTCTTGATGGCATGACACCCTATGAAGCATGGCATTGTAAGAGACCCTCGCTTGACCATTGCAGGATATTTGGATGTGTAGCATATGTACACATTCCTTCTCAGATAAGAGGTAAACTAGACCCAAAGGCTGAAAAATGCATCTTTATTAGGTATGATCTAAATAAAAAAGGTTACAGATTTTATAACCCTACCAATAAGCGATTCATGGTAAGCAAAGATGTTGTCTTTGATGAAAATGATTCTTGGTTTGAGAATGAATGCAGGAAGGTTAAATTACCCTATGATTTGGAAGAGGAGTTTCCAAATCTTGTAAAAGAGGAACCTACTGAGAATGAAGCCTCAAGTTCAGATGATGAAGATACTATCAACCTTGAAGAGTTCAAGGCATGGAAGTCCAAAGGGCAAAATGAAGATGAAGAAGCTTGAAGACATACCTGAATCTTCAACTCAATCAATTAGAAGATCACAAAGAGAAAGCAAAAAACCTATCAGATATGGGTATGATACATCCCTTGTTACTAAACATTCTGTTTATCTTGCCAAAGATTTTTCAAATGAAGAACCAGGATGATATGAAGAATCCATAACCAAATCAGAATGGAAAGAAGCTATGGATGAGGAGATTGAAGCAGTCAAGGAGAGTGACACATGGGAGTTAGTACCTAAGCAGGACTCCATGAAGGTAATAGGATCCAGATGGATCTATAAGCTTAAAAGAAATTCTACTGGCACAATTAATAGGTACAAAGCCAAATTGGTAGCCAAGGGTTTTGCACAAACCGAAGGCATAGACTATGAAGAGACATTTTCTCTTGTGGCCAAGATGCCAACTATCAGAGCCTTGGTAAGTGTGGCTGCATCAAAAAATTGGAATATGTACCAATTGGATGTCAAGAATGCTTTCTTGAATGGATGGATTTCAGAGGAGGTATATATGTCACAACCTCCTGGCTATGAGGACCCTAAGAAGGTAAGTTATGTTTGCAAATTGAGAAAGGCTTTATATGGATTGAAGCACGCACCCAGGGCATGGAATTACAGGTTAACTACATACCTCCAAGACCAAGGATTTGTTATGAGCAAGGCAGATACTTCTCTATTCATCAAGAGAAGTAATTCAGAGGTAATATACCTTTGTGTTTATATTGATGATATCATCATTACAGGTAATGATGTCAATGGAATGAGACATATCAAGAGCCAAATGATGGAGTTCAAGATCAATGATCTTGGTCTATTGAAGTATTTTCTTGGGCTTGAATTAGTCTACACTAATTCAGGGATATACACTACTGAAAAAAAAATACATCGAGGATATGTTGAAAAAGTTTCACTTGCAGGATGCCAAAGTAGCAAGCACTCCAATGGAGGTAAACCTAAAATTAAGTGCCCATGAAGGTGATGAAGTCAATGACATTACAGGTTATCAAAGTATGGTGGGTAGCTTGAACTATGCTACCTTAACCAGGATAGATATTGCATATGGAGTTAGTGTGCTAAGTCAATTTATGCAGAAGCCAAAAAAACCTCACTTGGAGGCTGCCAAGAGAATCCTGAAGTATCTCAAGGGTACACGGAACCATGGTTTGTATTTCCCTTACACTTTAGATATTGATATCAAAATTTATTCAAATGCAGATTGGGCAGGATGCAAGGATGATAGGAGGAGCACCTCTCGATACATTTCTTTTGAAGGTGAGAAACCAATTTCATGGTCTTCAAAGGAGCAACCTACTGTTGCTTTGTCTTCTATAGAGGCAGAATATAGAGGACTAGCTAATGCCACACAAGAAGCTATTTGGATTAAGCTTTTGTATACAAAATTGGGTTTATTTACTAGGTCTCCAATAATCTTTGGAGATAATACAACTTCTCTTCACCTTGCAGCTAATCCTATCTATCATGCTAGGACCAAACATACAGAGGTCCATTATCATTATGTGAGAGAGAAGTTGATAAGCAAAGACATTCAACTAACCTATGTATCAACTAACAAGCACTGTGTAGATTTGTTGACTAAAGCTTTGGATGGAACCAAAAGTTGCAGGTTCAAAGCAATGATTGGATTGCAAGATATACACGAAGATTGAAGATGAAGACCAAGCCAAAATGTTTGGCTTTAGGGGGAGCTCTTAATGTAAAGCACAAGCCTACACATTTGGCTTGAAAGATATCTTGAAGGCCCTACATATGTGAAGAAGCATAGGAACCATTGCTAGTGGTTAATTACCACTTATCTCTTTGTAAAAGTCAAATTGACTTGGAATCTTTTGTAATCCCCTACCAAAAGGATCGTGGAAACATTAGCTCTTTGATTGAAGGAATATCTCCTAGAATATAGGAGTTTGATCATAGAGAGCCAAAAGTTTGAATTTGAATTCAAATTTTTACTCCTTCCTTATAAAAATGGACATGAAAAAGTGGCGGCTAGAACTCATTATTCCCGAGCTTCTCATTAGTGATTCTGAGTGTGTATGAGGATTACACTCTAGCCCACACCTATCTACACCATTAGGCAATGATTTTCATGCCAATGGATTTGTATACAAGTGTTCATTAATACATACATTCAAATTGTTCATTTGTGAGTTCTCTCTCATACTACTAAAAAGTCTGTCAACTTGTGAAGTGCATATCTCGGTCAATTCATCACCAAATTCAGTTTTGGATTCATCTTGAAGTTATCTACATGATGCTAAAGTTTGAAGAGATTCTATTTTGTCATTTCAGAGAAATCTGTGTCGAGGTGATCACTGGTCAATGACTGGTACAGTCCTAAAACGTCAGGGGTATAGCTTAACTTGCTAAATTGATTTCTCTTAGCCTAATTTATCTTTTTACATCATTCCACTTGGAATAGTTAGCTTACTAAGCTAATTAGATACCCCTTAAAGGAATGTTCCAATTCCTATCGTGCGGGTCATACTGAGCAAAATAGCCAACACGTGTCAAGACATAAATAGAAGGTTTTCTTGAATTTGCGAGTTTCAAAGTTATTTGTTTTGGTCCAATCATTGCACACATTATTTCCAAAGTACATAGGGCATTTTATGATGTCATTGGAAAGCTAAGGAGGTCTACGTATCAAATCGGAAGCAAAAGAGGGCTGGTACAAAGCAGGTTTTAGCAGTACCTACTTAGCCTCTTGGAGTGTCCATCCATCTTTCCAAACACATGTGGCTCATGGACTTTTTCTCTATGGTGTAGTAGTAAGAACTTGAAACTATGGCATTCTATTTTTGCACCAGGCAAGAATTTTGCATATGTTCACCACCAGAGGTATAGAAACATTTGATGGTAGTGACCTTTTAATGTTGCCTATTTTGGAATTTTTGACTTAGATTTAGTGCAACTAACTAAGCTAGTTCTTCCACTTAAGATGAAGGCTTTGTCGTGACACTAACCAAGCATTTTTTATGTTTTATAGATCTTGGAAAACTATAGCTCATCTTCTTAGTTTTCTTGAATGTCTATGCATATCATGACACATTGGTCTAGGGTATTTGGTTCCTTCAAGTACATGTAAGACTGCAATTGTTCCACTCATGCAACCATCTAACAAGAATTATACCTGCTTAGCCTATGTGAGTTTTGGGATTGACATCTCTCTATGTATTTTTTTGAATCCATATCCTACTAATTGTACCATCTCTTACGACGTCTACTTGAAACTATGGATCAAGGATGAAGTGTCATGCCTCATTCTAGTTTTAGAAAACTTAGTGATAAAAGCGACTAATAACTGCATGATATCTCTATAGCATGTTCTCGTTGCAAGGGTTGAAACCATGCTAGCATTGTGCGCTTCACGAATAGCCAAAAATTCTCGTATTGAGTGAATTCTCAATACTTGCTTTGATTCAGCTACATGATCATATGGATCTCTTGTGCCAACAAAATAATTGGTCATGCTTGTTAATCATGCAGCAGATTCCGACTGCTTGAATGTTATGTTAAATTGAGATAAATGCATCCTCTAGAGATAGAGAGACAGAGAGACAGAGAGAGAGAGAGAGAAAGAAAAGAAGATGACATCTAAAGCCTGCAGATCGAGAGAAGGATATATTTGTATGGTTCACAAATATGTGATAATTTGCGTGACTGCTCATTCCTCACTCGATTAATACACACCGTTGGGAAGATTCCCAGTAACTCGGGGCGCAACAACATATGTCAACCTCGAGAACCTGGCGGAAAAACTGGTAGTTCGCATAAGGATAATAGGCCGAATCTTCATGTGAGGCACATGAAAGCGGAAAACCCAATGAAACAGCGAACTCTAGAGATCCAAAGTTAAGACAAGTCAATAGAGTTTCCAAAGGCGAGAGAAGTCAATAGAGTCAAGGTGAATGCTCATGAATCTAGTACGCAATGCACATGTACTGGGCAGTGGCCGTGCAAGAAAGGCACGCCTTGGTTTCCTAAGGTATTATTCATTCCAAGCCAATGTTGTGGATTCTTTTACCGGTTGCCATATCGACTCAAATGAACGAATCCATAGAAGAATGGCTTCAGCTTCCAGGACAAGCTAGCATGATGTCAATACTGAACAGTCTTCTTCCAGTTTCAAGCCTTTCATCCTCGAGGCAATTGGTTTGATAGCATTTTACATGTCTGCGTGCTTTTTCTATTTACTACTTGGAATGGGAGTGTTCGAAATGCGCTAGATCGTCAAGAGCAGAAAAAGCGAAATCGGTCGGAAAGTGTGAATGAGAGCTGAACAGCTAAATAATTATGTTGCTGCTCAACATCTACAGCAAGAACGTGTTGTATTCGTGCTAAGGATATATCACGCAAATTCATGACTAAAAATTGCAGTAAGGCTAACTATGTGTCGTGGGAATCAATGACTGAAGCTAAAACAAATTGAAGACGCAAATTAAAGAGTGATATATTTAATAGGCACATTAGCAGTTACCATTGATTAGCGTATTGTAGCGCATAAAGATCAGATTAGATTCATTTAACTACGATAAACACAACCTGTTGTTTGCGGCATTTTCTTCAATAATTGAGAATGTTGAAACATGGATCACAATGCTAATGTTCGCCCAAATCGCTGATCATCTATCCGTGGCCTCAAACGAATTGGTGCCATCAAATTATATGTGTATATCAAGCCATGAAGAAAGGTGACGAGCAGCTTTAACTACTTGTGACGTGACTCTGCGTGATGTCGTAACTCTTCTATCTTTCAACAGACATTCTCTAAGTCACCTGATCGATGGCCACATGAACATAAAGATATTCTTTTGTTGAAACGTCCCTTGAGAAGTGGCCCTATTCCATGTTGCAACGCCTTTTCTTTTCTTCACTTCAATGCGCAACCTTTCGAATCTAAAAAGCGGATCCCGTTCAAATGAGAATTGCACTTTTCGATGCAATAATCATGAGATCGCCCTCTCGAAGGAAAACATGTATCGATGTTGTACATTGGCGAACCGAACCTTTCCATTCTTCTCTCTTTTTCGTTCTCCTGTTTGGGATATAGTGGGCACGTCTTTTATTCTAAAGTGTTGATCGTGTCCGAATGAGCGTTACGTTTTTTAAACTGATAGAAGCATATGCGCATAGTTCGGAATCGGAACGCATGTAGGAATCGTAGCATCGGGCCGTGGCAACGTCATAAAGTCGTGGTGATGCGTCAACATAGTCGAGGGAATTCAAAGTGTCTACATACTCTTATAGTTTCCTGGAGATCTGCGTCGGATGTGGACAATTGAAGAATTAGCATCAACAATCTGCGCCAATATCGGAATCTGCACGAGAAAAGCTTCCTTGGGGTTGCTTGTAGCAGTTTGCATTTTTAGAAGAACCAAAGGGATCATGTAGAGAAATACATTGTAGTACTTTTTCCTGTAATCATTTAGTTATCAGCATTAGCGTGTACAATAAACTATTAGTTGAAATTAGACAGTCTTATTTGTTGGAAAAAATAAGCAGAAATGAAGCAATAGTTAGCTCTCAGTACCTTCATATATAATATTTCACACCTGAGATTATTTTATACTAAGCTCAGTCACAAGAGAACTTTGTAGATTGTCAATAAGCACCACCATATGAGCGTTAACGAGTTTCTTAAAGTTACCATATTTTCGTCTAAGGAACCAAGATAGTATCAATATACTCTAATACGAACATCATTTGTTTCTCACCATTTTTTCATATGTCATGTAGAGATTAACTTCAGCTGTATTAAAAAAGACAACGACCACCACAAGACTAACATGGCATAGTGATGCCCCCAATTGAAAAACAAAGTAGAGACTGTCGCTTATGCGATGCGTTTTTTTAAAAGCATCGCATGTGTGATGCCTTGCAAAAAAAAATAATCGAGAGCATCGCATAAGCGATGTCTTCCGTTGCTTATGCGATGCTCATGCTAGTGTTGCTACACATGTCCAAGGCTAGTGATGCTTGTCGTGATAGGGGAAAACTCCATGCCACACTTTAGCATCACATAAGCGATGGTAAAGGAATTGAAAGAAAAAAAAAATTCTTTTCTCATGACACATTTGTGCTCGGATCAAGTGAGAGTGGACAAGTCGAGTGATGATCGATCGAGCGAGTGACCTTGCAAAGCTATAGATGCATATACACACACATACATACACACATATGCATACGCGCACATGGATACACACACATGCACATGCATACACACATATCCATACACACATATATATACACATATACACACATACATATACACACACACATACATACACACATACACCCAAACATACACACATATGCACACATATATACACACATATACATACACACATATACACACACACATATATACACACACATGCATATACAAATATACACATACACACATACACACATACACACATACACACACATATACATACATACACATATACACACATATACAACACATATACATATATATACACATATACACACACATATACATATAGACATATACACACACACATATACACACACATACATACACACATATACACACACATATACATACATATATACACAAAACACACATATACAGACACACATACATACACACATATATACACACACACATACACACATACACAAACATACACACACATAAACACACACATATGTACACACATATACACACATACATATACACACACATACATACACACATATATACACACATATACATACACACATATACATACACACATATACACACATATACATACACATACACACATATGCACACATATATACACACATATATACACACATATACACACACACATATACATACAGACATATACACACACATATACACATACACATATACACATACACATATACACACACATATATACATACATATATACACATGTACACACATATACACACACATACATACACAAATATATACACATACACACATACATACACATATATGCATACACACATATACACACACACATAGATACACACATATAAACATATACACACACATACATACACATATATACACACATGCACATACACAACATATGCATACATATAGATACACATAAAGATACTTGTACATATACATATACACACATAGAAACATTCACATACACTCACATGCATACGTACACATGCATACACACACATGCACAAACAGACACACATATACACACTCATATACATACACACATGCACACATATATTTAGACATACATACACATATACACACATATACACACACATATACATACATATATATATATATATATATATATATATATATATATATATATATATATATATATATATATATATATATATATATATATATATATATATGCACACACACACATATACATATAGACATATATACACACACATATACACACAGATACATACACACATACACACACACATATACATATATCATACACATACACATACACATATACATACTTGCACATATACATACACACACATAGACACACACACATACACTCACATGCATACATACACATGCATACACACATATGCATACACACACATGCATACACACACATGCATACATGCATATGCACATATACACACACAAACACACTAAAGAAACACATGCATACACACATACAAACACATGGTTACACACACATGCATACATGCACATACATACACATATGCACATATGCACATATGCACACACAAACACATGCATACACACACATACAAATACATGCATACACACAGATACATACATGTAGACACACACATACACATACCATACATACATATGCATACACACATATACATACACACACGCATAAACATACACCCACATATACATACAGTTTCTAATGGTTCTTACAAAGTTAATTCTAGGATTTTTTCCTTGGTCTCTTTTAAACTCCCTTCAAGCTCAACTAATTTCCTATTCCACTTTCTCTTAACTCTCTCTCTCATGAATATTTATAGGATTTGGTTTTCTTTGTACTAGACTCTCCGATTTCAATATATTCAGAGGTTTTTTCTTTGTCTACTTATTGGGTTTGTTGGAAAGCCTAGGTTTTGGTCACTGCTTGAATTGGCATGCAGATTAGTGAAGATACATTTGACATGTGCACAATCCTTATTACATTAATAGTAATTATCTTAGAGGAATTAGATAGATTTTTGAGGCACTCTCATATGGCATGCACCTTTCCACATTTAGGGCAGTATCCTTGACTGGTGAAATAGTGTGGTTCTCCTACAAGTAGGGGGTGTGAATACTCTCTTATGAAATGATATCCTTGACATCTGAAATAGGGTTCTCTAGGGATGTATGGTCAAATTGGTTGCATTTGGGGTATGGATTTGGGATTTGTAAACATCACATTAGCCTATTCTAGTTCTCAGTTAGGTTCCACTGTGGGTGCTTCGTAGGGGTAGGCTTCAAGATGTTATGGGGACTCTATGTAGTATGTTGGTCAGCTATCTCCTTGCATAGAATCAAATCTTTGAAAATTTAGATCATTTTCTTTGATCAATGGGCATGTTGACTAATTTTCTAATGAGGTTATCCTATAGATCATAATGGATTTGTGTCATCTCTTCCACTTGGGCATGCTCTTCGTTTTGTGGTTTTAAGGCTTTAATTTCATGCAATACTTGTCCTATGGAACCCTCTTGATGCTTATGGGACTTGTTCCTCTTGAATGTCTCAGGATTCTCTCAAAATTGGGATAGTAGGTCCATAGGTTCCATGGAGTATGGGAGAGTACAATACCCGAATCCATATTGTTTTTGAATCTGGTTCTCAGTTCTAGTTCTCAGTTAGGTTCCACTATGGGTGCTTCGTAGGGGTAGGCTTCAAGATGTTATGGGGACTCTGTGTAGTATGTTGGTCAGCTATCTCCTTGCATAGAATCAAATCTTTGAAAATTTAGATCATTTTCTTTGATCAATGGGCATGTCGGCACTAATTTCCTAATGAGGTTATCCTTGACTATTGCATATTTCACTGAGATTACATTGGCAAGGGTGGTGGTTGTTGTGCCAACATTGGTAGGGGTCTAGCTTGAGCTTGATATGGTGGTGGATAGTTCTAAGGGGGCGTAAAATGAGGCTCCTATTCGTACTAGGCTTGATATCTATCTAGCTACAGATAAGGCTACTGGTAGTTTTGCCTAATTGCATGCTTGTTATATGGATAGTCAAGTTTCTTGGGTTTGGAATCATCAATGGAAACGCATTGGCCATGTGATCCCCTCCCCAAGTATAGAAACATTTTGTAGAAATAAATCTAGGGGTTTGTTTGCTTGAAACATCTAACTTTTGAGCCACTCATCTAACAACTCTTCTATTGAGGTAGAGGGTTTGGATGTGAGATTAGTTGAACAATCTGAATCTTTGTACATTTTAGAGAGCTCTAGCTCATCTCCCAAATTATCCCCTCTCTCTCTCTCTCTATATGTATGTTACATTGGAAAAATTGGGTGGTTGTATGTTACATTGGGTAGTGACTAAAATCATTGTTGTTTGTGTTGAGATGTGATAATTGTAAATGAATATTGAGTAGAAAATTTAATAGTGGGGCCTGCTTTTGGTCTCCTTCCTCTGCTTTGTACATACTTCCTCTTCTTTTTTTTCATGAGCCACTACCAACAACTACCCTAGAAGCTCATGATGGCATAATCGTTTTGCCTACAACTTCTTCCTTATCTAGAAAAAATCATTTGTATTTGTAGTCTTGATGTGGATGGTTTATTCTTTGGGCATCACATGGTGTTATGGTCTCTAGATTTTGGGCAATTTTTGTATATAGGAGAATCCTCTAACAGAGGAAATTTGCATTGGTAATGACCACAGTCTCCACATTTAAAGCAAATCATTGGACTTTTGGGACCATTTCCAAAGTTGCTCAAAGATGTTGGTTGAGAGTTTTACATTGAGTTGGTGCAATAGCCATTACATTTTGTGGTGTAAAAGGCAACTTGTGGACTCCTCCTTATTCCCATGTGCTTGCGTAAGAACTCGTCCTGAGTGGAACTCTTGGGCTTCATGGAAAAGCTTCTTGCATAACTAGCAAGTTACATCTAATGGAGGGCATTCACTAACCACATGTCCTTATTTTCTACACATAGTACACCATATCCCACTCTTGACTCCATTTCTTGCACGAAGTTCCTATAGATCATAATGGATTTGTGTCATCTCTTCCACTTGGGCATGCTCTTCGTTTTGTGGTTTTAAGGCTTTAATTTCATGCAATACTTGTCCTATGGAACCCTCTTGATGCTTATGGGACTTGTTCCTCTTGAATGTCTCAGGATTCTCTCTCAATTGGGATAGTAGGTCCATAGGTTCCATGGAGTATGGGAGAGTACAATACCCAAATCCATATTGTTTTTGAATCTGGTCCAACCTTGTACCTATGGTAATCATCAATGCCCTTTATATTGAATTCGTTAAACACTAGAAGTGGATTAGAAAGCCACTTTTTGACAAGAAAATCGAGGGGAGGATCTCCTAATTTGGCCATAAGGGCTTTGTCTCTCTTGATAAATTTAGGAAACATCTCCCCAACACTCAGTTCTACGCTTTCCAACTCTTCAAAATGTTTTCCATGGTATTATCTTGAATGAATTGTGCTTCAAAGGCATCCCACATAAGATTCTAGGTAGCGAAATGGTTGTCGGCAAATTGATTAAACCGTTTGTTAGCCAAGCCTTCCAATGTTGTTGGGAAGAGTAACAAGAAATACTCTTCCCTCCCCATTAGCCCTCTTGTTCTACATAAGGCTAAAAAGCTCCTGGCATGTTCATCATGATCCTCATGTGCTAATCCTCTAAAGGATTTAAATTTTATGTTTGATCACGATAGTAAGAGATCCCTAAAGTTTGTGGTCACATTGCAGCCATGAGGTATGCATCCTCTTTCTTGGACTTACGATGAATTCCAAGGAGAATAAAAAGTTTCCTTTTCAATTAGTAGTGTCGACACCTTCTACACTTCCTTCTTCTTCACTTGAGAATTGTGATTCCCCTATGCTCAAGCCGTTTGCTCTCACCAAACATGCCAAATTATGTTGGGGGATTCTTTAGTTCAAAGGGGCTTGAGTATTTCTAGGAGAAGACTAGAGAAGGAGAAATACATGCATCGAAAGTCTCTATACCTTGATTAAAATACAAGATTCAAATAGATTTGTCTTGTGAGCATAAGCAATAATACTCATTATGCATAAACCCTTTTAGGAAGAAACATATGCACAATCACAACAAAGTACCCAAAGTACTTGTGCAATCAACCTCTATGCTGCTTCTTCACCTTGCCAAGGGGCTTGCTCCTATGGATCCTTGCACCCAAGCCTCCATTAAGGTTGAAGTCTTGATCACTTCTATTACAAACATGTACACCTCCTTTATAGTACTATGATCACACCTTGAACAAATTTTCTCTCCACAAAAAAGAGGGCATAGAATAATCTCTTCAAAATCCTTGGCTCTCCAATTCTTTGCACACTCTATACACTTTGCACTCTTTGTACACTTTACACTATCTACACACTTTGCACTCTCAGCATCCTCTACACTCTTTGCACAATGTGTCTCCTTAATTCCTCCTATATTCCTTGTCTCTATGATTTTTCCCATCTTTTACTTACTTGGATTATGGAATACTTTGCGTATGGCTCTTCACTTGATTTGAATTGTATTCACATGTTTATCTTAGTGTATCTAAGCCTTGGTTCTGTGACCCACCTTCCCACTCCTTGGTGCACATTAGTGCACACATTTCCCCAAGCCTTTGTACTTCGTATGATGTCTTCCTCTTGCTTAGTTCTAAAATCCTTTCACCAAGATATTCTCATATAGGCTTCAAAGATATCCTATTTGTTTCTACAATGACTATATAGAAAAGAAAAAAACTTAATGGGTGGCCACACATAAGCTTTTGCATTTTACATAAATTCTTCACTTTTGACCTTGAATTCTCCAAAATGTACACATAAGGGAGGGTTCACTTGAACCTTCCAAACACTCCAAAAAGCTTTAAAATCCTTTCAAAGGACCCTTTGAAACCTATATATTCATCGGCAAGATAATTGGGAGCATAAACATTGTGCACTCCTTGTGCACCCATTGTTTGAAAACTCCTTGGCCATCTATGCACTACCTTTGAACCACTTTTCCAAGTCAACACCACGAGAGGATCAACAAGATAGCTAAAGGGGAAAGGAGAATTAGAGAGCCCAAAAAAAGATACGGTCTAACTATCAATTGGAAAATTGTTAAATGTGTAGTTGAAATGGTTGCTTCAATGCAGCAATGACAATCTATTCTGTATGATATTTGAGTTCTAACTCAAGCTAGGGGCATGTTAATGATGGGTCCTAAGATGAATACAAGACATAAATATCTAATGTTGCATCCATGTCTAGGACTCCATTTGTTGCACTTAGAGGTTTTATGCAAGCAAATGGAGAATGTAATGATTATGCAAGATTTTTTGTAAAAAGGAGATTCTAGATTTGCATACAAAATGTACTCATGGGTGTTAAGGAGCTTGAAAGTAGTCAACCAAGCACTACTTGAATGAATCCCATGCAAGTAGTTATTGAACCAATTAGGATGCCTTATTTTGCTCCACCTATGTATTCAATAATGCAAAAATACCTACACCTCTAGTGTAGCCAATATTTCAAAGAACTCCTTGTCAAAATGAGAGAAGAACTACAAGAAAAAAGAGGTGTGTATGATGTAATGCCCAAGTGAATTTTTCATATACCTAGAGCTAAAAGAAGCCAAAGAGCAAAAACTAGTTATCGAAATCAATAAGAAATTGTGTGAGTATAGAACAAGGCTCCCTTTACTTGTAAAATGATAGAAAGGTGAGATGAACAAGCTTTATGAAAATTTAGTTGCTTAAAGTGCTAGTTCATGTGTAGTTAAGTTGGAACCTTTGGAGCCACATGAGCAAGAGACTAAGCAATTTGAGCCCCAACCTAATTATTCAATTGAAGCATCAATACATAAATATGATATGATCATGTAGAAGACTCCTTGAAAGCCTTTTATATATCAATTCTTAGTGTACTCCCATATAGAAACTGTTGAGAAAAAGAGGAGAAGAGATAAGATGCAAGATGAGAATGATCAAGTTATAAGACAAACTAGGAAGCAAGGTATGTTGATCTATTTTGGTAGTGATGTGTGTGAACACACCTAGCATTATTGGTACACTTTCTTCCCTCTTCAAGAGGTCTTTTTTCCATGGCGTGTATGCATGCCTATAACCCGAATGGGTTACTTATCTTTGTACATTCACTTGGTAATACATTTAGTATCATGTGTTGTGCTCCAAGTTTCTTCATCTTCTTTGTGTTGTTTGCATGCTTCCACACACCTCAAACTCCAAAAGTTGGTATAAGAGCATGTCACTACTTCATGTAGGGAATCATAAACACCCCTCCGATCATAGTCTCACAATCACCCAAAATTTGGTAAGCATACTCAAGCTAATTAGGAGCTCAAACCAGCTTTGCTATGTGTTTTGGAAATTTTAGTATGAGGTCATTCCTGCCTCTGAACGCACTATCAAAGTGCTTGTGCAACAATTTTTTCCTTTTGTGCCAAACATATGTACAAGTTTTAGTTTGCGAGTAGAAGTTCCTCAAAGATTGCTATAGGTTTAGAGGACCTCGATAGGGTAGTTCTATTCAATGTTTTGAGATACAATCGTTTTTTGCATTGTCGTATTTTATTCAATGGCCATGGCTAAAAGTAGTGATGCATTCCATATGTTGCCTATTGAGGACAAGTTGAATGATACCAATTATCCATTGTGGACATATATGGTGCATCATGTATTGGTCACAAAAGGACTCTAAAATATTGTGCAGGGTGTTGAAAAATGACCTACTACACCTACAAATACACTTATTGAAGGTGAGATGGTATTGAAGCTGATGATCTTGAAATTATTGTTTGTGCCACAGTTCATGTTGCATCTATTGAAGAGAAAATTTGTCGGGATGGTAGAGATGCTCACACACATGGATCGATAGATTTGCCTATCAAAAGTGCCATTGTTCCTCACATTCACTCTTGAAAAATAGCTAAGGATGCTTGGGATACACTTACCACTTTATATGAGGTACGAACTGAGGCTCGTATTGCTTACCTCGGAAAATAGTTGGAGAGTGAGTACATGAATGCAGGAGGTTCCATTGATATTTTTTTTGACAAAGATCAAGATTTGAAGGAGGAGTTGACTTTTGTTGATGATTTTTTCTAGTCTTCTATGCCTTCAAAAATTTGAAATGGTGTCCTCTGTGCCCAAACTTAAAGCTCCTTGTAAACATGTTTGTGAAGGTTGTATCTTGGGAAAAATTTAGGATTCCTCCTTCCCAAACTATGGTTCATACAGAGCTACTCAAAAATTGCACCTTGTTCATAGTGATGTCTGTGTTCCTATGTGAGATACATTCTTTTGGGAACTACCTTTACTTTGAGAATTTCACTGATGGTTTTTCCAAGCGTGCAAGGGTGTATCCACTGAAAGCAAAGTCCAAAGTGTTTATGTGCTTCAAACACTTTATAGTTTTGGCTCAAAATTTAGCAGCATGCAGAATGGGCACCCTCCATTCCGATTGAGGGGGACTACATTTCTTTCGGTTTTAATCCATTTCTCCATGAACATGGGATAAAACATTAGCCTACAATGCTGTATAAACCACAACAGAATGGATTTACTAAAAGAAAGAACACATCGCTCATGGAAATGGCAAGGTGTATGGTCAAAAGTTAGGCTTTACCACATAACTTTTGGCTTGAGGTTATTATGTGTGCAAGATAATGTACTTAACAAGTGTCCCACCAAAGCATTGCAGTCTATCACTCCATATGAGTTTTGTCATGGTTGCAAGCCATCAGATGCTCATCTATGTGTCTTTCGATGTTTGGAATATGCATTAGAGTCTAAACAACAACACATGAAATCAAATGATAAAGTAGGGAAATGTACTTTTGTTGGGTACTATTCTAAAAGCAAAGGCTATTGTCTGTATCATCCACATACTAAATGCATTCTAGTTAGTCATGATGTTGTTTTTGTGGAAGATGCAATTCAACCATTACTTTCATGTACTAAGGAGACAACAGTTGGCTCCAAGGATTTTTATGACACTTTTTTGCCTCTTTTTACATGTTTTCATTGAGATTTTCTCTACTCTCTCACTCATGAAGGCCTATAGCAAACACATTCGCTGAAGGTAGCCAAAATCCCTTAAAGGAGTGCAAGATGCATCAAGGATGTCAAAGGGAGTTTGCATGCAAACTTTGGAAGAAATCAAGCAAATCCAAGGTAGCGATCAAAGCTGGTCAAATTTTGGAAATTAGGGCAAAAATTTCAATTTCTCAAAAATGGATTTTCTATCCCATTGATATGAGGTGTGCATTTTGTAAAAAATTTAATTTTTTCACTTAGACCCTACAAAATCTTGTATAGGAATTGTTTTTAGTGATATGCTTTTGCATGTATAAAGCTCATATATGTCTACATATTTTTACAAAATTTCAAGGGTAGTAGAGCTTCCTAGACACCTTTATGCCACCTTGCAAACTTCCAAATGTATTCAAACTTATATAAGGGAGATTCATATGGGAATTTTTTCTATATAAAAGGAGACCTTTCAAAACATAGCCCTATAAATTTTGATCTTCATCGAAGGATATTTGGAGGGTCAAAGAGCAAAAACTCCAATTTTCAAGGTCATCGCAATTTCCTAAAATAAACAAATTGAAGGATTGAAGGATTGCCACATGGCAAACAATGATTGAACCATGTTGTACAGTCAAGATGAGCTCACATTCAAGGGTGGGGATGCACTAAAGATTAAATCAAGGAGGATCTGCATGTTTTTTCATCGGATAAGCCTTTTTTTATGATCAAAGATCAATAATGCAAATTTTGTCCAAAATAGCATCTTATCTTATCCAAATTGAGGTCTGCATTGATCAAACGGTCAAGATCAGCCCCACATCCAATGGTGGAGAATGAAAGCACCTGTTTTCCCTCCTTTTCCCTAGATATCATATAAAGAACCAATCGTATCCATCCATTTGATAAATCCAATGGTTGTAATCAAAAGCAGATCCTAGGGTTGAGAGTTGATTTCTCTAGATCCAAGGAGCCAAATCCATTCAAAAAACTATAAAAACCCGCCTCCAAATTTGTGGAAGATGATTTTTAGGCATCCATAGGACCCCCTCTAGCACATGGTTTCCATGAGATGATCACCCTCAATTGAGTGGAGTCTTATTCTTCTTAAGATACACCTTACGTTCCTAGAAAGATATAGGGTCAATGAAGTGGAACCTATTCTCTTACATGTGAAATTCGGTTGAACTCTCATGGTGAGAGGGTCATGCAGACCACCTCTGACCACTAGAATCCTTAGCTTGACATATCACAACATTCATGTACATGTATGTATTTACAATATCATTTAATCACGTCTCTTGTCTCTTCTCTCTTACTCTCTTATGTGTTTTTACATGTCTCCTTCTATCTCTTTTTATGTGTGACAAGGTGTCCTGAACAAAGGAAAGCATCCTAAACCTCAAATTCCATGTGACTTTATATATCTCATGATTGGCTCATATTTTGGAGAAACTAATGCTTCCATTGTGTTCAGAACGTGCCAAAACCCCAAGATCGATTGTCTATTTGCTGAATTTTGACACCAAGAGGTCGTGTTTCAAATTGATGATATCATGATAACATCATCATGTCGTAACCGCCCTTGGGAAAACGATATAAGGAGGGGTTGGCCACATTCATAATCACTCTTGTGGATACCAGTCTTGGGAGCTCAAGGACTGGTGACCGCCAAGTAAGTACTCTTCTAGTTCGAGTTCTAGTTCTTGTCTTGTTCCAAATTCTAGTCTAGTTCTTGGATATCTTATCTTGTCCTCTCTAGTCTCGTAGTACGAGATCCTGTCAAGTTCTTTCTTGTATCTAGTTCATATCCGAGAAGGGGGTTCTTGTAATCCAGATATCTCATCCTATACTTATGATCCTGGGTTGTGGGATCTCCTATATCATCTTTAGTCGAGTTATTCATACCTATCAGTCGCGGGTTCTGGGACATCTTGTATCAATCACATATTTTTGTATTGTTTTTCCTTTGTGGGTGTTCTTGTTATAAGAAGTGTATTTTTGAAATCTTGTCTACTGTAGTCAGAGAGCACAATCTAGTGCTCCCCTAGCATTTTGGCAAGACTATCCATAGCAAGACCATGCCAAGCATGATGGACTCCATATCCATACCCAGAAATATCGAGTCTACTCTAGAAGATATATATGAAAAACTTCGAGACTTTGAACAGAGGTTACAACAAAGTGATCGCTCAGTTGGAGAATTTGCATCAGACTTCAAAATTGTATTTTGTGGAACTACATATCAAGAAGACTACATGGTTAATCAGTTTCGAAGTGGCCTCAATCCTGAAGTCAAATATCTCTTCCTATTCATGCATCAAGCAAATACCTTCGAGGATGTTATTAATCAAGCAATTCAATGTGAGAATCATTTGTTCAAAGAAAGCAAAGTCCAAGAGTCAAAACTCTTGAATAATCAAGACAATATTCCTCAAGAATGAGAATAAAGAATCTTTGAAGCCCGCGAAGTCATTTCAAATGATATGGAGTATCCCTATTATGAAGATATCAAGAAGGTAAAGGATGAGGATGAGTTCATATTCAATCAAGAAGGTGTGCTTACTCAACACTCTTCATGAAAGATCTTGGAAACATCACAATATTCCACTATAAGCTCAAAGGATCTATTGCAGAAACAACCCAAGGAAGCTCAAGAGACACCCCGTCCTTCTCCATCTATCAAGATTTAGGATCATGAAGAATTCGAAATCATGCATGTATTTGATTAAAGGATCTCTTGAGGAAGATTGAAATGCCTTATTCATTGGAAAACGTATAACATCAATGATCCTACTTGGGAGCTTATAGAAAATATTCAGAGCGCAAAAATCAAGGTTTGTGAATTCCATAAGAAGAATCCAATGAAACCCAAGCTAGAGAACATTTCCGCTCCTGGTGGAACTCATCACTTGAGGGGGGGTGATGTCATGGACAAAGGAAAGCATCCTATCTCGAATTCCATGTGACTTTATATATCTGATGATTGGTTCAGATTTTGGACAAACTAATGCTTCCATTGTGTTTTGAACGTGCCAAACCCCAAGATCGACTGTCTATTTGCTGAATTTTGATACCGAGAGGTCGTGTTTCAAATCGATGACATCATGATGACATCATCAAGTGGTACCCACCCTTGGGAAAACTATATAAGGAGGGGTTGGCCAGATTCATAATCAGTCTTGTGGATACCAATCTTGGGAGCTTAAGGAGTCGTGACTGCCAAGTAAGTACTCTTCAAGTTCCAGTTCTAGTTCTTGTCTTGTTCCTTGTTCTAGTCTAGTTCTTGGACATCCTATCTTGTCCTCTTGTAATCTCGTAGTATGAGATCCTCTCAAGTTCTTTCTTGTATCTAGTTCATCTCCGAGAAGGGGGTTCTTGTAATCTAGATATCTCGTCCCATACTTACAATCTCGGGTTGTGGGATCTCCTCTATCATCTCTAGTCGAGTTATTCATACCTATCAGTCCCGGGTTGCGGGACACCTTGTATCAGTCACATAATCTTGTATTGTTTTTCCTTCATGGGTGTTCTTGTTATCAGTTATTTCCGAAATCTTGTCTATTGTAGTGAGAGAGCACAATCGAGCGCTCCCCTGACATTAGGCTCCACAATCTTGCATTGAACAAATGAGGATAATCCATTGAGATTGAGAGATTAAGTTTCTTTTTTTTTCATAAATCATGACCCATATGGATTTATGCCATCCAAAAACACCCATGCATATATTTGAGTTTTGAGAGTGCATAAGAAGCTCCATTCTTGTACCATTCTTCCTTTTGAAATTGATGCATGTTTATGGTTTTCTTTTTTTCTCATCATGCATACATACCATTCAAAAAGAACCCATGCATATGAATTGAATTTTGAAAGTGTATAAGACACTCTATTTTTTGGACCATTCTTCCTTTCCAAACTGATTCATGTGAATGGTATTCTTTTGTCCTCATCATCCATGTTCATGCGTTTATCTTGCATTCATATGTTCCCCTTCCCATAATCATATCATGAAATCTTTCCTCTCCATACCCAACTTCATCTTCACCTTCACATTTTAATCACAGAAACCTTCCAACACTCACTAGCTTCATACACTCTGTGTGTGCTACGACCAGACCCGATCCACTTGAATTGCAACCACCTCCACATTTGAACCTGACGTGAATCGCTTCAAGACATTTGCTTCCGATATCGCTGGGAGGGTGTGATCCATATTCTTTATCATCATTATCATTCTCGAGTGTTGTGCTGGACTCCTCACAATATTCTGCACATCTTCATCGTGAATTAAATGCATTTGTGAAAGATCTAGAACATCCTGCATCACTTGCTTATTCATGTAGCTCCTACTCAAGCATTCAAATTCCTCTAATCCATAATCCTTTAATGCAAAATCTTCATCCTCAAATGTATCAAAACATGTATCCTCAAGCTTCTCAAACAACTTTTCAAAATCCTCAAAATCAATTTTTTCAAAATCATCAACCTTATACTATGGGAGGTCCTCTTGCACCTCAAGTACCACATGCTGCTTCCCAAGCTCCTCAAATACATCGATTGCCTCATCAAAATCCTAATTATCATGTTCAAGCAATACCTTATCAACAAAATCCTTAAATTTTTCCCACCACAAGTTAATCAAAATCCCAAAAATCTAAATGGTTTTATGCATGGTCCTTGTAGGTGTCCTTGGTCTGATTTGTTAGAGCACTTTTTGAGAGATTGTGAACTATTGAAGGCCGCTAAGGAGCAATGACTAGTAATAGACATAGATAAGAAAAATTTGTGACTATCGATTTAGGCTACTTTTGCAAGGAAATTCTGGTAAGGGAGGAATGAAAAAGCACTATGAAAATATAACCATAATGGATGTAGGAACCAAAGGGGTGAAACTAGAAGCTTTTGATGAAAAAGAAGTAGAATCAAGTAAACCCACAATGGAAGTTGGATTTTTTGTATAGGCTTTAGTAAGAGCATGAGATGAGATTAGGAGAATAATGGATTTCGAGTCACGGATAGAAGATCAATCTATTATTTCTCACATATCGAATGTAGAAGAAAAACGAAAAAGAGATGAAACTAAGCCTAGCGAAACAAGAGTGACTCAAAAACAAACCGCAGAGGGAATAGAAACCATCATTGAGCAAGGGGAAACATCACAACCCAAAGATAAAAAACAAGAATCAGAACCCAATGAACAAAAATAAGAGGAGAAACAAAAAGGTAAGAAGACAAAGCAAAGAAAAATGGAACCAAAGCCTTTAGAAAAACAAGAAGAATAAAAACAAACTCAAGACCAAACACAAGAACATGAACGAAAACAAGATCCTGAACAAAAAAAAGGAACCAAAGAGTAAACCTAAAGCCATATTAATATCAAAATTTAAGAGAAACATAGATCCTATGTGGATTTTAGATGACATTTTGCTTAAGAGTCAAGTAACTATGTCTTTAGGACAAGTTTTCTCTATTTCAAAACATGTTTCTTTATGATAACTTTATCGGCTTAATCAAAAGGAAGAGGTTTCCACCTAACTTAGATACTGAGATGCAAGATGCTCTAGATCAATATCAAGCTATAAATGAAGCCTTAAAATTTGATAAATCGGATGAAAAGGACCTTGATGATGATGAAGTAAATGTTAATAAAAATTTCTTAGGATCTATTCAACCTGACCATGAAAATCATGAAACAATCATGAAAGTCATTTGAAAAGGAAATTTTGGTCTATAGATACATCAGAGATACATGTTAAAATAGGCAATGATAAGAATGCTATCATTGTAAATGCATTAGTAGATTCTGGCTCCGAAATCAATGTGATTTGAAGAGAAGTCTATGATAAATTTTGATGGCCCATAGATAATAATTGTGGATGGCATATGCGAACTCCAGATAATGGTGTAGGTATGCTATATGGAGTTTGTGGTAGTGTGCCCATATCCACAGGTGAAATCATAGAAGAATTTCACTTTTCTATTCAAGATAATTGCTCCTCTAAAGTTCTCTTAAGTCAGCCCTGTATTTGTGAGAGTGGTATGGAAAATAAAGCCATGGATGATGGGTCTACCTTATATGCTAGAATTAAGTCTAAGGATGGAATTCAATCACTCCAAGTCATGATGGTAGGAGTGAATCATCCTAGGAATAGATTGTCAATTAGAAAGAAACCTATTCTTACTCAGGGTCATGAGCATGCTTGTAGTGATTGTGCACCTCGACTCATGTTTGGAGCTACATATGATCAAAATTTCGGATACAATCCTTTGTTGAGTGAGACCACAATGGACATCTCGCAATCAACCAAGTTGTACAATAGTTTCACTTTGTTTTCCACATTCTAGATTAGATTTTCTTCATAAGAGTCTTTTATCCAAAAAACCAAAAAAAAAAAACAAAATTATAAGTCCAACAAAATCATGGAACATGATGATCACATTGAGTATGTGATTGTGATATCTCATTTTTTTCTCTACTCTTGAGGAGGTCGAGTTAGGTCTTCCGCAAAATTCTAATTCCCACATTAATCTTCTTTCTTCCCTTGATGAGTATGCTCGAATCCAAGAGTATGCTCTCAATGTTGACAAGTGCTAAAAAATTTAACCAAACACATGATGCCCTAGTTGAAAAAAAAGTACAAAACTATAGACAAGAAAATGCAACCCATAGCTCAACCATTACCCCAAGGAAGTAACGAAAAAATTATTAATGTGAAAAACGATCCAATTCTTCAGGATGAGAAAAACATAGGACACACATTCACAGATGAGACAATCAAATAGGTGAAAATTGGTAGAGATGATGACTTTCTTTTGCCAACAGAGAGAGATAAATTTGAGAGAGTCATACGCAACCATGGAAAAGCCTTTACTATGTATCCTCATGAGATTGGATGTGCAGATCCAAAGCTAGCTGCACCCATGGTTATCTTTACTATTCCACATATTCCATGGAGTCTTCACCCTATACCGATTCCAAAGGCTCACTTACTAGAGCTAATGAAACTACTTAAGGAGAAGATAAACATGAGATTTTTATATCCACCTTTTGCACCTTACTCAAATAGATGGTTCAGTGTGTCTAAAAAGAACAGGAAACTATGTTTTATTGAAGATCTCGAACCTCTCAATAAAGTCACCATAAGAAATGTAGGAACATGACCCATTGTAGATGAGTTTGTTGAATCATTTTTAGGACATTCTATATATTCAATGGGTGATTTAGATTCTTGGTTTGACCAATTGCAATTAACATTTGATAGAGATGACATAACCCCAATGAAAACTTCTTTAAATTTAGTGGGAATGTGTACCTTACCACAAGGAGCGACTAATTATGTGGCTTTTATGATGAGTGCTATGAACATGGTCTTACATGATTTTATCCTTCATATAACCATGCCATTCATTGATGGTATTCAACTGCCTCATATAACCATGTGATTGGATGCTCAACTGCTTTCACGAATGCTATCATGGGTGAGGCTATATGGGAGATCTCCAAAGAGAGATGGGTTACCACCTTAGACAACCCTCCTAAAGAATGCTCAATTGAGACATATGTCAGACTTCTAGATAGCAGAATTTTTATTGTAATAGATCTCCTCCCTTTAGACATCATAGGATGTTCATTGTTGAGAGTAGAAAAATCCAAATTATGTGGGCTCACAGGAGGGGAATAAACTTTTTATCACCTACCTTGTAATTCGCAAGGATTCTAGCGAGTGTTCAACCTTGATGTGAGTTTCACTTACAAGCTAAAATTCATTAAGTGTTTTTGAAGCCAAATTTGGTAGACCACTCAAAGGATGATCCGAAGAAAAATGGATGTTTAACTTCTGAAAATTAAAAAATAGCAATGGTGAAAGATCCCTATCATTTTAAACACCATATATTTTATGTCAAAAAGAAAATAAACTAAAAAAGACACCGGTACATTTTTTTCAAAAGGAAGTTCAAAAGAGGCATAGTCTCCCACGCTTTACTTAATAAAAGAAATCAATGACATAGTGAAGGGGCAAAGCACCCATGGGTACCCCATATCCCACAAAGTACGAAAGTTTTGCAAGAGGAATGCTAGCAAGAAAGCCTAAGAGCGAGCCACATGGGGAAGAACTCAAGTTTAAATCAAGTTATATCGAAGATCAAGGTTTTTATTTATCCCCATCATGGGACCTCCATTGAATTTTTAGGTTGCTAATCAATCTTGAGAAGAAGAAAATCTTGGTACGACTCCTTAGCAAGTTCTAGGCCTTCCCACACATTTGTAACGGCCTTGAGGATGGATCAATGCTTAATGAAGTCCTTTTGTTCTTCATTGTTCCAATATCAAAGATGACATGTTATATGAATATCTAGGACCTTTGCAAAAATTTTATAACCTATTTGCACCATTTTGATCAGCTTCCAGTTTTCAACCTTATTTTTACTATCTTTTTGTGAATGCATTTTATGACACCTTCATTGAGATAGTTAGGTAAAGCAGAAAACTCAGGCACTTCCTGCAAGATCAAGAGCAATGGTCTCACCAACACATTCATAAATTTCTTGAACAACTCATTAGTGAGATCGTGCAGATCGAGCTTTTCCCATTGGGAAGGGAATCACTAACCTCCCCAATCTCAACATCTTGAATAGGGGAGTCAAGAGGGTAGCACAAATTAAGCAGAAATTTCTTGGACATGTTGTAATAGATGGCAGCCATGCTATCACATCTTTGAGAGGATATTAGATTGGATGTACCTAGAAGCTGGGTGACATTGCTAGCAACGAACTCGATATTCTCCTCAACTCAATTGGATTGGACTTCCTTGTTTTTGAATTTGATATGGAATCTCTTCCTTAATTTGTTTTTTCTTCAACACTTTAAACATTTCTTTTGTAGGTTTATCCACTTTTCCAACCCAGCATTCTTTAAAGTAAATTTGGAGAATATACTTTCTCAATATTTCTTCTTCATATCTAAGTTTTATTTTGATTCTCAAGAGTTAGACATATAGGTGAGTCTAACCTAGTCATTTTTGCTTCAATCCATCAAAGCCTACAATACAAATTTTCTCTTCATGTGTTACAAATATTTTCAATTTCACTTTGAGACTTGCTAAGTAGATATTGGGATCATTTGAAAACCTCTTTCGAGCACTTAGCGAGTGATTCATTGGTATCAAAAGACTCAATCCTTGTTGAGGAAATCACTTGTTAGATAGAAGGAAGGGAGATGATTGAAGAGTTTATATGAAACTAAGGAACTTTCATGTGTCTTCCTAGAAGCTTAAATGCTAGAACCACAAATTAATGACCTGAGACAAAAAAAAGGGGCTTCCACGATGTTGAAGTCACTACAAAGAATAATCATGAAGGAAAGGGAGTCAACGCCTAGCCATGTACCCATCCCTATGAGTATTGATTCAAGGCATACACCAATAAAATAGTGAATTGGAGAGGGCTTCTTAAAGAAGCGGTGTCGGAAAGATTTCCTCACTTGAATTCACATATAAATAAACAAAAATATTTTGAGTAGTTGATATCTCTTTCACATATTTTTTGCACTAATCTTTTCTCTTAGATACCTGTAGGGAAAAAGAGAAAACTATATTCAGAATAGAGGATCAATTGAACTCTTGCTTAGGCCCAACTTTTTTATGTTCATCATTGAATTTGTGTGTATTTAGGATCATATGAGGTTAACAATTAAAAGATAATTATGTGCCTATGATTGTAGGGATGTGAATGTATATTTATATCTGAAATGCATTTGATGTGGTATATGTTCATATATTTATAAAAGTAGATGAAAATGTGAGTTTTTGCTATAAGTATACATTTACATATAAATACCTAAAAGATTCATTTGTGTGCACCTATTTCTTTGTGTTTATGAGTATTTTCACTAATCTAAGCATAAATATATTTATGGACTTCTGAATGAACCTATGAATTGGTTAATTTTTCTGAAACGAGCATATGTGTATATATATTGTATGTGTGTTTATATTTATAAGGATTAATATATGTGTTATATGGGATTGTTTTATGCGATTAGACCATTATTAAATGTGCATTTTCATCGTCCTATATGTGATGATTTTCTATATGTCTTAGGTCATTTAAATATTTAATTATTTTGAGCCTTAACTTTGAAACTAATCTTCATAAATTATTTTGTGCGTACATACGGAAGTAAAGTGGAGTAATCTAAATGATATGTGAAAGTGAAATGTGACGAGTGCAGGTGAAGTTAGCATGTGCATGAACAAGTTATGATTTGCATGAGTAATATTGTGTTATGTGTGAGTTAAGTGAACTCGTGCATATCTACGTATGTAGCTGGATATATATAAATATATGATTCAGAGTTCTACCGAGGGAGGGGTGTTTTTTTTCTTTTCGCAGGTGCGTACCTCTGAGAAAGAGAGAGAGTAGAGAGGAATGTGCTCATTTGAGAGGAAGGGAGGTCCGTAGATCTGAAGGGAAGAGCCCTCCATTACTGGCCAATTCAGCGTTCTTTTCAGGCAGATTAACAGAGAGAGAATGTGTACGGGAAACTCTACAGTTTGGGTCTTTTATTCTTCTGAAGCGTTCCTTTAGGAGGAGAGGGAATCTAGGAAGGTGATGAGGTTGGACACAGATGCGATTTGGAGCTGACTCTGGTAAAAAGGAAGAACCAAAATCTCTGTACTGGTCCAATCTTCACAGGCAATCAGGCGGCCTATCAGCGCGGTGATTTCTGGGAAGGATTGTCTTGGTGATAATTTGACGTGGAAGCAAGAAAAATATGGAGAATTCACTATGAGCGCCAACATCGTAGTGTTGCATTTCAAACAACACCATAGTCTCCATACGGACACACATGATTCGAGAGCTCTTTGTTGAAAAGGACCAACGATCCAAATTTCCTACAGTGCTGCTGATCATCTGCTGCGACGTGATGAACCTCGAGGTGATGTACTTAATGTGTTCTGGATCTTTGAAGGGATCGCGCATGAAATATTCTTAGCAATTGTATTTCGGGGTGTACGTGCTGCCTCTAATCATTGATGCGTGAAGATCCTGATGCGTTCTATGGCTGGAGAATCTCTCTCGCAGGGGATATAGTCTGCTCTAGTCTTTTGGTAGTTGTTTGCTATCAGAGGAGAAGGATAGAAAACGAATTCTTGAATGTCTCAAGAGGACAGAGGAAGTTCATCGCATATATTTTGACCAACATAATCAGTTATTAATCATTGAAGTTCATGGTGTTTAATCATGAAAAGATCTTGTGGACATGAAGCGAATACACTGAAAAAGGCGCAATTGCTGAAGTGTTTTTAGGATGTCTTTTGTGGAGTGCACATAGCCCTGGTTCAAGAAAACTGAGGAGGAGATTTGAAGGGAGGAAACATATGCGATTTTCTTGCTGCTATGAGAAAGCTCCAATGGCTAGCGACTGCTGCTTCTCCTAACTAACTACTATTTTTTTTCAAGATTTCTTACTTTGTCAGATTATAACTACGCTGCGATTCACTCTGTCAGATTCACTCTTTGAACTTTCTGCATCACACTGAACGTAACATGTTGTTTCCTTGCGCTAATTATATGGTTGTGTGATTATCTATTCAAACAGAGATATGAAAATTTTTGCATCCTATGAAACTTCAACTGGGTACGAACTGTGTAAAGTAATGAATTGAAAATGGTTTGGCTACAGAGAATTAATACATGGTTACGTTGCAGAGATTTATTATATATGGTTCATTGATTTCTTCTATCTCTGAAGTTTAACGTTCTATTAAGAATGAAACTTTACCTTGACCCCTTACTCTTGAAATGATGCTTTCGATCATGGTGCCATTGAATTCAACACGAACAAAAGACAAATTCTTAAACAAAGATTCATTATTATACTCTCTTTAAGGTTTAATAATTCGAACAAGTTTATGAATTGATTGAAAGACTGATTAGGCTTCACTTCTATTGACAGAATCATTAGAGGGTTTTTCCATTGATTGCAATCTGTTGGATTCATACTTTATGGTTTTCATGTCTAAAGGATACTTTAACGAAATTTTTATGTAATCATTGAAGATATAGTTTACATTTGCAAACATTGTTTGAGATACTACAATTTGTTTGATGTTTTGAAGAATGCGACTAACGATTTTGTCATTAATGTTTTATGAATGATATAATTTCAAAGAAAATCAGTAAATATCGAGTGTGATAAGTTTTATATCCTATGTCTCATGTATAACTATGAATGGTTATTTGCGTCATAATTAATCGATTCATGTTAAGGTGTGTACAAGAGATTGTGCAATTAAGACGAGATACGATTATTGAATGCTACTGATTTGAATTCCTTGATACGATCTAAACAAATATCTGCACTACTAATTTTATCTTTTGAGTCTTTTATATACCTGAGCTTGCTCCAAGCACCCGACGTGCACCGTTAGCGAGGCGACTGAACTGATCCACCAGCCATCGACAAATTGCTTCCACAAATTGAACCCGACGTGAACAAACGGCATTGCAGCTCAGGTATAAATTTTAAATTTTTCTTGCATGTGCATACATTATATCGACAGGTTGAATTGCAGAAGCTTCTTCATCCGTGGGAGCAGTGGCTATGTCTTTGGAACCTTGCATTATGAAAGTTCATGCATTATCATAATTAGATATTTACATTCTTCAGATAGGTTAAGAAACTTCTTAAAATTATGAAAAGTAGAATTTACACTAAAGTAGGAACGTGTTTGAAGACAAGATAGGGATTAGAGACCTATGGCTGTCATAAGAATAGATGTCGGAACCCTTAACTTGCAACTCGTAGTAGAAGTAGGCTTGTTTTAAATATGTAAGCTTCCTTAAATCTGATCCATTTTTTTAAAGAGATCCTAGTTCCCGCTTTAGCTTACCTCTAGGTCCTTTGCTCTAATTAGGGGTTAAGCCTTTCCCCTTCATAAAAAAAGCTCCGAAGAAAAATTGAAAGCAGTACATTAATGGTTGCTGCATATGAAAAGAGGAAAAATGACAAAAAGAAAAATTATGATGAAAAAAGAGATGTAATAAAAATCAAATGATTTCAATGAATCAGTTGTGGTCTTGAAATCACTTCTTAATTGAAAAGCGGGCTATATAAGGCAGATGTATGCTAGAGGGGAATTAGTTTTTTGTATCTTAATGGCAAGTGGCTAGGAGATGAGGATAGAAGGCTTATATAACACATGCTTTACTTATGAACAGAGTTCCTAGAAGAGTTAGTACAAACACTCTTTGAATGACTTCTATAGTTTCTTTCTAAAACCTGTTTTCCAACTCATGCATTGAACGAAAAGGTTGAAATTCAAGCTTACATAATTTTATAAGCTTCTTTGCTATCAGAAGATGTACTAATGATAGAAGCATTTTTTTAGACTATTTGCAATTGAGGTATGAATAATTTTCAAAAGAATTTGATATTGCCTTCTTTGATTTGCAGGTTTGCCCACCGAGGAAGATGTGCAGGTTTAGTGGGGGTGGATTTCGGAAAGATTTCCTCACTTGAATTCACATATAAATAAACAAAAATATTTTGAGTAGTTGATATCTCTTTCACATATTTTTTGCACTAATCTTTTCTCTTAGATACCTGTAGGGAAAAAGAGAAAACTATATTCAGAATAGAGGATCAATTGAACTCTTGCTTAGGCCCAACTTTTTTATGTTCATGAGTGAATTTGTGCGTATTTAGGATCATATGAGGTTAACAATTAAAAGATAATTATGTGCCTATGATTGTAGGGATGTGAATGTATATTTATATCTGAAATGCATTTGATGTGGTATATGTTCATATATTTATAAGAGTAGATGAAAATGTGAGTTTTTGCTATAAGTATGTATTTACATATAAATACCTAAAAGACTCATTTGTGTGCACCTATTTCTTTGTGTTTATGAGTATTTTCACTAATCTAAGCATAAATATATTTATGGACTTCTAAATGAACCTATGAATTGGTTAGTTTTTCTGAAACGAGCATATGTGTATATATATTGTATGTGTGTTTATATTTATAAGGATTAATATATGTGTTATATGGGATTGTTTTATGCGATTAAACCATTATTAAATGTGCATTTTCATCGTCCTATATGTGATGACTTTCTATATGTCTTAGGTCATTTAAACATTTAATTATTTTGAGCCTTAACTTTTAAACTAATCTTCATAAATTATTTTGTGCGTACATACGTAAGTAAAGTGGAGTAATCTAAATGATATGTGAAAGTGAAATGTGACGAGTGTAGGTGAAGTTAGTATGTGCATGAACAAGTTACGATTTGCATGAGTAATATTGTGTTATGTTTGAGTTATGTGAACTCGTGCATATCTGCATATGTAGCTGGATATATATAAATATATGATTCAGAGTTCTACCGAGGGAGGGGTGTTTTTTTTTCTTTTCGCAGGTGCCTACGTCTGAGAAAGAGAGAGAGTAGAGAGGAATCTGCTCATTTGAGAGGAAGGGAGTTCCGTAGAGCTGAAGGGAAGAGCCCTCCATTACTGGCCAATTCAACATTCTTTTCAGGTAGATTAACAGAGAGAGAACGTGTACGGGAAACTCTACAGTTCGGGTCATTTATTCTTCTGAAGCGTTCCTTTAGGAGGACAGGAAATCAAGGAAGGTGACGAGGTTGGACACAAATGTGATTTGGAGCTGCACGGGTAAAAAGGAAGAACCAAAATCTCTGTACTGGTCCAACCTTCACAGGCAATCAGGCGGCCTATCAACGCGGTGATTTCTAGGAAGGATTGTCTTGGTGATAATTTGACGTGGAAGCAAGAAAAATATGGAGAATTCACTATGAGCGCCAACATCCTAGTGTTGCATTTCAAACTACACCATAGTCTCCATACGGACACACATGATTCGAGAGCTCTCTGCTGAAAAGGAACAACGATCCAAATTTACTACAATGCTGCTGATCATCTACTGCGACGTGATAAACCTGGAGGTGATGTATTTAATGTGTTCTGGATCTTTGAAGGGATCGCGCATGAAATATTCTTAGCAATTGTATTTTGGGGTGTAAGTGCTGCCTCTAATCATTGATGCGTGAAGATCTTGATGCGTTCTATGGCTGGAGAATCTCTCTCGCAGGGGATATAGTCTGCTCTAGTCTTTTGGTAGTTGTTTGCTATCAGAGGAGAAGGATGGAAAACGAATTCTTGAATGTCTCAAGAGGACAGAGGAAGTTCATCACATATATTTTGACCAATATAATCAGTTATTAATCATTGAAGTTCATGGTGTTTAATCATGAAAAGATCTTGTGGACATGAAGCGAATACATAGAAAAAGGCACAATTGCTGAAGTGTTTTTAGGATGTCTTTTGTGGAGTGCACATAGCCCTGGTTCAAGGATAGTGAGGAGGAGATTTGAAGGGAGGAAACATATGCGATTTTCTTGCTACTATGAGAAAGCTCCAATGGCTAGCGACTGCTTCTCCTGAGTAACTACTATTTTTTTTCAAGATTTCTAACTCTGTAAGATTATAACTACGCTGTGATTCACTCTGTCAGGTTCACTCTCTGAACTTTCTGCATCACACTTAACGTAACATGTTGTTTCCTTGCGCTAATTATATTGCTGTGTGATTATCTATTCAAACAGAGATATGAAAATTTTTGCATCCTATGAAGCTTCAACTGGGTACAAACTGTGTAAAGTAATGAATTGAAAATGGTTTGGCTACAGAGAATTAATACATGGTTACGTTGCAAAGATTTATTATATATGGTTCGTTGATTTCTTCTATCTCTGAAGTTTAACGTTCTATTAAGAATGAAACTTTACCTTGACCCCTTACTCTTGAAATGATGCTTTCGATCATGGTGCCATTGAATTCAACACGAGTAAAAGACAAATTCTTAAACAAAGATTCATTATTATACTCTCTTTAAGGTTTACTAATTCGAACAAGTTTATGAATTGATTGAAAGACTAATTAGGCTTCACTTCTATTGACAGAATCATTAGAGGGTTTTTCCATTGATTGCGATCTGTTGGACTCATACTTTATGGTTTTCATGTCTAAAGGATACTTTAACGAAATTTTTATGTAATCATTGACGATATAGTTTACATTTCCAAACATTGTTTGAGATACTACAATTTGTTTGATGTTTTGAAGAATGCGACTAACGATTTTGTCATCAATGTTTTATGAATGATATAATTTCAAAGAAAATCAATAAATATCGAGTGTGATAAGTTTTATATCCTATGTCTCATGTATAACTATGAATGGTTATTTGTGTCATAATTAATCGATTCATGTTAAGGTGTGTACAAGAGATTGTGCAATTAAGACGAGATACGATTAATAAATGGTACTGATTTGAATTCCTTGATACGATCTAAACAAATATCTGCACTACTAATTTTATCTTTTGAGTCTCTTATATACCTGAGCTTGCTCCAAGCACCCGGCGTGCGCTGTTAGCGAGGCGACTGAACTGATCCACCAGCCATCGACAAATCGCTTCCACAGCGGCTATCCATAGATGGTTAGTATGAATCGTGATCTACACCATGGACTTGTGCAATGTCACTCAAAAACCTTGGGCAACACAACCGCTCCTATCGAGTGCCTTGTGGAGAGTGAACAATGGGATGAAGAAAAACACCTGAGTCTTTTACACAGCTCCTCACCAATTTTGATCTCCTCTAAGAAGATGAAGCCAGGGTTAACATTTTTATATTGAATCCAATGTGTAGTTATTGTGGATCTTAAATGCTCATATTGTTGATTTTATGTGTGAGACCCACATTGTAAAATGAGACAATAATCATTTGTGTGGGTTAATATCTTTGTGAGTCTGTGAGTTATCCCTCTCTTTTTTTATGTTTTGGAATTCTCCTTTTGAAGAAGATGGTTGCTGGCCAGGAGTTGTCCTTTGAGGGGGCTCTTCCAAGGGAAGCCAATCGGGTGTTTTCCTTTGTGAGAAACCAACCCCATAATAGAATAAGGAACTTGATTGGGCAACATCCATCTAGTTATTGAGCTTCATTATTGAGGTTATTTTCTATGCTCAAGTCTTCTTGCTTATCTTGATTGGTTGTGGAATTAGCCACCATGTTTTCTTCCTCAATCATAAGTTGATTCATTTCACTTGGGTAGTCTAACTTGTTGATTTCCTTTCCTAGGACATGGTAGAGGTTTGATTCATGGTCCGACTTTGAAGGACTGGAGCCACATAATTTTTAAGGGCTACAATCTCTTCTATTTCTAAGTATGATGAAGGAAATAAAATGAGATATGAATTAGTTCTTCACAAAGGGCATAGAAATGCCATCAGGGTTCTTTGTAATTCTCTCTAATTTTCTTGTATCACCATTCCCATTTTTTAAATTTAAATCGATGTTTCTTAAAAAAAAAAACAAACTATTGAATAAGCATTTTTCATTTTAAAATGGAAGTTTACTTCATATGTGCGAAAGTGATCTGTTCTTTTATTTTTGTGCATCGCTTATGCATCTATCATCTTCAACATCTACGAATTATTCTTGTAATGACTTGCCTAAGCTATCATTTACATATCTGAATATCTGAGTGATTTTATAATCTATCCCTCCAAACGCAATCAAGACAACGAATGTTAAATCTCATTTCATTTGAAGTTTTCTAGTTAAATAGAGTTTAATATAAATCATAAAAATTATCAAAGTTTTATACTAAGAATTTTCGAATCGATTTGATTTTCATCTCATTTCATGTAAAACTTGGCATTGACATAGAATATTACATGAATTGTAAGATTACTATTTGATTTTCACGACACTACTGGTTTTAACGGAAGTAAACGAATACATAGCCAATGTACACGCTATTAGGATCATGAATGTTTTAACACATAAAGGTTTAAATTTATTCAGTTGTTTTTTCCATCAAATAGAAAACGTCTTTGCTCCTGGGCAGTAGATTGATTAACATTCAAAACAGAAACGTAATTCATTTCAAACTTTTTTGCCTCATGTTTCAGTTTTTATTGATTTTTCTGGTTTCATTTTACTTGGCTGTGTGCAACAGGAAGAGGATTGAGCACTGCATATGTCGAAGGATATGGTTTAGCTATCATTCTCGTAGCATTGTGAATACTCAAGGACGCCACGAGCCGCTTATATAGCAGCATGAGGATGAAATTCGTAATTTCTGCTGGTATAGCATTTAGTTGAGTCATAGACGCAGACATTCAAGAGAGAATATGTTCCTAGCTTCGTTACAGAACAACCATAAAAGTTAGAATGCTGATCGGAAGGATGAGCATGCAATGTGTCACTGAGTGGAGCTTCCAAAAGACCATGAATCAATGAGTATCCTGCATAGCGTGGTGTTTACTTCCCATTCTCTTAATCGGAATCTGTGAATGTCATCTTCTGGGTTGATACATGCTCACCGTGAGCGACATTGTTGATTATGTTGATTATGTTGATTATGTGAGAACTGTACTCGTGGTGGAGGACGATGAATGTCATTTCAGGTGAAGGAAAACACAAATAAGCATCTTATCCCTTTATTTGGAATATGCATACGTCCATGAGATGTGATATGGTAACAATTCGTTTTGTTCAAGCTATGTCTTCATGACAGACATCAGGTGTCCTTGTAGGTCGTGGAACTGATGTGGTTTGGAAAGAACATTGCCAGGTTACCATATTGTCCCAATCGATCTCCAGAAATGAAAAAGAATAAATATTTTAAAAATACATATTGAGAAACAGCTACTCTTTTTCAGAAGAATATAATCTTTTAGAAAGAACATAATATTTTAGAATCTGAGATGTATAAAGGCCTACTCTTTGAAAAAAGGTACATGTTAGATTCCCGATTTCAGCGGTAAGAGCATAGTAGTACTCGAAAGTCTTTAAGAAGATGAGCATGGCCCAAAAACCAGCTCTCTTGACGGCCCAACGCCTCGCACGTATTCATTGAACAAGTCTGGCATTCATCCATCAGGTTGAACATGAGAACTAGGAACAGAAGCAGCTTCGCCACCTTAATAGCTTCTTTAAGAAACTCTTTGAAGGTCTTCACAATACTCAGATGGCTGCTAGGGGACTTATTAGGAAAGCAGAAGACCACTTTGTACTCACGAAAGAAGTCTCATGTACACTCCAATCGCCAGATGGTCCTTAAGAACAATGTGTTACAGGCGAATGAGGTGAATATTGTGAAGCATCACATGAACCCATTCAAATATTTCTGCTTTATTCCATATGTGTAGGCCGTAGAACGACTGGCGAATCTACAAAACATCCTCAATCTTAGTCTTCAAAGAGTATCAAGTAAGGTAGCACTCTAAACACCCGCATGTCTTTGTTAAATAGCTCTCTGCATTTTCCTTCAAGAAGTAGAAAGAAAGAATACTCTCTAGAAAAGCACATCAGTCGACTTAACAAATTCTACAGTCATTTACCACAAAACTGCTTATAAAATAAAATACAGTCCTTCTGAAGGATCTCCATAATAATACATACTAGAAAATGATGGGCATCGGACAAAAAAATCATTTCAGACGTACTCTGAGATCAGTATTCTCCGCCCATAATTTTTTGCCTTGTCGAATAAGCATGTACTTGTATTGTAACAACTACAGCTTAGTTGGGGTCGCTACTCGAGACAATGCCACTTCGCTGGAACTTACCAGCCTCCTTTCCTCAGGTCATCTCCTTTTATTAGCATCAAATAGCGGTTACAAGTTGTGGCCAAGAAACCCACGTATCAAGAACTTAGACGTGGTCTGAAATTGCACCGGACCGGCATGGACTAGACACCGGCGCTACACCTCCCCCTCACAAAGGAGAAGGTTATTCGGGGTAAAAATTATATTTAATTCTTCTTGGTTTTGACCACTATTGACCGGCAAGAGGGAATCCTGAGGCAATTCAAATGGCTGCCAAATGAATTTTTAGATCCCTCTCCTCAAATGATTTTTGGGCTTGTTTGATTAAAAGAAATATCAACAGGTTCAATGTGAAGCATAATAAAAGCTGGATTAACTGCTCTGTGGGATGTGATTTCTTCTCCTGTAGATTTTGTGCCAAAAGGCAGCCAGCTTATATGCAATTTTTGGAAAGCCTGGATGATTGTTAAGTCTAAGTATAAACTTCCTATATGGTTTGCTCATAATTCTTCTTTTTTAGTGCAGGACTCCCTTTGGTTTGGTTGGTCTAACTCTGGTTCCCATTTGGCCCTCCCTATCAGATGGAATAAATGTAAAAAGAAGGGTTATGGGCACTGGAAGGATTTGTTGAGAGCAGGTGAAGTGACTGATGATTATGCTATTCTTAATACTCAAGGTCTTTCTGTTCAATGTAAACAGATTCTTTTGTGCAAGAAGGAGTTCCTGTTGGTGAAGATGGAGTCCAACATGTGGAGGAAGCAGATTTCTCTTCAGGATGTTGCCTGGGATATGTTAAATTCCTTCAAAAGGAATTGCAGAAGTATAAAGGAGATCACTGGAAAGCTGAATAAGA
The DNA here is from genome assembly GCA_020310875.1 of Ceratopteris richardii. Lineage (NCBI taxonomy): Eukaryota > Viridiplantae > Streptophyta > Polypodiopsida > Polypodiales > Pteridaceae > Ceratopteris > Ceratopteris richardii. Next base: position 17,510,229 of record CM035441.1, read on the forward strand.
AGTGGGGATTGCGGTGGTCCCACCTGCAGTGGAAATACAGGTTCGAGTGCTCCTGGGCCTTCCCTCTCTCTAACAAGCAATCCTGTCAGAACTGGCTCATTCTCCACCAAGGCATTTGGACTGGCAGTCATGCTAGGAAGTATAAGATTGATGCTGGTCTATGCAAACTCTGTGGTAAAGAAGAGGATTTGGAACACCTTTTCATCAAGTGTAAATTTGCTTTCAGATTTTGGATTGGTATCTGGTCTTTCTGTCAAATTCAGGGTCTCAATACTCCAAGTTGCAATGATATTCTGATAGGCGAATCTAAAGGCATGGACATACTACTTTGGCAGCTCATCAGGAATCACACTATGTGGCATAGTTGGAAGAATAGAAATAGTGCCATCTTTAATAAAAAGGGAAAGGATCACTTTTATTCGTGTATGCTCGGCATGAGGAAAATTCTCAGCCTCTGTAATTCCCATTATATTGATGCCCAATCGGATATTAAGAGCCCCTTTGTAATATTTAAAAATGACCATTTCAATGTGTGGAAAGCTAAGCTCCTTCGAATGTATTCTAAGCCTAGAGAAGACATGATCACTTTTCTTGGTGATTATATTGACTCCATCCTAGTGTGAGGCATCCTGCTGGATTTTGTAGGCTCTATTATGGGTCTACCTTGAGTTGTATTTTTTGACTAGCATCAATTTTATACTCCTGTTTATCTCAAAAAAAAAAAAGAGGGAATCCTGAGGGGGCTCTGTTGCTGTGTCTTTGGTATTTGATGGAAAATGTCGCTTCATCCGAATCACGTGTGCAGATGTCAAGAATTTAGACGTGGTCTAAAACTCCACAGGACCGGCATGGACTAGACGCCGGCGCTACACCTCCCCCTCACAAAGCGGAAGGTTATTCGGGGTAAAAATTATATTTAATTCTTCTTCGTTTTGACCACTATTGACCGGCAAGAGGGAATCCTAAGGGGTTCTGTTGCTGTGTCTTTGGTATTTGATGGAAAATGTCGCTTCATCCGACTCACATGTGCGGATGTTGTTGAGCCGTTCTTTATTGATTGTAGGTGGTTAGTGTTTTCTTTGATACGTGCGAGGACACGGTATGGTCCGATCCATCTGTGTAGGAAAGATTTGCTCAAACTCTTTCGCCTTAACGGGTGATAGAGATGAACGATATCATTGATTTCATATTTAGGTTGCTACCGGCCTTCGTCGTATACCCGTTTTTGGTGCTTTTGGGCAATCTGTAAGTTGTTCTTTAATGCCTCTCGGAGAAGAGGCATTCATTGATGGTGCCGGGATAGGGAAAGGGCCCATCAAATCCCAACCTACTAATCTGAAGGGCTCTCTGACTTGTATAGGAGTGAAGTGACCAATCTTGTGGGAGGATCCTTTAATTTGTTGGCAAGTGGTACATTGGAGAAGGTAATTCGATACTAAATTCCGCATGCTTGGCCAGTAATAAAATATGTGTACTTTGTTCCAAACTTTATGAGAATCTAGATGGCCGGATAAGAAATGATCATGGTAAAATTCTAGATATGCTTGTTGAAGTTGTTTGGGGACGCAGATCCGTCGATGGGTTTCTCGGTCTACATAATGGAGTATATGGTCGATCACCATATATTTGCGTAACAGTTTTGAGTTCTTGTGTGTACGGATTTGAAGTATGATGTCCCTTGTCCATGGGTCTTGTTGTTGTGCGGTTGCAATCTGTGCTAGTTGTAGAGGAAGTGTGAGAATTCTGGTGTGTAGTTGAATGGCCTTTGCTTCTATTCTGGATAAGTTGTCTGCTATATTGTTCTTTGTCCCCTTTCAGTATATGAAGTTAAACTTATATTCCTGCAGTGCTAGTGCCCAATGAAGGACTCTACCTGGCGGGTGAGTTTTCTATAAGAGAGCGATTAGCGGTTTATGATCTGTCTCCACCTGTACCTCTGTACCATGCAATTAAGGGTGTAGCCGTTGAAATGCCCATACTACTGCTAACAATTCTTTTTTCGTCGTGGAGTAATTGCTTTGAGCTTTAGTCAAGGATCTGCTGATGAAAGTAATTGGGCGCCACTATAACTATTCATCAGGCTGAAGTAAAACAGCTCCTATCCCATTGTTGGAAGCATGAGTCTGTAGGCGAAAGGGTTGAGAGAAATCCAGGTGAGCCATCACTTGTACGTTTTTTACTAGCAGTTTCAAATGATTGAAACTTTGTGTGCATTCTGTTGTCCATGTAAAATTGGCATCTTTCTGTAATAGTTGCTGTAATAGTTGCTGCAGAGGATAAGTGTGAGTTGCTAAATCTGGACTAAAGCGTAATGAAAAATTAATCAGGTCAAGGAAACTTTGTAGGTTTTTTAAGGATGTGGGCTCTAGGAAATCGGTAATTGCTGATATCTTGCTAAGATCCATTTGTACACCTTCGTGTGAGATTACGAACCCTAAAAATTTTAACTTTTACATCCCCATGTGCATTTCTTCATCTTTGGTTGTAAGTTGTATCTTTGTATTCGTTGTAATACGTGCCGAAGGATATCTATGTGTTCTTTCCAGGATTTTGTGTGGACGAGGATGTCATCAAGGTACATTAGGATAATGCCATGAAGAATAAGATCCTACAAAATTGTGTTAGCCATTCGCTCAAAATTACTTCCAACATCTCACAATCCGAAGGGCATCCTTCGAAATTGGAACAACCCATGTCGAGTTCTGAAAGCTGTCTTGTGTGCGTCTTTTGTGTCTAATGGAATTTGCCAATAACCAGGAGCCAAATCCAAGGAGGTAAAGTACCATGATTTACCTAGTTGATCGAGTAAATCATCGATTCGTGGTGGCGGATATCTGTCATGCATAGTTATCTTATTTAAAGGCTGGAAATCTATGGAGAATCGGTATGATCCATCGTCTTTCTTGACTAAGTGGGGTTCTAATACCCATTCACTGCATGATGGCTCAATAATACCCTTTGTTAACATCTCCTGCAGTTGTAGCTCTATATGTTTATGATCTAGGGGAGAACGTCGCCTAGAAACCTTTTGGGCCAGTGCAACATCGGAAAGCTCCATTGCCTCGGAATCATAGCCGCGTCGGTTCGGAATCACAGCGTTGGTATAAGCATCGGTATAACCGTCGGTATAAGCCTCGGTATACGCATCGGTATTTTGCTGAAACTACCGACGCGTATACCGACGCATATATTGACGCTCTCTTTTTTACTGGGCCCGAACCCGAAATTCGTCATTTTTAAATGTAGAACTTCTCTTTTCGAGCTCGCGCGCGCCAACAGTAGAGCAGAACTCTGTTTGTCATCCTCTCTCTCTCTCTCTCTGTCCCTCTGTCCCTCCCTTCCCTCTCTCTCTCTCCCTCCCTTCCCTCTCTCTCTCTCTCTCCCTCTCTCTCTCCCTCCCTCTCTCTCACTATCTCTCTCTCTCCCTCTCTCTCTATAACTCTCTCCTCGTCTCTCTCCCTCTTTCACTCTCCCTCTCTCTTTCTCTCTCCCTCCCTCTCTCTCTCTCTCTTTATACAAACCTCTATCTTTATAGATCTGAAGTGTTGGTTTTGCTAATATGTTCTTTGTTTGGTTTTGCAGGAGAATTTTGCATCAAAGCTTTGGAAATTTGACGAAGAAGAACTTCAAGTGGAATACCAAAAATTACATCAATGTAAGTAAAACATATATCACTTTATATTTTTGTATATTTTTATCTTTCTTTATATTTTTGTTTTCTAATATCTTCTCTCTTCATTTTTGTTTGAGAGAGAGAGAGAGCGACAGAGAGAGAGGGATATGCATATGCATACATGCATGAATGCACATGCATACATGCATATGCATACATGCATATGCATACATGCATATGCATACATGAATGCATATGCATACATGCATGCATATGCATACATGCATGCATATGCATACATGCATGGATGCACATGCATACATGCATGCATGCATACATGCATATGCATACATGAATGCATATGCATACATGCATACATGCATACATGCATATGCATGCATCAAAGCACATGCATACATGCATGAATGCACATGCATACATGCATGCATGCATGCATACATGCATACATGCATGCATATGCATACATGCATGAATGCACATGCATACATGCATGAATGCATATGCATACATGCATGTGCATGCATGCATATGCATACATGCATGTGCATGCATGCATACATGCATATGCATACATGAATATTCATGTATGCATATGCATACATGAATATTCATGTATGCATATGCATACATGAATATTCATGTATGCATATGCATACATGAATGCATATGCATACATGAATGCATATGCATACATGCATGCATACACATGCATGCATACACATGCATACATACACATGCATGCATGCATGCATACACATGCATGCATGCATGCATACACATGCATGCATGCATGCATACACATGCATGCATGCATACACATGCATACATGCATGAATGCACATGCATACATGCATGCATGCATGCATGTATGCATATGCATACATGCATACATGCATGCATATGCATACATGCAAACATGATCACGAGCATGCATGCATATGCATACATGCATGAATGCACATGCATACATGCATATGCATACATGCATATGCATACATGCATACATGCATATGCATACATGCATATGCATACATGCATACATGCATACAAGCATACATGCATACAAGCATACATGCATACAAGCATACATGCATACATGCATATGCATACATGCATGCATATGCATACATGCATGCATATCGATACATGCATGAATGCACATGCATACATGCATGAATGCACATGCATGCATGCATGCTTACATGCATGCATGCTTACATGCATACATGCATATGCATACATGCATGAATGCACATGCATACATGCATGAATGCATATGCATACATGCATGTGCATGCATGCATATGCATACATGAATATGCATACATGAATGCATATGTATACATGCATATGCATACATGAATGCATATGCATACATGAATGCATATGCATACATGAATGCATATGCATACATGCATGCATACACATGCATACATGCATGCATACACATGCATTCACATGAATGCATACACATGAATGCATATGCATACATGCAGGCATGCATATGCATACATGCATGCATGCATATGCATACATGCATACATGCATACATGCATATGCATGCATGCATACATGCATGCATACATGCATACATGCATGCGCACACATGCATACATGCATGAATGCACATGCATACATGCATGAATGCACATGCATACATGCATGAATGCATATGCATACATGCATGCATGTATGCATGCTGTGCATATGCATACATGCATGTGCATGCATATGCATACATGCATGTGGATGCATATGCATACATGCATGTGCATGCATATGCATACATGCATATGCATGCATGCATATGCCTACATGCATGTGCATGCATGCATATGCATACATGCATGTGCATGCATGCATATGCATACATGCATGTGCATGCATGCATATGCATACATGAATGCATATGCATACATGAATGCATATGCATACATGCATGCATACACATGCATACATGCATGCATGCATACATGCATGCATGCATGCATGTATGTATGCATACATGCATACTTGCATATGCATACATGCATATGCATACATGCATATGCATACATGCATGCATATGCATATATGCATACATGATCACGAGCATGCATGCATGGATTCAAACATGCATATGCATACATGCATATGCATACATGCATATGCATACATGCATACATGCATATGCATACATGCATGCATACATGCATGAATGCACATGCATACATGCATGAATGCACATGCATACATGCATGAATGCACATGCATACATGCATATGCATACATGCATATGCATACATGCATGCATATGCATACATGCATACATGCATACATACATGCATACGTGCATGCATGCATGCATGCATACATGCATGCATGCATGTGCATACATGCATGAATGCATATGCATACATGCGTACATGCATACATGCATACATGCATACATGTGTATACATGCATACATGCATATGCATAATTGCATTCATGCATACATGCATACATGCATGCATACACATGCATACATGCATGCATACACATGCATGCATACACATGCATACATGCATGCATACACATGCATACATGCATGCATATGCATACATGCATGAATGCACATGCATACATGCATGCATGCATATGCATACATGCATGTGCATATGTATACAAGCATGCATGCATACGTATACAAGAATGCATATGCATACATGCATATGCATGCATGAATGCATATGCATACATGCAGGCATGCATGCATGAATGCATATGCATACATGCAGCATGCATGCATATGTATACAAGAATGCATATGCATACATGCATGCATGCATATGTATACATGTATGTGCATGCATGAATGCATATGCATACATGCAAGTAAGCATGCATATGTATACAAGCATGCATGCATATGTATACAAGTAAGCATGCATATGTATACAAGCATGCATGCATATGTATACAAGCATGCATGCATATGTATACAAGCATATATGCATATGCATACATGCATATGCATATGTAAGAAAGGATGCATATGTATACAAGCATGCATGCATATGTATACATGCATGCATATGTAAGCAAGCATATGTATACAAGCATGCATATGTAAGCAAGCATGCATATGTAAGCAAGTAAGCATATGCATACATGCATCCATATGTATACAAGCATGCATATGTAAGCAAGCAAGCATATGTACATGTATGTATACAAGCAAGCATATGCATACAAGCATATACAAGGAAGCATATGTATATGTATATGTATGCACATATACATATACAAGCATATGTATACGTGAATGCATATTTATACAAGCATATGTATACGTGAATGCATATGTATACAAGCATATGTATACATGAATGTATATGTATACAAGCTTAAGCATGCATATATATACATTGGATGAGATGAGATCTTCATATTGCATCAGATGGGATCTCCACGTACACCATGGGGTGCACACGATCACGATGAATCAAAGATATATCATATCCGTAATGGAGCTCCCGTTATGGATGCGACGGAGAAGTCAATGCGACAACGTATACGACAACTCTGCTCGATCGAATTCGGTCATTCAGTAATGTTAAAATGGACCGAACAGGATAGAGACTCTAAAAATCATATCACACAATGCATATATGAAGAGTACCGGCCAGCACCTGGCAATCCAGTTGTGAATTCCGATTGGATACAACATACAGCACGCGAGGTGATGTCGCATCGACGATCGAAAGCTCGCGGTGCTTTCAAAGCAGGCTTACCGAAGCCTGTATGGCTAGACGCCGAAGAATGGGAATCGATTCAAGATGAGCATCAACATACTCCTGATCGGTATCGACAACAAAGAGATGCGGCGGCCACTTGGTTAGATACGGTTGAAACGTCGCATTTAGCTAGCGGCAAATAGGACAGTATGCGCTACCAATTTGTAAGTATGATGTTAATTATTGAAGTTGTTTGTGTTAAGTATATTATGTATATTCATCTAACATTTTGCATATTTACTATAGGAGTTGGCAGTGGGTCGTCCTCCAATGCGAGCAGAAGAATCGTATGGATATTGACATGGTTTGACTGCACTATTACAAGACATAGAGGGGTGCAGTGCAATCGTCTCATGGGAGAATATTCTTTATTAGGTAAAGTTATATCTTGGTTTTGTGTTTCTAGTTGTTGTTTATAAATGTCATGTTAATTGGTTTTATTTTATACATATGTTTTGTTGCAGGATTGTAGGTGTAAATATTTTGATCAATGCCACAATTTTGTATCACACTCGCATACGACAATCATGAACCATAATTTTGTATTCTATTCCTATATGGAAGTGTTTTTTCACATTGCCACAATTTTGTATTACACTCCTATGTGGCAATGATGTACCATAATTTTGTATTCGATTCCTATATGTAAGTGCCATTTATGGAATATACGACTTTCTGTACATGAATCATTGTTCATTTTTGTTCATATAAGTTTATGTTTTGGTTGCCATTAGAGTACATAACACATGTACTCAGTTGGGCAGAGTGTATTGTCTTTTGCTAAACAACATCATGCTGTAGCAAAAGACAACACACTCTGCCCAAAAAAATTTGTGCAAGTTTGGTCGTCGGTATACACGTCGGTACGTCCAGTATGGTCGTTGGTATACGCGCCAGTACACCCAACACGGATGTCAGTATAAGCATCGATATATCTGTCGATATTTTCGACAGTTATGCCGACGCCTATACCGACGCCCATACCGGCGCTTTCTTTCCGACGCATATACCGACTGTAACACCGACATCGCGAAGATTTCACGCCCGTTCATTTGCCTCGATAGCAACCTCGGTATACCCTCGATATGTTGTAGTGGAAGTGCCTGTAAAAGAACTAAACTACAGGTAGGGAAGTTGAGTTTTGCACGGGTCTTAATAAACCAGTCGCATCCAAGCGTTAATGGAAAAATATGATGAGGGAGGACATAAAAAAATGAGAAAAGTTATGTTGTGCAATTGAAAAATGACAATGTGCACGTGTATGTGAGTGATACACTTGTTTGTTGTCCCCGAATAGTATCTGAATGGGAGTTGCTTCTGATGTCTCAAGCTGTAAATTTTGTACTAATTGCTCATTGATAGATGATATGCTGCTTCCGGAATCTAACACTGCTTCATGAGAAGTGCGGCTAATCTGTACTATTGTGGAGCATATGAATCATTTGGAAGATGCTGCAGCTTGTATGTGAGGATGGTGCTCTTCCTTCACCTCCTCGCTTATTTATTTCCCGGAAGCTCTGCCAAGGATGCTACATCTGCTAGTAGTATTTGTGAATTATTATGTTGTTGATGGGCTTTTAATTTCGTGCCATATTTTTTGACATGGCCGTATTTGTTGCAGAAAAAGCATTTGGGGTGGCCTTGACCATCTTTGTCAGAAAGTGCTCTTCGGTAAGCTTCTGAATATCAATGTCCATTGGTGTGGGAGTTGTCTTTGTCAGTGCCTTCTGATGCGGTGGGAGTGGCAGATTAATCATGGGTTGTTCAAAAGACATAGCTGACTCAATTCTTTGAGCTATTTGAATCGCTTTTGCTAATGTTGTAGGTCCCTGATCTCTGATGTGCCTTGCTATGTCGTGTCGCAACCGTGGCCATAGGAAAAAAAGTTTCATCTCTTCTGACATGGTTGGATCTCCTCGCAACAACAACTGGTTCATTTTTAAGAAAATTGTGCCATTGTTCAAACTGTTGCTTTCTCAATTGTTGCAGGGCCGTATGTGTAATATTTTGATTTGCAAAATTTTGAATTAATGTGGCTTTTAGAACTGACTAATTTTGCTTAATCGCCTCTACTTGTTGGATAAACTAGGTGGCTGCCACGTTCTGGAACGATGTATGGACCTCAAGTGATTTCTTCTAGTCGGACCACTAGTGATAGCTTGCTATGTTTTCGAAGTGGTCCAGCGACATGATCACGTCTTCTGATGGAACTCTGAAGAATGACTTGGGGCGCACCTTTGAATATGGTCTGTTTTGGGTTTGCGCTGCATTTGGACCAGTGCTTGCTAAATAAGTTAAGAGTGTCCGGTTTGTGTGATTTACCTGCATTAGGAAATTTGATACGGCGTGAAACATCCATTCTAACTGTGTAGAGGGCGATGTCTCTCTCTGACTTGGAGGTTTCTGGAACTCTGGGTGCATTGAGGGATCATCATACCCTGCGGATAGCTGAGGGGATTCAGGATTCATGTTGTTGATGTCGTTATCTCCAGCAATGTAACAACTAAAGCTAAATTTGGGCTGCTATTCGAGACAATGCCAGTTCGGTGGAACTTGCCTACCTCCTCTCCTCATGTCATCTCCTTTTACTAGCATTAAATAGCGGTTACAAGTCGTGGCCAAGAAACCCACGTATCAAGAACTTAGACGTGGTCTGAAATTGCACTGGACCAGCTTGGACTAGACACCGGCGCTACAGTATAATATCTCTTCTAGACTCTCCTCATATGTTGCACGAATCAAGAATACTCTCTAGAAAACCAAACAAGCCGAGTCAAGATATTCTAGCTCTCATTCTCAGTTATTTATCATAAAATTGCAACAGAAATACAACGAAGATTATGAAGGATATCCTTGACGATCTATACTAAATAATGATGCGATACAATCCAGCAAGTATCTGACAAAGAATTCCTCCAAATGTCGACTGAAATAAGGACTTATTTTATTTGGTCCACCTTCACCATGTCAAGCTAACGGGGGAAACCATGAATTCTCCTTTGAGACACCTTCACCATGTCAACTTAACTTTAAGACACCTTCGCCATGTCAACTTTCTCAGATCATCTTAGAAACCATAAAGAATTCTTGGAGATACTCTTTCAACTTTCTTGCAAGAAAATAATGGCAGTACAAGAAAAAGGGGGGCATAGCGACGCCCCCAAATTGGAAAAAAAACGGGAAGCGTCGCTTATGCGACGAGGTCGTCGCATAAGCGACGGTCAGAATTTCGAATTTTTTTTTCCCCGACCCTCGTCGCATAAGTGATGCTAGCGTCGCTTATGCGATGCTAATTAAAGAGCGTCACTAATTTCGTCGCTGCCTAGTGACAGTGGGAGCAACGTTGGTAAACTGCAGAGCGTCACATATGCGACGCTCTGGAATGTAAAAAAAAAATTGATTTCTTCCAGCACATTTGTGCCGGGACTTGGACGCGAGCAAGAAGAAACCGAGAGAGAGAGAGAGTGTGAGAGAGAGAGAGCGCGCGAGAGAGAGAGATAGCCGCACAAACTAATAGCAAGCAGGTATGTGCACACACACACACACACTTACATACACATACATATGTACACACACACATATACACACATAGACACACACACACATACAAATAGACACACACACATACACACAAATATACACACATACACAAATAAGGTTGCATACACACATGCACACATAATGCATACACATGCACACACATATACACATACATATACACACACATACACAGACACATACACACACACATACACACACACATACACACACACATACACACATACACACACATATATGCATACACACATAGAGAGAGAGACATGCACACACATACACATACAAGCATACATAATGCATATGCATATGCGTACATCCATACATACTTACATGCATACACACACATATGCATACATAATGCATATGCATATGCGTAAATACATACATACTTACATGCATACACACACATATGCATGCATAATTCACATGCATACATACACATACATAATGCATATGCATACATACACATACATAATGCATACACACACATATGCATACATAATGCATACACACACATACACACATATGCATACATACACACATAGACACATACACACATACACACATAGACACATACACACACATAGACACATACACACACATAAACACATACACACTCATAGACACACACAAATACACATAGATGCGCAAACACATACACACACATATACACACACATACACACATAGACACATACACACATAATGATGCATTCACACGCATACACATGCATACACACATAGACACACATATACACACACACATAGACACACATATACACACACATATACACATATACATACACACTCATAGACACACATAATGATGCATTCACACACATACACATGCATACACACATAGACACACATATACACTTACACATCCAAACATACACACTCATAGACACACATTCATACACACACACATCCAAACATACACACTCATTGACACACACACATACAGACAGACGTGCACACACATACACACACATATACACACACACATACACACATAGACACATACACACATAATGATGCATTCACACACGGACACATGCATACACACATAGACACACATATACACACACACACATACACACATATATGCATACACACACACATAGAGAGACATACACACACATACACATACATGCATACATATGCATACATAATGCATATGCACATACACACACATAGACACATACACACACATAAACGCATACACACTCATAGACGCGTAGCGACACATACACATAGACACACACACATATACACAAGGACATACACACATAGACACATACACACATAGACACATACACACATAATGATGTATACACACACATACACATGCATACACATGCATATGCATACATAAATGCATACACATGCACACATAAACACATACACACACATAGACACATACACACATACACACATACACACTCATAGATGTTGGTGTAAATCACAAGCCTACACATTTGGCTTGGAAGATATCATGAAGACTCTACATGCATGAAGAATCATAGGAACATATGCTAGTGATTACTTACCACTTTACCTCATTGTAAAAGTCAATTTGACTTAGAATCTTTTGTAATCACCTACCCAAATGATTCGTGGAAAAGTTAGTTCACTTGATTGAGAGAATATCTCCAAGTTTTTAGAAGCTTGATTAGAAGGAGCCAAGAATTTGAATTTGAATTCAAATTCTTACACATTCCATATAAAAGGTGAACTTGAAAATTCGCAGACAGACATCACTACCGAGCTTCATTCTACTGTCATTGAGCGTGTGTTCATCATAGTCTACACCTCTCTACACCATTAGGCAATGCTTGTCATGCCAATGAGATTGTACACAAGTGTTAATTTATAGATACATTTACATCATTCATCTCTGTGCTCACTGATTGTCTACTCCAAAGTCTGTCAACTTGTCAAGAGCATATCTCAGCCAATACTCGACCAAATTCAGTGATTGAAAGCTTGTTGGATTCAGCTCAAAGTCATCTACATGCTGACAAAGTTTAAAGTGATTTTATTCAGCCAATTCAGAGAAACCATCATCGCAGTGCTCACTGGTCTATCTCTGCTACAGTCCTAAAAAGTTGGGGGTATACCAAATCTTGCTAAATTAATTTCTCTTAGCATAGTTCATTATTTTACGTCATTCCACTTGCAAATGTTAGATCACTAAGCTAATTTAATACCCCTAGAAGGAATTTTATCAATTTCTACTGTGCTGGTCACACTGAGCAAAACATTGAGCAGGTGTCAAGACCAAAATAGAAGGTTTTCTTGACTTTGTGACTTCCAAAGTTATCTGTTTTGATTCAATCATTACACACTTCATTTCCAAAGGACATAGGCCATTTCGTCGTGTCATTGGAAAGCTAAGGTAGTCTACTAATCAAGTCTGAAGCTAAAGAGGGCTGGTACAAAGCAGGTTTCAGCAGTACCTACTCAATCTCTTGGATCATCCATCCATCTTTCCCAAGAGTGGTATCAGAGCAAATAAGGTAAAATGGGAGATGGTTTTCCTTCATTTATTTAACAAATTGGACAGGAACAACTATCAAGCTTGGTCTCTAAGGATGAAGACCTACTTACAAGGAAGGAGTCTCTATGGATACATCTCAGGAGATGAGGAATTGCCCTCATTCAAAGCAACATGTTTGCCAACCAAGGAGGAGCAAGAAAAACTCAACACGTGGTGTGCAAGGGATGCATTGGCAAGGTCTTATCTACTCAACTCTATATCTGACTTTCTTTTACCTCATATCAAAAATTGTAAGACTTCCAAAGAGACTTGGGAAACCTTGTCATCATATTTTTCCTCCAATACAAGGGCTAGGAAAAATTAGTTGTGGAGTGAATTCACAACACTATGGAAGCAACGTAAGCAAGTTGTTTCGGAATTTGTGACCAAAATCAAAGATGTTGCAGATAAGTTAGCAAGCATAGGAGAAGAGATTGAAGAGGAACAAATTGTAAGGCATGTAATCAATGGGATCAAGGCTAATGACAAGTGGGAAAGCTTCACCACTGCAATGGATCTCTACATGGACATGCACACTCCAGATCTTACAACTCTCATGGGTCAACTATTCACACATGAAGCAAAGCTTACCAAGAGTGGAGATACTACCAAAGGTAACAACTCTTTTGCCCTATACAGTGATAAGAAATCTAAGGATACAGGCAAGAGTAAGAAGGTGGAAGATGAATGCTCTACCTCCCAAGCCAACTATGCAGGGAGAGGTACATCTTCAAGAGGTAGGGGCAGAGGAGGTAAGCAAGGTAGGGGAAGACCCTATAACACATCACCATGTAACATTTGTGGTTTGTCAAATCACACCACAGATGAGTGTTACAAGAATTACAAAAATCAGAGAGGAAGGGGCTACCAAAGAGGTGGATACTCTAAGTCTAGAGGAAGGTTCAACCATCACCAAGGCCACAACAACAATTATAGCAACAGCTACAGAAAGAATTATAATGAAAACTACCAAGGAGGATTCAGAAACAGAAAGGACTACAACAACTACACAGAGGAGCAGGATGACTCTCTCTTGATCATGAACATGACTTCAAATTCAGGTACAAATGATGATCACTTATTTTATATTGATTCAGGGTGTTCAAATCATGTGGCTGGTAATGTGGCGCTACTCTCTAATCTTGAGGAACCAAAAGGTAAACAGCAAGTCCAAACAGGTGACGATACAAAGCATTCTGTAGTTAAAGTTGGAAATGTGAAAACTTGTGATGGTAATCAGAATTCGTTGAGCAGAGTACTTTATGTACCTACAATTACAAAGAACTTAATGAGTGTTGGTCAGATTATAGAGAAAGGGTTGGAGGTCAGATTCAATCAGTATGGAGCATTTGTGGAGGAGCCAAGACATGGATTCAAAAGGATAGCTAAAGAAGAAAAACCAGGTAGACTTTTCACTTTTGAGTTGGAAGATACAAAGAACATTGCATTATACAGTTATAAAGATCAAACACTTTCAGAGCTTGAGATTTGGCACAAGAGATTAGGGCACATAGGAGAAAGGACCTTGAAGCAAATGTGCAAGGACCAATGTGTGCTTGGGATACCTAATGTATCCAAATAACATATGATTTACAAGTGTGGTGCTTGTTTGGTAAGTTTCACAGGTTACCCTTCTCCAAGAAAGGATATATGCATGAAGACTATCTAGAGCTTGTACACACACATGTATGGGGACCTACCAAAGACCCCTCAGTCTCAGGTTCAAGGTACTATGTGTCTTTTATTGATGACTATAGCAGATGGACTGTATTATACTTTATGAAGCACAAGGATGAGGTATTTAATTGTTTTAAGAAATATCTTGCATTAGTTGAAAATCAGATAGGAAGGAATTTGAAGAGGCTAAGGTCAGATGGAGGAGGTGAGTACTTCTCCAATGAATTTGAGGACTTCTTGCAGGACAGAGGCATCAAAAGGGAAATAACCACAAGGTACTCTCTTGAACAGACTAGGGTAGTTGAAAGAAGAAATAGGTTAATTGTTGAGACAGCTAGATCTATGCTTAATGAGAAGAAATTACCTAACTATCTATGGGTAGAGTGTTTCTACTGCCACCTATCTCATAAACAGGTTACCATGAAAGTCACTTGATGGTATGACACCATATGAAGCATGGCATGGTAAGAGACCATCATTGGATCACTGCAAAATTTTTGGATGTGTAGCATGTGTACACATTCCTTCACAGGTAAGAGGAAAGTTAGATCCAAAGGCTGAAAAATGTATTTTCATTGGATATGATTTAAATAAAAAAGTTACAGGTTTTATAACCCTACCAATAAGGGATTTATGGTAAGCAGAGATGTGATCTTTGATGAGAATGATTCTTGGTATGAGAATGAATGCAAGAAGGTCAAACTACCCTATGATTTGGAAGAAGAATTTCCAAAACTTACAAAGGAGCAATCTACTCAGGATGGAGAGTCAAGTTCAGATGATGAAGATACAATCAACCTTGAAGAGTTCAAGGCATGGAAGTCCAAAGGCAAAATGAAGATGACGAAGCTTGAGGACATACTAGAATCTTTAACTCAATCAATTAGAAGGTCTCAAAGAGAAAGCAAAAAACCTATCAGATATGGGTATGATATATCTCTTGTTACTAAACATTCAATTTATCTTGCAAAGGATTTGTCAAATGAAGAACCAGGTTCATATGAAGAAGCAATCACCAAGTCAGAATGGAAAGAAGCTATGGATGAGGAGATTGAAGCACTCAAGGAGAGTGATACATGGGAGTTAGTACCCAAGAAGGACTCCATGAAGGTAATAGGATCCAGGTGGATCTATAAATTGAAAAGAAATTCTGATGGCACAATTAACAGGTACAAGGCCAGATTGGTAGCCAAGGGTTTTGCACAAACCCAAGGCATTGACTATGAAGAGACATTTTTTCCTGTGGCCAAGATGCCAACAATCACAGTGTTGGTTAGTGTGGCTGCATCAAAGAATTGGAACATGTACCAATTGGATGTCAAGAATGATTTCTTGAATGGATGGATTTCAGAAGAGGTTTATATGTCACAACCTCGTGGCTATGAAGACCATAAGAAGGTAACTTATGTTTGCAAATTAAAGAAGGCTTTATATGGATTGAAGCAGGCACCTAGGGCATGGAATTACAGGCTAACTACATACCTCCAAGACCAAGGTTTTGTCATGAGTAAGGCTGACACTTCTCTGTTCATTAAGAGAAGTAATTCAGAGGTAATCTATCTTTGTGTTTATGTTGATGACATCATCATTACAGGCAATGATGTCAATGGAATCAGAAGCATCAAAAGCCAGATGATGAAGGAATTCAAGATCAATGATCTTGGATTATTGAAGTATTTTTTGGGGCTTGAATTAGTTTACACTAATTCAGGGATATACATTACTCAGAAGAAGTATGTGCAGGACATGTTGAAGAAATTTCACTTGCAGGATGCTAAAGTAGCTAGCACTCCAATGGAGGTGAACCTAAAGCTAAGTGCCCATGAAGGTGATGAAGTCCAAGACATTACACGTTATCAAAGTATGGTGGGTAGCTTGAACTATGCTACCTTAACTAGAATTGATATTGCATATGGAGTTAGTGTGCTAAGTCAATTCATGCACAAACCAAGGATACCTCACTTAGAGGCTGCAAAAAGGATCTTGAAGTATCTCTAGAGTACACAAAAACATGGTTTATACTTTCCTTACACTTCAGATATTGATATAAAAATTTATTCAGATGTAGATTGGGCAGGATGCAAGGATGATAGGAGAAGCACTTCTGGATACATTTCTTTTGCAGGTGACAAACCAATTTCATGGTCTGCAAAAAGGCAACCAACTGTTGCATTGTCTTCTACAGAAGCAAAATATAGAGGGCTAGCTAATGCCACTCAAGAAGCAATTTGGATTAAGCTTTTGTATACAGAATGGGCTTATATACTAGGCCTCCAATTATCTTTGGAGATAATACAAGTTCTCTTCACCTTGCAGCTAATCCTATCTATCATGCCAGGACCAAACACATAGAAGTTCATTATCATTATGTGAGGGAGAAGTTGCTAAGCAAGGACATTCAGCTCACCTATGTGTCAACCAACATGCAATGTGCAGATTTGCTGACTAAAGCTTTGGATGGGACCAAACTTTGCAGGTTCAAATCTATGATTGGATTGCACGATGTACTTGAAGATTGAAGATGAAGACTTAAGCCAAAATGTTTGGCTTGAGGGGCAGCTGTTGGTGTAAATCACAAGCCTACACATTTGGCTTGGAAGATATCATGAAGAATCTACATGCATGAAGAATCATAGGAACATATGCTAGTGATTACTTACCACTTTACCTCATTGTAAAAGTCAATTTGACTTAGAATCTTTTGTAATCACGTACCCAAATGATTCGTGGAAACGTAAGTTCACTTGATTGAGAGAATGTCTCCAAGTTTTTAGAAGCTTGATTAGAAGGAGCCAAGAATTTGAATTTGAATTCAAATTCTTACACATTCCATATAAAAGGTGAACTTGAAAAGTCGCGGACAAACATCACTCCCGAGCTTCATTCTACTGTCATTGAGTGTGTGTGAGCACTACATCATAGTCTACACCTCTCTACACCATTAGGCAATGCTTGTCATGCCAATGGGATTGTACACAAGTGTCAATTTATAGATACATTTACATCATTCATCTCTGTGCTCACTGATTGTCTTCTCCAAAGTCTGTCAACTTGTCAAGAGCATATCTCAGCCAATACTCGACCACATTCAGTGATTCAAAGCTTGTTGGATTAAGCTCAAAGTCATCTACAAGCTGACAAAGTTTGAAATGGTTTCATTCAGCCAATTCAGAGAAATAGTCATCGAGGTGCTCACTGGTCTATCTCTGCTACAGTCCTAAAAAGTCGAGGGTATACCAAATCTTGCTAAATTACTTTCTCTTAGCATAGTTCATTATTTTACATCATTCCACTTGCAAATGTTAGCTTACTAAGCTAATTGAATACCCCTAAAACGAAGTTTATCAATTTCTACTGTGGTGGTCACACTGAGCAAAACATTGAGCAGGTGTCAAGACCAAAATAGAAGGTTATTCTTGACTTTGTGACTTCCAAAGTTATCTGTTTTGATTCAATCATTACACACTTCATTTCCAAAGGCCATAGGCCATTTCTTGGTGTCATTGGAAAGCTAAGGGAGTCTACTAATCAAGTCTGAAGCTAAAGAGGGCTGGTACAAAGCAGGTTTTAGCAGTACCTACTTAATCTCTTGGATCATCCATCCATTTTCCCAACAATAGATACACACACATACACATAGACAAACACACATACACACACATATACACACACATGCACACATATACACATACACATGCATACACACACATACACATGCATACACACATACAGATACATATACACACACATACACACACATACACACATACACACACATATATGCATACACACACACATAGAGAGACATACACACATAAACACATAGATGCATACATATGTATACATAATGCATATGCATATGCATACAATGTACATACATACTTACATGCATACATAATGCACATGCATAGATACATACACACACACAAAAACATACACACATAGACACATACACACACACAAACACATACATACTCATAGATACACACACATACACATAGACACACACACATACACACACATGTACACACACATACACACATAATGATGCATACACACACATACACATGCATACACACATACAGACACATGTACACACACATTCACACACATATATGCATACACACACATAGAGAGACATACACACACATACACATACATGCATACATATTGCATATGCATATGCATACATACATACTTACATGCATACATAATGCACATGCTTACATACACATACATAATGCATACACACACATACACACATATGCATACATAATGCATATGCATATGCATACATACATACTTATATGCATACATAATGCACATGCTTACATACACGTACATAATGCATACACACACACATACACACATAGACACATACACACATAATGATGCATACACACACATACATATGCATACACACACATATGCATACATACATGTATACACATACACACACATAGATACATACACATAAACACATACACACTCATAGACACACACACATACACATAGACACACACACATATACACACACACATACACACATACACACATAGACTCATACACACGTAATGATGCATACACACATACACATGCATACATAGACACACATAATGATGCATACATACACATACATATGCATACACACACATATGCATACATACATGCATACACATACACACATAGACACATACACACACATAGACACATACACACACATAGATACATACATAAACATAAACACATACACACTCATAAACACACACACACACACATACACACATAGACACATACACACATAATGATGCATACACACACATACATATGCATACACACACATATGCATACATACATGCATACACATACACACACATAGATACATACACATAAACACATACACACTCATAGACACACACACATACACATAGACACACACACATATACACACACACATACACACATAGACACATACACACGTAATGATGCATACACACATACACATGCATACATAGACACACATAATGATGCATACACACACATACATATGCATACACACACATATGCATACATACATGCATACACATACACACATAGACACATACACACACATAGATACATACATACACATAAACACGTACACACTCATAGACACACACACACTTATACACACACATACACACATAGACACATACACACGTAATGATGCATACACACATACACATGCATACATAGACACACATAATGATGCATACACACACATACATATGCATACACACACATATGCATACATACATGCATACACATACACACATAGACACATACATACACATAGATACATATATACACATAAACACATCAACACTCATAGACACACACACATACACATAGATACACACACACATATACACACACATACACACATAGACACATAGACACATACACACATAATGATGCATACACACACATAATGATGCATACACACACATGCATACATACATGCATACACATACACACATAGACACATACACACACATAGATACATACATACACATAAACACATACACACTCATAGACACACACACATACACATAGACACACACACACACACATATACACACACAAACACACATAGACACTTACATGCATAATGATGCATACACACACATACACATGCATACACACATACAAACACATATACACACACACATACACACATACACACATATATGCATACATACACACATATACGCATACACACACATAGAGAGACATACTCACACATACACATACATGCATATATATACATACATAATGCATATGCATATGCATACATACATACATACATACATGCATACACACACACACATATACACATACATACACACACATATACACACACATACACACATAGACACATATACACATAATGATGCATAGACACACATACACATGCATACACACATACACACATATACACGCACATACATACACACACACACATGCATACATACACATGCTTAATGCATACATACTTACATATGTACACGTATATATATTGATTTCTAACCATTTTGTTTTATATGTTAGGTATTATGGATCCCAGTAGAGAGAGAAAGGCGAAAGTCACTCTCATAAAAAGTCTTATGAGAGCAAGAGTTCCATCTGATATTCTAAGGGCCATAATGCGTGATTACTCAGAGATGTCTGATGAGGAGCTGGATTATATGATCAAGATGCTTACCCAGCAATCAGACGAGGGCTCTTCTGCGACTCCACATGCAGGAAGAGAGCTAGCTGCTCATAGGTATGTCTTGTTTTCATAAACTTTTTTAATGATATTATAACACATATTTTTATGTATTTCTATCTATCTATTTTCAGGACACCTATACCACCTCCAGCACGTGATAGCAGAGCAGAGTTGCCTATGAGGACATGCATCAGCACTTTAGGACTAGAGTGCGACATAGAGCCAGAGGGAAACATTGTGTATATAGGGAATGGATTGGATTTCAAGAGAAGAATGCGGGCATTATGCGACTCTTACCTGCGCTTTATCCACTTACCGTGGAAGTAAGTAAAAATTTTACATATAAATTGAAATATATATCTTATGTTTTATTTACATTATGTTTTTTATTTTTGTAGTGAGCATGATGAGAGGGATAAAAAATATGTGCTTAGTTCACTTGAGATAGAGTTTGGGACAGGATGGTCCCTTAAGTGGTGTTTAAAAGAGATGCGGACACTTATGGCTCATAGTCGCGACAATGCACGGTATGCACTGCTTTCATGTATATATATGTGGATATGAGTATGTGTGTTTATGCATGGATTTATGTATATGAGAGAGAGAGAGAGACTAGAGGTATAAATACACGCATACACACACATGCATATATACACACAAAACACATGCATATGCACATATAGATACACATACATACACAACACATGCATACGCATAAATAAATAAATAAATAAATAAATCCTATTTCAAAAATCCTAAATTGAAAACACTAATTTTGATATTAGGGTTTTGAAATCCCTAATCTAAAAACCTTAATTCAACTTTTTAGCCATATGTTTGAAGTATATGTACACCACCGACGTCCTAATAGAGAGATGTCTCTCCTCCCAACCTTATGCCTCTATATATAGCTACTCGAATCAACGAGGATCATAATATATGTAAAGATATATACACATCATGTAGATAGGATACATAAATATAAAATGGAGTAGATATATTATGCATCACACATACATGCCTAAATGCACACATAAATATATATATACATACTAACATATTTACATGTACACATTTACACATAGACATATATACATATATACATGTACACATCACATATACATGCCTACATGCACACATAAACATATATATACATGCATACATATTTACATGTACATATTTACACATAGACACATATACATATATACATGTACACAATTATAAACACTTGCATATATTACATGAATACATGAATATTTTACATAAATGCATATGCATATATACACATATGCATATTTAACACATGTATACATATATCACACACATGCAAACACATACATATACATGAAATACATATATATGCATACTAACATATGTATACATATAATACACATGAATACACACACATATGCATACATACATGATAAAACTTTGCTCCTCGAAGATAAAGCTATATATAAAATAATTAGGCATACCCCCGAGCTTCATGTTCTAACTTAGAAGAACATGATTTTATCTCTCTAATAGGATTCATCGTTATTCAAGTTAATAAAAAAAACCTATTATCTGATATCCATTCAGAAGCTTTAAGTTATTGATCGATAACTAGAGTACAATTTACTATCTAATCTGCTCATATGTTTTCATTATTGCCATCATTTTGGTAAGACATCAATATAGTCTCATCTTCATTATCCTTATTGATTTCATTTATTTCTTCTATTGTAAAATCTATGTTCTCATGAATCACATCATCTATTGATGGATAAATATCTATTTCTGGTAATTCCTCTTCCTCATCAGTAGAATCAGCATGTAGAGAATTACCATCTTCATCAAAAAGATTAGTATCATTATCACGTATAATGATTCTAATTTCTATTTCAGATGTTGATGTATCAGTATCTGATGCTGAATCATCAAGAGGACTTTCTTCGATCTCTCTAACAATAAACTGTTCAAACAATGACCTACCTCTAGGTTGCACATGAATGACTTGCCACCAAGGATGAGCATCTGGGTTTTTATAAAAAAATGCTTGTTCAATATGCTTAGGAAGAATATATGGTTGTTTAGTAGATCACATTACCTTGGAAGAATCAATTGCCCAAAACCCAGATAATTCCTTTCTTAATGTAGAATTACTACCTTTATACTCCGCTCGAAACCAGTCAACCTTCAAAATGACCTATCAAAATATATAACAACAAAAACCCATTATTAGGTGCTAAAAAAAATAACTAACTCTAAAAAAAATATATAAACTTTTTTCTACCTGTTTGAATGTATGAAATGAAATTTTGTAGATACCAACAATAGTTCCTACGTAACCAAGTTCGCTATCTATAAGGTTCGTGTCTTTTGAGCTAGCACGTGATAGTTGCTTGAAAGAAGCAACAATACTAGAATCCTCTGTTTTACATAAAGAATCAATGGCTTTGATTCTAATATGCTATCCAAAAGCCCACATATTAGTAAACATTCGAGCCTGCAAAATAAATTCAATTAGTAAATAGAAACTAACATACATATATGAAAAAAATAAAATATTATTTTAATAAAATTACCTTTCGTTCACAACCTATCATTAACTCTCTTTGCTCATCTGAGATTTCTTCATTATTTGCGTTGGCGCATTGCAAACGACTATATAGCCAATCCGTGAAAGAAGGTATATCTGTAATCTCATTATTATCGAGATTACGTCTAGATCTTTTGTTTTTTTTTCCTTTTACTTCGGAGACTTTGAAGTTCCTAAGGAATGCTTGCATGCATTCGCTATTATATGCTACAAAAGTAGAAACATCATTTTTTTCTTGAAATGTAAATAAGAATGGAACCCCCTTACCTAATAATACCTATTCTGTTATTTTTGAAGAAGACTCGTTGGTCCATGCACGTGGAGCTTCTTCTTAGTTTCTTTCAAGTTACTCACTAACATAATACATGCACTCTTCAAGCATCCAACCCTTTGCCATGGATCCTTCTGGTTTTGCTCTTTGTCACACATAACCTTTTAGTATTCCCATAAATCGCTCGACCCAAAACATCCATCGAGTGTTCACAACACCTGCAATCTCTATCTGATCTACAAGATGGACTAATAAATGAACCTGAATATCAAAAAATGAAGTAGGAAGTTCTTTTTCCATCAAACATAGTAGCTCTTTGCATTCACGTTTTTTTTGTGGGATCGAATTTTTATCGATCTCTTTGGATGTAATCCACCTATACATATCATAAAAACAATTATAAAGAAGTTAATTAAAAAATAAAAGATATCCAATATTCATACATATTAAATATAAAAGTATCATAATTACCTTATAAGTGATCGAAGACAATAGATCACATCTCATACTCCTTTCGTTGTACATCCATCGATAACCAAAGGTAAAATATGTTTCAAAAAGTTATGCGAGTCATGGGTCTTTAACCCAGAGAAGCTCTTATCATCCATAGTAAACATGTTTTGAAAGGATGCTCCATATCCTGTAGGAGTCTTAATCAATTGAATTCTATTTTTGATAGTCTGTATCTCTTTTGTTGTAAGTACCCAAGGAGCAGATGCTACCACCTGAGTCGTGGCAGTTTTTTCATAGACAACTACGTCTTCAGGAGTCATTTCCTCAGTAGAAGGTACACAAATTAATAGTCTATATTTATAATTTTTATATATTTTAGTAATCTTTTACATTTAATTTATGTATTTTTTTTCTTAAACAAGCTGCTCCAAAGAAGAGAGTGGAGTCGAGCCACACATCGCACCTAGGCCAAATGGGCCATAATGGTTTTGTAGCTACGTTTGTAAGTATATGTGTTATTGTGAGTATATTTTTTATTTTAGTTAAAATGCAAGCAACTAATGTTTTTTATTTGTTTCATTGCAGCGGAAGGATTATGGCCAATATCTTACGAAACAGGACATCGAGTATGCTACACATTTTGGATATCGGCATTTGAGCGAGTATATGCAAGATCATCCTGATGCCTTTGTGAGTATTTTTAAATTTTATATAATTATTTTGTTTTTAGCAATGTTTTAATTATTTTATTTATTTATGTTTGTTATATGTAATACAAGAGTATTATGGAGAGACAAATATGGATGAGGTGGAGAGACAGACACAGGAGGGACGATCTCGATCATCACAGGGTGATCATGATGATGAGGATGAGGATGATCAGAATGATCATGATATTGCTGATGTGATGATGATCATGATGATGATGATTAGGATTTTAGTTGATTATGACATTGGATTATATGTATTTACATTGATATATATATATATATATATATATATATATATATATATATATATATATATATATATATATATATATATATATATATATATATATATATATATATATATATATATATATATATATATATATATATTATTTCAGTTATGTTTTGAATTGTGTGTATGGTATTAAGTAATGAAGAGTTTTGTTCTATTGATTGTTATTATTGTTTATATTAGGCATGTGTTTTAATACTTTAATTATGTATGTGTGTGTATATGTATGTATGTGCATGTGCATGTGTATGTATATGTATGTATGTGCATGTGCAGGTATAAGTGTATATGTGTGTATGAGTATGTGCATATGCATGTGTATGTACGTATGTGTATATGTATATGCATGTATATGTACAACTCTATGTGTATATGTGTGTATGTGCATGTATATGTGTATATGTAGGTATGTGCATGTGTGTGCATGTGTATATGTGTTTTAATACTTTAATTATATAATTCATTCATGTGTGTACCTAAGTGTATATGTATGTGTGTGTATATGTATGTATCTGCATGTGTATGTGTGTGTATATGTATGTATGTGCATGTGCATGTATAAGTGTATATGTATGTATCAATATGTGCATGTTCTTGTGTATGTGTGTGTATATGTATATGCATGTATATGTATAACTCTATGTGTATGTGTGTGTATGTGCATGTATATGTGTATATGTAGGTATATGCATGTGTGTGCATGTGTATATGTGTTTTAATACTTTAATTATATAATTCATTCATATGTGTGTACCTAAGAGTATATGTATGTGTGTGTATATGTATGTATGTGCATGTGTATGTGTGTGTATATGTATGTATGTGCATGTGCATGTATAAATGTATATGTGTGTATGACTATGTGCATGTTCTTTTGTATGTGTGTGTATATGTATATGCATGTATATGTATGTGTGTGTACATGTATATGCATGTATATGTATGTGTGTATATGTATATGTATATGTATATGTATATGTTTATGTGTATATGTATATGCATGTGTATATGTATGAAACATGCATGTGTATGTGGATGTGCATATACATGTATTTGCATATATGTTAATGTGTATATATATATATATATATATATATATATATATATATATATATATATATATATATATATATATATATATATATATATATATATATATATATATATATATATATATATATATATATATATATATACACACACAATAATGTATGCATGGACGTCTTTTTATGTGGTTGTAGGAATGTTTGTGCATATGCATGTGTATATGTGTGTATGTCTAAGTGTATGTGCACATGTATCTATGTGTATATATGTGTGTGTATGTGCATGTGTATATATGTATATGTGTGAAAGTGCATCTTCATCATGTATAAGTGTATGAGTGCATATCAATAAGTGTGAGTATGCTATGTTATGAAAATAACACAATTCAAATGATTTACAAAGAATAGAAATTGTACTTACAATTGTTAGCCATACTTTTTGCTTGGTTAGCTTCTTGAATAACCTACAATAAAGAGAGCAAGAAAAAAGAGAGAGAGAGAGAGAGAGAAAATTCAAAGAGAGAAAGATGTAGAAAGAGAGAAACAAAGACAGAGGGAGACAATAAGAGAGAGCTTAGGCAAAACAACAATTCTGCATATACTTCCTTCAGCTCGTAAGCGCAACGCAATTGCGAACGTTGGAGAGCTCTTCGATCGGATGCATGAAAATGCCGATCGCAGAGCCTCCAATGTTTTAATTTTTGTCTGTCACCAGATCATCGTGTAAGCGATGCTATTCGTCGTCAAATACGGGACAATTTTACCGTCGCTTATGCGGCGGCAAGTAACATTGCCTATGCGACGCAAGAAAGCGTCACTTCTGTGACGCTTTTAAATTGCATCATTTTAGCGACGTTTTATGGGAATGTTGCAATCCCGTCGTGTCACAAGTCACAAATACCATCGTTTTCTGCATCGTTTAATCAACGGTCGGCGCGCGACGCTAATTACGATGCAAGTTGCAATTTTATAGCGACGAATTTATGTCGCCTTAACCATCGCTATACGCCCGTATTTCTTGTAGCGTGGCCTGCATGTGGAATATATTAACATCCTAAACAACCACACGCAATCACCGTATGCTTAAAGTAACTTTACCTCGTGCTTAGTCGGAAGTACACTTGCTCTCTAGAGATCCACCTTGGGCACAGTGACACATTCTTGAACGCATACTATATCTTAAAAGTACTTAGCTCCTGCCACACACTTATACGTATGTGGAATTCAACCAAGAACCCAATAAGAGGGAGTTTCATTTGAATCGTGAAACTGGAGTAAATCTTAGGTGAGGATTGAAACGAATACGAATAAGTTAAGTCTGTGTCTCTTCCCTATCTACAATGAAGAATCAGTAAAGTTAATGACATTGTTTCTCCTAATTTGGTTTTATTTTGTAAAGTTGAATTTGGTTATTTAATTAATTACGTTGATTATAAGTGTCCAACCATATTCAAGTGTCAAGGAATATTTTATGTAGAGAAAGAAAACAAATTCTATCTTAGAAAACGATATATTGTCGAGGTATATGTTGCTTCTAGGTCGTTGGAAACTTCTTTTCATAATCAATACGTATTTCTTCTTTGAGTTGCATACAATGACGAACATTTTGAGAAAAGATAACATCCGTGCTTTATTATCTACGTGTGCTAGAGGGAAATATATTTACCTATATGTTCACCTGAATTCATCTATGTTGGAGTTTGGGGATTCAGAGCAAACACAAACAACACAAAGCAAAATAGTAGGATACCGAGCACAACACAAAAAGTACAATAATATTTGGATTACACAAACATAACTTTCCCAATGGTCTCATTAGAATATATACGAACTTAAGTGAAAAATATCCTAAAGAGGAAAACAAATGCCTTGGTGGTCCTACATGTGCTCAGACTACACAGTACTAGAATATGGAAACAATTTCTACTTAGGAGTAATGTGATTAAGCATCAGATGGCATTCATGTCTTTTCAGGATGTTGAAAGAAATGTGAAGTGAGATCAATCCTTAAAAGCAATCAATCCAAAAGATCCATACAATCCTTTAAGCATCTTACAAATGCGACCTCGTGTTAAAATGATTGGAAATATTTTACTATGTGGATGGAAATGATCTTTGTAGTAAAGCTTTTATTCTGATAATATTGAAACCGAACCCAAATATTGTTAATTTTAGCACCAAACAATGCATTCGTCCATGCTACCAACTTGATTTGATTTTCACTAAATATGGTAATGAAAAAGTTGAACTAATGAGTTGATCAACCATAATTGCACCACGCACACTCAGCCATACTCGTGAAATGTATCTTATATGTAGGCTTACTACTAGGATTGTATAAAATATCTTATTCTTGCTCAATTAAGACATGCATGAACTAGCAAGAATGGAGTGAAAGCCAATTCGGATCAGAAGCATCCCATACCATCTTAGTAAAACTTAATCATTAAT
>CM035441.1:17546950-17704450 GCA_020310875.1 Ceratopteris richardii
ACAGAGGGTGGAGGAGAG
This sequence comes from Ceratopteris richardii, assembly GCA_020310875.1. Taxonomy (NCBI): domain Eukaryota; kingdom Viridiplantae; phylum Streptophyta; class Polypodiopsida; order Polypodiales; family Pteridaceae; genus Ceratopteris; species Ceratopteris richardii. Next base: position 17,546,969 of record CM035441.1, read on the forward strand.
TGGGTGTAGGAGGGTGGTGGGAGGGCGTGGGAGGTGGTGGGAGGGTGTGGGGGGTTGAGAGGCAGTGGGTGGTGGTGGAGGGTGAAGGGGCTTGGAGGGTGGAGGGGGATGGAGGGTGGGTGTAGGAGGGTGGTGGGAGGGCACGGGGGTGGAGGGAGATGGAGGGTGGAGGAGGATGGGTGTAGGAGGGTGGTGGGACGGCACGGGAGGTGGAGGGGGAGATAGGGTGGAGGAGGGTGGGTGTAGGAAGGTGGTGGGAGGGCATGGGAGGCGGTGGGAGGGCGTGGGGGGGAGGTGGAGGAGGATGACGGTGGGGGGAAGGGGATGGAGGGTGGAGGATGGTGGAGGGGGTTGGAGGGTGACGATGGGGGTGGAGTGGGAAGGAGGGTGGACAAGGGTGGAGGAGGGTAAATGGGGTTGAAGGGTGGAGGAGGGTGGAGGGGGTGAGTGGTGGGTGGAGGGGGGATGACGGTATAGAAATTGCAATAGCCCTATAAGATGAAAATTGAAGATCATTGTTCTCCATGCTACTCAACCCCACATCAAGTCTTTGCAGTCCTGATGCAACTTCTCCTTTATTTTCTTATTAAATAATAAACTGGAAACACTGAATGAATTATGGTATGGGCAATGAATGAATTTCTACCATCTTGACTTAATTCAGGTAATTCTTCGCCCTAGTGATATTGATTAGGGGTATCCTCTCACCCCACAGATCCTCTAGATGCACTACTCTATGTGGTAATACCTTTATCACCCAGTATGGTCCTATCCATTTGGGTTCCAATTTGATTGAAAATTCTGGGATTTGATGCACCAAAACCATGGATCATTCATGTACTTCATTAGACCTAAGATACCTCTCGTGCATTTTTTTTGCACTTTTCTTGTGTTACCTAACGTTTTTGCATCGCTCCTTCTCAATATTCCTCTAATGCTACCAGTCTCCTAATGGGAGGTTCAATTCTGATGGTTCGGGCTCCACTTTCTCTCTTGATAATAAATTTGAATGGTGCAAATGCCTCTTTTCCATATACTAAGCAAAATTGACTCTCACAAGTGGTTCCCCTTCTTGTACTTCTGAAGCCCAAATTGCACCATCAATGCTTGTGGCCAAAAGCTTTGATGATCAAATGATTATTTGTGTAGCAACCCAATCAAAATCTTATTGGAGCTTTTTGCTTGGCCATTTTCCCTTGGATAGTAGGCTCAAGACTTTTTATGAAAAACCTTGTACCTGTCAAATATAAATTGGAGCAATTGATTTACAAAAGGTGTGCCCCTATCACTAGTGATTTCGAGTGGGCAACCAAATCTTGAGAAAATACATTTATACAAAAACTTAGCTATTGTTAAGGCCTAGTTGCATAACATGTCGCCATCAATATATACTTCTTACCCCTAGGTGGACCAGTTGGACTAATTGGTCCTATTAAATGAAGACCCCATTGTTCGAATGGGAGCCATCCTATAGATATGACTAATGGTTGGAAATTCAATCTGGTTGGCGTAGGAGCACATCTCTAGCAGATGTCGCATTCTTTAGCAAACTTGATCGCATCCTGGTAGATATGAGCCCACCATAGTCCTTTGTGGATGATTTTGTGAGCCAAATCCTCCCCCTTTAGATGCCCTTCAGTGTGTGCTATCTCAAGCAAAAGGTTTACCTCATCTAGATAAACACACTTTCTCAAGATACCATCTTGACAATATCTATATAAATTCCCATTTATAAGTGAGTACACTTTGGTTTTAAGGAGTAATCTTCTCTTTTCTATAGGTGTTAAGTGTTCTAGGAATTTTCCAATAGTGAGAAAATGGAGAATTCCATCATACCAATCAGCCTGAGTTGCTACTAGGAAGAGAGTACTATCCACCAGTTCATCATTAATACTTGTTGCCTTCTCGCTCATTGCGGTCCTCGATACTTGATTTTCCATGTAGTGCTTTCTTCCTGGCTTAATATGAATATCGAAGTTGAATTCTTGAAATAGGAGTAACCATCACAAAACCCTTCTAGCCACTCTAGGCTTGTTTATCAAGTGCTTCAAAGGTTGATGGTTAGATATGACTATAAAATTTACACCTACAAGGTAATGCAAAAACTTTTGAAGAGAAAGTACAATAGCCCAACCTTCCCTTTCGGTCGTAATATAGTTCCTTTTCTCCCTTGGTAAGTAGTCTGCTGGCATAGGAGATAGGCCTATCAACCTTGTGTTATGATGGTTGAGCCAAAACCACACCAACAACATGAAGACTTGCATCACTATGCACATGAAACACTAACGACGAGTTAGGAACACTTAAAAGTGGAGCAGTACATAGCTTCAATTGCAGTTCACAAAATTCTTTCTCAGCTTCAAGACTCCATGAGAAGGGGGCCTTTTTACTGGTAATTCTTGAGAAGGGCTTAGCTATTTCTGAATACATTCGTATAAATCTTCTATGGTATCCTGCATGGCTTAAAAAACTTTGCACTTCCTTTGGGCTTTGTGGAATAGGCATGGAAAGGATAGCAATAACCTTTGCTGGGTCAACCGTTATCCTTTTCGTAGATACTATGTGACCAAGAAGAGTGCCTTTAGTGACCAAAAGTGACATTTAGCAGGATTTAACTTCAAATTTGTTATCGGACATTGCTCAAATATTTCCTTTAGATTTTCCAAATGATCATGGAAATCTTGAAGTGCTGCTCTTCTATCTGTGCCTGCAAAGACTGAAAAGTCATCCATGAAAATGCGTAGAAAGGTTGTTAACCACTTGCCCAATATCATATACATTGTTCTATTAAATGAAGCTGGTGCATTTTTCAAGCCAAAAGCCATGCGGGTATTTACATAAGTGCCCCATGGAGTAAAACAGGTTGTTTTTTCCCTATCATCAGGATGGATCACTATCTGATTGTAGCCACTAAAACCATCCAGCAAGCTATACAAAGTGTGTCCGGATACTTCCTTAAGTGCTTGCTCTATGAAGGGCTAAGGAAATCCATCTTGAATAGTTACCTTATTCAAGGAACGAAAATCAACGCAGACTCTTATTTTTCCACTATTTTTCTAGGGTACAATAACCATAGAAGAAAGCCACCTGGAATGTTCTACAGGATAAATTATACATGCTTCTTCTAGTTTTGTAATTTCCAACTTTACTGCATGTGCATACTTTGGATTGAGTCGATACAACCTACTTCTTGCGGGCGCGGCTCCCTCAACAAAGGGTATTCAGTGTAATCCAAGCTCCTCAGGTATCCCTGTTAGATCCTTGTAGGACCATGCAAAGAATTTTTTTTTAAGCAAAAAGTAAAGAAGTTACCTTCTGTAGTAAAGGAGGATAATGCCATAGCCAAGAGGCCAAGTGGACTACTTGAGGGTTCTCTTCATCTCCTAGATTTACTTCTTGAACAAGTGTTTCAGGACTAGTCTTACTTGAGAAATCATCCCCATTGTATGCAGGAGTGGAATTTAACTTATACTCTGCAATATGTTCTCTGGTCCATCCTTGAGGTATATGTGAAAAGGGAAGGTCTTCTTTGCATCCAAGCTCATAACTTACCTTCCCTAATACTTCTATATTCGTTGCTCCTTCGATGTTTGTACTCAAGTGCAAACTCTCATTCTCTAACTCCTTGTGTATTCCATGGCCGTTTTCTACAACTCCATCTACAACTTCTTCCTTTATTTCATTGATTTCCACCATGCAAAACTCTGCACTTTCCATCATCCAATTCAATAATGTATCTTCTTCTTGGGGTAAATAGGGCATTACCTGAGTGTCCACAGTATACCCTGTAGCTTTCCTTGAGTCGAATCCTTCTTCCAAATGTAGTTGCCATTGGCTATTGGTGTTAGATGAAATCCACAAGTTGTTTTTCCCCGAGCCTTGCAAAGCTTTTTCTTGCCTTAGCCAAGGCCTTCCCAGTAGTAAAGGGTAAGAAGTGTCTTGTGGATGTGCAAAAACAACAAAATCTAGAAAAAAGTGACAACCCTTTACTATCATAAGTAGCTTTTCAATAATGCCAAGTGGTCCAACCCGATGTTGATCTGCGCATGTAACTGTGAATGGTGCTTCGTTGGATGATTCTCCTTTCTATTAGGTGCATTTGAGGTACTAGCATAATATGAATCCAGAGCTTGAGGGTTACCTCGTTGTTCTGAACCTTTGAGGTAGTAACAGTCTCTAGCTTCATGGCCATCCTTTCCTTAATTTGACAACTTATCCTGTTAGGACAATTAGCATTGCAATGTCCACTGCTGTTACATATTGTAAACCAAATATGCCTTCTTATATCCTGAGTGGTCTGCAAATCTTCTAATTTCCGATGAAGTTGGGCTACTTCATCATGAGTGCGACGCAACGGTGGTGGCAAGACCTTCTCTTGTTGGTGATTCTGCTGCATTCTCAATGCCTCTAATTCTTTCCTTAGTTGCCCAATAGGGTCTAGTCCTGTTGTATAATTTGGTTGTGTATCCCCTTCAAAATATTGCCTAGCTTCTTCAATGTGTGATGCCACTGCAAAAAAATCATTAAGGGTTGCATCCAATCTAAGAGGCTCACGTAGCTTTTGCTGAGATGACCTAGGCAAAGATTTTTCTATCCATTTTGCAACCAAGAAATCACCAGGAGCATGTTGCAAACGTGCAACAAGTGCTTTTGTCCTAGTGTGAAGTTCATGAAAGGATTCACCTGATCTTAGCCTTAGGTTCTCTAGCTGATCTAGAGCTCTTTCCGAGAAGTTACCTGGTCGAGATGTCTGTGAGAACGCCGTCTTCAGAGCCTCCCATGTAGAAAAATGGCCATCTGCATATTGACTGTACCATTTGTTATCAAGGCCTTCCAACGTGGATGGGAAGAGTACTAGCATTGCATCCTCTCTATCCTGTAGACCTCGTCCACAACATAGGGAGATGAATCTCCTCACATGATCATCAACATCTTCATAAGCAGCTTGTCCCTTAAAGTTAGGGAACTTGATATTGAGTCTAGCGAGTAAGTGAGAGAGATCCTCCATTGGCATTGGTGTTTCCTTTGACGTATCTAAGGAGAAATCTTATGTTCTCCTATGCTTTTCCTTTGACACTAGTGTCGCACCCAAATCAATAGATAAGTTCAAAGAGGGTAGAGGGGATCTAGGTTTACTATTCGAAGGTAAAAATGATGTTTTAAGGCTCCTTTGTACACGAAGAGGCTCCTTATCTACTCGACTATGGGTCAGGTACCTAGTTGCAAGATGCAATAGGGAAAAAACTAATGGAAAACAACTATTTACTATGCTCAGAGCCTCTCACAAAAATGCAAGGGTCCAACCGTTCATGCCAAACTATAGAAGAGGTACTAGGGTACTCACTTCTAACAAGAGCAGGCAATATGCACTTCTAGTGCTTCACCCACTCAAGGGAGGTTCTCCTTAGGGAAGTATAACCTTTAACATTCCTACGAGCAGCCAGGATTGCAATAAATACACGGTATTGTAGATACTCAGAGAGAATATTAATGACAACTGACAATAGTGAAGGACAAAACCACTCTTTAGTTCGAATAGATGATTACAATATAGGCAAATGAAATGCTCTAAAAGTTGGTTTAACATGCCATTCGAGAACTAAACAGAATCAATACAAGAGATCCGTCCAATACAATGAACACAACTAGATGAAGACTTGCAGTGATCAGCACAAAGATATGAAGACTTGCTCTAACAAAATACCACGACTTACACCGAATGACAAAACCAAGCCCCTTCTTCTCACTCTAGTGATATTAGCCCTCCACTTGTAAGCCCATACTCTATATCATCACCACAGAGTGACTTCCTAGAGTAGGCTTATAGCCACAGAGTGCAAAGAGAGAACCAGAAGGAGTGTCGGAGATAAGATACGTACGTCCCCAATGAGTACTAGTCCATTGCTTTTATAGGCTTCAATAGGCCAAGAGGGCCTGGCCGATTTCCTATGTTCACTGAATATACGTCGATTGATTGCCCCAAAATTGGAGGGGTAGGTCAAATATGGTGCTGGCCACTAGCTTTAAATTAAATCCTCAAAGATAGGAACTCAAGGCTTTGTCATTACGAATGTTTGGCGGCAAAGATCATTTATCTTTCTACACTTTTACTATCACTTTTTAATGCAAGCTGAGGTCTCCTTCTTAATGGAATTAACCAAAAAAATCACTTGGACTCGACATCTAGGCTCATTTATGAGCTCCCAACAAAGATCGTGGGATCCTCCTTATATGCCACCCGTGATAATATATTGACGCTTAGAAGCACATCCTTCACATAATTATTGTAGTAGCTTTTGAGGATCTGATCATGAAAGAAATCATCTTCTATCTTCTGATGTCACGAAGGCTCTAGCATCATCTTTTGCCCTTTCTTGCATATTGAGAGATGGGAGGCACTAGGTGTGGGGGGGTTGGTGGGAGGACATGGGTGGTGGTGGGAGAAGGTGGGTGTAGAGGGGTGGTGGGAGGGCGTCAGTGGTGGTGGGAGGAGGTGGATGTGGGGGGTGGTGGGAGGACGCGGGGGGTGGTGGGAGGACGCGGGGGGTGGTGGGAAGAGGTAGGTGTGGATGGGTGGTGGGAGGGTGTGGGTGGTGGTCGAAGGAGGTGGGACTGGTGGGAAGAGGTGGGAGGACGTGGGGGGTGGTGGGAGGATGTGGGTGCGGGGGGAGGTGGTGGGAGGGCACGGGAGGGTGGGGCTAGGGGGCTGCAGCAGGGGAAGTGAGGGAGTGGCAGGGGGGGGGAGGGGAGAGAGAGAGAGAGAGAGAGAGAGAGAGAGACAGAGAGAGAGAAAGAGAGAGAGAGAGAGGGAGGGGGCGCATGGGGGGAGTGGCTATGGGGGTTGTGGATGGTGGAGAGAGGGTCTATGAGTGGGGAAGAGAGGGAATGGTGGGAGCGAGGACTATGGGGGATGCGGCGAGAGAGAGAGAGAGAGAGAGAGAGAGAGAGAAGAGAGAGAGAGAGAAATCTACGCGGTGGGTGGTGTGGGAGGGCATGCGGGTGGAGGGGGACGTAGGATGGAGGAGGGTCGGTGTAGGAGGGTGGTGGGAGGGCGTGGGGGGAGGAGGGGTACAGAGGGTGGGTGGAGGGTGGTGGGAAGGTGTCGGGGGTAGACGGGGAGGGAGGGTGTAGGAGGGTGGGTGTAGGAGGGTGGTGGAAGGGTGTGGGAGGTGGTGGAAGGGTGTGGGAGGGTGAGAGGTGGTGGGTGGTGGTGGGAGGGCATGGGGGCGGAGGGAGATGGAGGGTGGAGGAGGGTGGTGGGAGGGCATGGGGGGTGGAGGGGGACGGAGGGTGGAGGAGGGTGGGTGTAGGAGGGTGGTGGGAGGGCACGCGGGGTGGAGGGGGACGGAGGGTGGAGGAGGGTGGGTGTAGGAGGGTGGTGGGAGGGCGTGGGAGGGCGTGGGAGCTTGCGAGGTGGTGGTTGGTGGTGGGAGGGCATGGGGGGTGGACGGGGATAGAGGTTGGAGGAGGGTGGGTATAGGAGGGTGGTGGGAGGGCGTGGAAGGTGGAGGGGAACGAACAGTGGAGGAGGGTGGCGGGAGGGCACGGGGGTGGAGAGGGTGGAGGGTGAAGGAGGATGGGTGTAGGAGGGTGGTCGGAGGGCGCGAGGGGTGGAGGGGGATGGAGGATGGAGGGTGAGTGGGTGTAGGAGGGTGGTGGGAGGGTGTGGGAGGTGGAGGGGGATGGAGGGTCAAGGAGGATGGGTGTACGAGGGTGGTGGGAGGGCACGGGGGGTGGTTGGGGACAGAGGGTGGAGGATGGTGGGTGTAGGAGGGTGGTGGGAGGGCATGGGGGGGTGAGAGGCGGGGGTGGTGGTGGGAGGGCATGGGGGGTGGAGGGGAACAGAGGGTAGAGGAGGGTGAGTGTAGGAGGGTGGGTGTAGGAGGGGGGTGGGAGGGCGCAGGGGGGTGGAGGGGGACGGAGGGTGGAGGAGGGTGGGTGTAGGAGGGTGGTGGGAGGGCGTGGGAGGTGGTGGGAGGGCATGGGGGGTGAGAGGTAGTGGATGGTGGTGGAGGGGGGCGGAGGGTGGAGGAGGGTGGGTGTAGGAGGGTGGTGGTAGGGCGCAAGGGTGGAGGGACACGGATTGTGGAGGAGGGTGGGTGTAGGAGGGTGGTGGGAGGGCGGAGGGTGGAGGGGGACAGAGGGTAGAGGAGGTTGGGTGTAGAAGGGTGGTGGGAGGGCATGGCACGTGGTGGGAGGGCGTGGGAGGTGGTGGGAGGGCATGGGGGGAGGGTGGAGGAGGGTGACGGTGGGGGGAAGGGGAGGGAGGGTAGAGGAGGATGGAGGGGATTGGAGGGTGACAGTGGGGGGTGGAGGGGGAAGGAGGGTGGAGGAGGGTGGAGGGGGTTCGAGGGTGGAGGGGGTCAGTGGTGGGTGGAGGGGGGACGACAATATAGAAATCGCAATAGCCCTATGAGATGAAAATTGAAGGTCATCGTTCTTCGCACTACAGACCCCGATAACTTCTCCATTATTTTCTTATTAAATAATAAACTACAAACACTAAATGAATTATGGTATGTATTGTGAATCAATTTCTTCCATATTGACTTAATTCAGGTAATTCTTCACCCTTGAGATATTGAGAAGGGTATCCTCTCACCTGCAAATCCTCTAGATGCACTACTCCATGTGGTAATACCTTTATCACCCTGTATGGTCCTATCCATTTGGGTGCCAATTTGGTTGAAACTGCTTGGATTTGATGCACCAAAACCATGGATCCTTCCTGTACTTCATTAGACCTAAGATACCCGTCGTGAAATCTTTTGCGCTTTTCTTGTGTTACCTGAAGTTTTTGCATTGCTCCTTCTCTGTATCCTCTAATGCCACTAGTCTCCTAATGGGAGGTTCAATTCAATGGTTCAGGCTCCAATTTCTCTCTTGATAATAAATTCGAATCGTGACAATTCCTCTTTTCCATATACTTAGCGAAATGGACTCTCACTAGTGGCTCCCCTTCTTGTAGTTCTCAAAGCCCAAATTGCACCAATCAATGCTTGTGGCCAAAAGCTTTGATGATCAAAAGATAATTTTCATAACAACCCAATCAAAATCTTATTCGAGGTTTCTTCTTGGCCATTTGCCCTTGGATAGTAGGCACAAGACTATTTATGAAAAATCTTGTACCTGTCAAATATAAATTGGAGCAATTGATCTACAAAATGTGTGCCCCTATCACTAATGATTTATAGTGGGCAACCAAACCTTGAGAAAATATGTTTATACAAAAACTTAGCTACTGTTAAGGCCGTGCAGTCCACACTAGCTGTAGCCTCTATCCATTTAGCTGCATAACATGTGGCGATCAAAATATACTTCTTACTTTGCACTTCCTTTGGGGTTTGTGAAATAGGCATGGAAAAGATAGTAGTAACCTTTGCTAGCTCAATCGTTATCCCTTCAACAGATACTATGTGACCAAATAGAGTGCCTTTAGTGACCAAAAAGTGACATTTAGCAAGATTTAACTTCAAACCTGTTTTGAGACATTGCTCAAAGATTTCCTTTAGATTTTCCAAATGATTATGGAAATCTTGAGGTTCCGCTCTTCTTTTTGTGCCTCAAAACACTGAAAAAGTCATCCATGGAAAATGCGTAGAAAGGTTGTTAACCACTTGGCCAATATCAGATACATTATTCTATTAAATGAAGCTAGTGCATTTTTTAAGCCAAAAGCAATGGGGGTATAGACATAAGTGCCCCATGGAGTAACCAAGGTTGTTTTGTCCCTCCCTATCATCAGGATGGATCACTATCTGATTGTAGCCACTAAAACCATCTAGGAACCTATACAAAGTGTGTCTGGCTACTTCCTCAAGTACTTGCTCTATGAAGGGCTGAGGAAATCCATCTTGAATAGTTACCTTATTCAAGGAACAAAAATGAACGCAGACTCTTATTTTTCCACTATTTTTCTTGGGTACAATAACCATAGAAGAAAGTGACTTGGAATGTTCTACGAGAACAATTATAGCTGCTTCTTCTAGTTTTGTAATTTCCAACGTTACCACCTCTGCATACTTTAAATTGAGTCAATACGGCCTACTTCTTGCATATGCAACTCCCTCAACTAAGGGTATTCGGTGTAATCCAAGCTCCTCTCGTATCCCCATAAGATCTTTGTAGGACCATGCAAAGACATTTTTATAAGCAAAAAGTAAAAGACTACTTGAGGGTTCTCTTCATCTCCTAGATTTACTTCTTGAACAAATGTTTTAGGATTGGTCTTACTTGAGAAATCATCCCCACTGTATGTTGGAGTGGAATTCAGCTTATACTCTACAATATGTTCTCTGGTCCATCCTTGAGGTATATCTGAAAAGAGAAGAGCTTTTCTGCATTTAGGCTCATAACATACCTTCCTTGATACTTCTATATTCATTGCTTCTTCAATGTTTCTAGTCAAGTGCAAACTCTCACTTCATCATACCAAGCGATGTGTTCTTCAAACACAACATCTCTACTTGTAGTGAATTGCTTGGTTGAAGGATTGAAGAACCTCTAACCCATCTGAGTTGAATCATATTCAATAAATACTGCCTTTGTTGCCCTTTCATCTAGCTTACCTCTTATTTGTGATGGTACATGAACATAAGGTAAACAACCAAAAACCTTGCAATGTCCATGACTAGGTTTTCTTCCATGCCATGCTTCATAAGGAGTCATACCTTGAAGTGTTTTGGATGGTAGTCTATCGACAAGGTATACCACAGTTGAAATATCTTCTACCCATAAATAATGTGGAAACTTCTTCTCTTCAAGCATTGTTCCGGCTGATCCAAATAGTGTCTTGTTTCTCCTCTCTGCAATTCCATTTAGTTGAGAGTACCTAGTAGTCACTTCCCTTTTGATACCTTTGTCCTGCAAGAACTCATCAAAATCTTTGGAGAAGTATTCTCCCCCTCCATCAGATCTAATCTTGTTTAGTGATCTACCTATATGATTCTCCACATGTGCAAGATACTGCTTGAAGCAATCAAACACTTCATTCTTACTCTTGATAAAGTATAGAACATTCCATCTACTATGGTCATCAATAAATGAGAGATAATACCTTGATCTTGCCAATGGAGGTTCGTGACTTGGTCCCCATACATCTGTATGTACTAAGTCCAATAAGTTGTTGTGGATGTAGCCTTTGTGATTGAATGGTTGTCTTTGTGCCTTCCCAATCTGACATGCATCACACTTGTTGATCATGTGTTTCTTTGATATGTTCGGCAGTCCTAGAACACTTTGATCCCTGCATATATCCTTCAAGGTTCTTTCATTCACATGAGCAAGTCTCTTATGCCACACTTCAAGCTCACTTAGGGTTTGAGACCCAAAGTTGAATAGAGCTATGTTCTTCATTTATCCTACTTTAAAAGTAAGGAGCCTACCATGCTTCTCACCTGGGGCTATCTTTTTGAAGCCTTAACATGGATCTTCCACAAAAAGCTCCATCTTGGGTGAACCTAACTTGCAAGCCTTTTTCAACTATTTGGCCTACACTTATTAGGTTTTTAGTGATAGTGGGTACATAGAGAACCTTACTTAGAATGTTTGACCTGCCATTGGAAGCTTTGATATTACCAATCTTCTCCACATTGTGCTTTGTGTCATCCCCTCTTTGCACTTCATGTATATACTTTGGACTTTCCAAATTAGATAGAAGAGCAATGTTGCCTGCAACATGATTCGAAGATCCTGAATCTATGTAGAACAAATGATCATCCTCTTTACCTTCTTTGTGGCTTAGGTTCATAAGTTGCAATGAGTCTTCATGTGGTTGATCTTTTGAAAAATTGTTGTAGTCCCTTCTATTATAGCTTCTATTGCTATTGTTGAAGCTGTGTCCACCTCTACCTCTATTGCTGCCATATCCACCTCTTCCACTTCCTTTCTGGGTCTTCCCATTGAACCAACAATTTTGAGTGGTGAGGTTGGTCTTATCACATATGGCACAAGTTTGAACATTCTGACCTTTGGTTTTGTATTGCTTTGGTCCTTTCTTCTTCCCTTTCCACTTGCTCTTGCTTGGGAAGTTGGCTTGGGAGGTCTCTTCTTCATCTTCTTCCTTGTTCTTGCCTTTCTACTTCTTATCCTTCTTATCTGCATATAAAGCACTAGTTGAATTACCATGATAAGAGTTACCTTCCTTTGTGCTATTGTTGGCTTCTTGATTGAAGAGTTGTCCAAGAAATATGTTGAAGTCTGGAGTTTGCACGTCCGTGATGAGATCATAAGCCATCATGAAGGATTGCCATTGTTTATCACTTCGAATGCCGTTGAGAATTTGCCTCATGATGACGTCTTCTTCAATCAGCTCTCTAATGGATGCTAACTGTTCCGCAACCTCTTTGATCTTGGTAACAAACTCTGTGATGGTTTGTTTAGGTGTCTTCTTCATTTCGTTGAACTCATTCCAAAGATGATTCTTTCTTGCTTTGGTACTAGCAGAAAAGAAAGTCTCTTGAGATGTCTTGCATCCTCTAATATGTGGTAATAGAAAGTAAGAGATAGATTTTCGTATGTAGGACCTTGCTTGAGCATCCCTTGCACACCAAAGTGTGAGCTTATCTGTCTCCTCTTGTGTAGGTCCTCCTTTGGATCTTGGAATACGCATAACTTCATCACGTGCTACAATTCCATAAAGATTTCTACCTTGCAAATAGGCCTCCATTCTAATTCACCAAGCTGTGTAGTTGTGTGGATCAAGCTTCTCGATCAATGTGGGAAAGCCATCACCCATCTTGTTCTAGCTCTAATACCACTCAAAGAAACTTGGAGAAGCTTGTAGAAGGTAGGAAAGTGTGTTTCGAAGCGACGAAGTTTGGTCTAGCCAACCGGCACAAGACCAGCCCTTGAGCTTATGGAGACTCAAATAGACCTTATAGGCATGCAATAAGTGCAAAGGAATGCACTATGTACTTTGGAGCATCAAGGAGAATGAGTCGATACAAAACAAATAGGTTTGCGGGTCGACTAGCTCAAAAAACTTACTATCTATGGAAGAGACAATGAACTTCAAATGCCCATAGTGACCAGCATAGTTACAATTAGAAATACTCTATTTATGGGAGTGATACACATAAGGTTAAGTGTATAGAATGCACCAAATTATAAGGAATAAGCAGAATATGCTATAGGAATGAATGCGACATTCATCGGTGGTACTTCCTATTTTTCAAGAATACATAGAGATTGACCTCGAGACAGAAACACTCAGCTTTCTCCCAATCTACTGATCCAAATCCTATGAAAGATTATAGCATAAACTAGTCATTACTACCTTTCCAATGAGCCATCTTGCACTCAATTTGAAGCTCACAAGAGAGAGCAACAGCTTCTGCAAGAGTACTATTGGGGAAGAAGATGATGCAGAGAACTGAAGGAGCAAGACAATGATGGTCACAAGTGTATGTATATTGCTTCCATGTATTACAAGTGATTTCAAGTCTTTATATAGACTCTAGGAGTGTTACACGACTTCTACAAGGGGATTTTGAATTCAAATGAAGGTGGTAATGGTTGTTGAAGGGAATTCTACTCACTTTCCTACAATCTAGGAAAAGTGAAGATCTAGTTTGATCTACTTTTAGGTGATTGATTGCTTGATTGAATGCAACTTCAACCACCACAAATTGGTGGGATTTGGGCTCTATCTTTCTGCCTCTACATGTGTGAAGCTCAAGGCTTTTACAATGGCAAATGAACCATAAAAAATTTCTCAAAAAATACAATAAATGAGCATAAGAAAAAAGAACTCTCCAATGGATATTCTTTTGATGTGCTAGCCTTTGATGTAGATCAAATCCACCTCAAGCATAGTGTAAGCTTGATGTTCCAATAGTGGTGGGAGGGGGTGGGTGTGGAGGGGTGGTGGGAAGGCATGGGTGGTGGTGGGAGGAGGTGGATGTGGGGGGGGGGGGGGGGGGTTGGTGGGAGGACGCGGGGGTGGTAGGAAGAGGTGGGTGTGGATGGGTGGTGGGAGGGTGTGGGTGGTGGTGGGAGGAGGTGGGTGTGGTGGGAAGAGGTGGGAGGACGTGGGGGGTGGTGGGAGGAGGTAGTGGAGGGCGTGGGAGGATGGCGCTATGGGGGTTGTGGGTCGGGAAGTGAGGGAGTGGCGGGGGGAGAGAGAGAGAGAGAGAGAGAGAGAGAGAGAGAGAGAGAGAGAGATAGAGAGAGAGAGAGAGAGAGAGAGAGAGCAAAGGAGGGGGCACATGGGGGGAGTGGCTATGGGGGCTACGTATGGGGGAGAGAGGGAATGGTAGGGGCACGGGCTATAGGGGACTAGGGGGGAAGAGAGAGAGGCTCTGCGAGTGGGGAAGAGAGGGAATGGCAGGGGTAGGGACTACGAGGCATGTGGGGGAAGAGAGAAAGAGAGAGAGAGAGAGAGAGAGAGAGAGAGAGAGAGAGAGAGAGGTGGTGGGAGGGCGTGGGGTTGGAGGGGGACGGAGGGTGGAGGAGGGTGTTGGTGCAAAGTCCAAGCCCACACATTTCACTTGAGGTTCATAAAGATATGAAGTTCCATGAAAAAGATTGCTAGGAATAATTTTTATCTTTACCATTTGTAAAAGTCATTTCCTTTTTGACTTGAGAATATTTGTAATCACCTACCAAAAATTCATGGAATTGTTAGTTAGAAAAGTGATTACTTCATTGAGGGAATATCTCCTAGAATGAGGGATCACTTTTAGAGAGAGCCAAAAGTTGAATTCAAAATCAATTTTGAATACAACACCTATATAAAGTCACTTGAAAAAGTCACGGGTGTAGCTTCATTTATCAGAGCTCTCCATTTCCATTTTGTATGTGTGTATGGTCTATATTGTAGCCTACACTTATCTCTATCATCAGGCTATGATCATCAAGCCTATGATCTTGTAAAACATTGTTCATTAATACAATACATCTATATTGTTCATCTATGATATCTCTATGATAGTCATTTCTAACAGTCAACATGTGTTGTTGATATCTTGGTCAATTCTTCACCCAATTCAATGCTCTATAGCTTGTTCGAATCTCCACGTAATCTACTTGCAGACAAATTTTGAATAAAATCCATTCAGACAATTTGGAGAAAAGCGCATCGAAGCACTCATTCGTCAAACTCTACAAAGGTCCTAAAAAATCGGAGGTAATGATTTATTTGCGAAATTGATTACTCTATGTATAGTGCATCATTTCAAGTGATTCCTCTTGGAATCATTAGCCTACTAAGCTAATTAGATACCTCTAAAAGGAATTTTTTCAATTCCTACTGTACTAGTAGCACTAAGCATTACAAGTAGCTAGTGTATGATAAAAAATAGTAGGTTTTCATTGAGTCTTCTAATTGGAAGTAGTCTGTTTTGATTGAATCTTTTCATACATCATTTGCAAAGTGCATAGGCACTTTTATTGTGCCATTAGAACACTAAGAGGGCCCACACATCAACTCTGAAGTCACAAAGGGCTAGTACTAAGCAGGATTTGGCTGTACCTACTCATTTCTTGAAGTGTCCATCCATCTATCCCAACATTGGTATCAGAGCAAAGATAAGGTTAAATGGGAGATGATTTTCGTTCTTTCATTGATAAATTGGACAGGAACAACTATGAAGCACGGTCTTCAAGGATGAAGACATACTTACAAGGAAGGAGCCTCTATGGATACATCTGAGGAGATGAGGAGATGCCCATATTCAGAAGCAAAGAACAACCTACAAGAGAGGAGCATGAAAGAGTCAACACATGGTGTGCCAAGGATGCATTAGCAAGGTCCTACTTCCTTAACTCAATCTCTGATTTTCTTCTTCCACATATTAGGAACTGTAAGACATCCCAAGATACTTGGGAAACATTGTCTTCTTATTTCTCTTCCAACACAAGCGCCAGGAAGAATCAATTTCGGATTAAGTTCACTACTCAAAGAAAGAAACCTAAGAAGGTATCTTTGAGTATGTGACCAATGTCAAAGATGTAGCACATCAATTGGCAAGCATAGGAGAAGAAATTGAAGAGGAGCAGATTGTAAGGCAAGTAATCAGTGGTATTAAAGCTGATGACAAATAGGAGAGTTTCACAACTGCCATGGACTTGTACATGGACATGCAGATTCGGGGCCTTACCACACTGATGGGGCAATTATTTACCCATGAAGCCAAGCTCAAAAAGAATGAAGATTCATCAAGAGGTAATAGCTCTTCTACCCTATACATTGATAAAAGTAAGTCCAAAGAGAAAGGCAAGAACAAAAAGGTTGAAGATGAAGGAAGTACCTCTTAAGCCAACTATGCAACGAGAGGTAGAACCTCAAGAGGAAGGGGCAGAAGAGGTAAGCAAGGCAAGGGGAGATCTTATAACTCCTCATCATGCAATAATTATGGTTTATGAAGTCATACTACAAATGAGTGTTTCAGGAATTTCAAGAATCAGAGAGGTAGAGCATATCAAAGAGGTGGATATACACAATCATGAGGAAGATTCAATCACCATCAAGGATACAACAACAACTACAAGAACAATTACAGTAGCAACTACCAAGGAGGCTACAAATCAAGGAAGGATTACAAAAACTACACAGAGGAGCAAGAAGATTCTCTTCTGATCATGAACATGATATCAAAACCAGGTATATATGATGACCATGTCTTCTACATTGACTCATGATGCTCAAATCATGTGGCAGGCGATGTAGCTCTTCTCTCTGACCTTGAGGAACCAAAGGGTAAGCATCACGTACAAACAGGTGATGAAATGAAGCACTCAGTGATTAAAGTAAGGAATGTTAAGACGTTTGATGGAAACAAGAATCTCTTGAGCAGGGTTTTATATGTACCAACAACTACCAAGAAACTAATGAGTGTTTGGATAGATTGTGGAAAATGGTTTGCAAGTTAGATTCAATCAATATGGAGCATTTGTGGAGGAACCCAATCATGGGTTCAAGAGAACTACCAAACGACAAAAATGAGGTAGACTATTCACTTTTGAACTTGAGGATACAAGGAGCAATGCACTTTATAATTATAAAGATCAAACATTATCAGAGCTTGAAATTTGGCATAAAAGGTTAGGGCATTTTGGTGAAAGAACTCTGAAACGAATATGCAGAGATCAATGTGTGGTTGGGATACCTAATGTATCCAAGCAACATATGATTTATAAATGTGGTGCTTGTCAGTTTGGAAAGTCTCACAGGTTACCCTTCTCAAGGAAAGGCTACATGCATGAGGACTGCCTAGAACTTGTTCATATAGATGTATGGGGACCAAGTAAAGATCCCTCAATCTCTAGATCAAGGTATTATGTATCTTTCATTGATGATTATAGTAGGTGGACTCTATTGTAGTTTATGAAGCACAACGATGAAGTATTCAGTTGTTTTAAACGTATCTTGCACTTGTTGAGAATCAAACAAGGAGAAATCTAAAAAGACTAAGGTCAGATGGAGGAGGTGAGTACTTCTCAAATGATTTTGATATATTCTTGCAGGAAAGAGGAACTAAGAGAGAAATTACCACAAGGTATACACCAGAGCAGAGTGGGGTAGCAGAACGGAGAAATCAATTGATTGTTGAAACAACTAGGTGAATGTTAAATGAGAAAAAATTATCTTACTACTTGTGGGCAGAGAGTGTATCTACTGCCACTTATCTTGTAAATAGGTTTCCATCCAAATCTCTTGATGGGATGATCCCTTCTTAGATAAGAGGTAAGCTAGACCCTAAGGCAGAGAAGTGCATCTTCATTGGATATGATCTAAATCAGAAAGGATACAAGTTTTACAATCCTTCAAACAAGGGATCCATGTTCAGTAGAGATGTTGTCTTTGATGCAAATGACTCTTGCTTTTATAGTGAATGCAGGAAAGTAAAACTACTTTATGACTTGGAAGAGGAGTTTCCAAGCCTCACTAAGGAAGAGCCTACTCAAAATGGAGACATCAATTCACATGATGAGGAAATCATCAATCTTGAAGAGTTCAAGGCATGGAAGTCCAAAGGCAAAGTCAAGATGAAGAAATTGGAGGATATACCTAAATCATCCAACCAAGCAATTAGAAGATCACAAAGGGAGAGCAAGAAGCCAATCAGATATGGGTATGACACTTCTCTTGTTACTAAGCACTTTGTTTATCTTGCAAAAGATTTGTCAATTGAAGAACCAACATCATATGAAGAGGCAAAGACCAAGGCAGAATGGAAGGAAGCTATGGATGAGAAAAATGAAGCACTCAAGGAAAGTGATACTTGGGAGCTAGTACCAAAGAAGGAGTCTATGAAGGTAATTGGTTCTAGATGGATCTAAAGATCAAAAGGAATTCTAATGGGTCAATAACTAGGTACAAAGCTAGACTTTTGGCTAAAGGTTTTGCACAAACCCAAGGAATTGATTATGAAGAAACATTCTCACTTGTGCCTAAAATGCCAACCATTAGGGTATTGGTAAGTGTGGTTGCATCCAAGAATTGGAACATGTATCAATTGGATGTAAAAAATGCATTTCTCAATGGCTGGATTTCAGAGGAGGTGTACATGTCTCAACCTCCCGGCTATGAGGACCCAAACAAGGTATCATGTGTATGTAAATTGAATAAAGCTCTTTATGGATTGAAGCAGGCACCTAGGGCATGGAACCATAGGTTGACCACATACCTTCAGGATCAAGGTTTTATCATGAGTAAAGCAGATACTTGCTTGTTCATCAAGAGAAGTAATTTAGAAGTAATATACCTATGTGTATATGTTGTTGATATCATACTTACAGGTAATGATGCTAATGGCATCAAACAGATCAAGAATCAGATGATGAAGGAATTCAATCTTAGTGACCTTGGATCACTAAAATAGTTTCTTGGACTTGAGTTAGTCTATACTAACTCTGGAATTACATTACTGAGAGAACATATATATAGGATATGTTGAAGAAATTTCAATTGCAGGATGCCAAAGTTGTTAGTACTGCAATGGAGGTTGACCTAAAATTAAGTGCTCATGTAGGTGATGTACTTTAGAACATTACAGGTCACCAAAGCATAGTGGGAAGCTTGAACTATGCTACCTTGACAAGGATTGACATTGCTTAAGGAGTAGGTGTTCTAAGTCAGTTTATGCACAAGCCTAGGGCACCTGACTTGGAGGCTGCCAAAGGATCTTAAAGTACCTTAAGGGTACTCAACATCATGGATTGTATTTCCCTTATACATCAGACTTGGACATCAAGATTTATTGAGATGCAGATTGGGTAGGATGCAAAGATGATAGGAGGAGTACCTCAGGATACTTATCCTTTGGAGGTGATAAGCCAATATCATGGTCTTCAAAGAAGCAACCTACTGTTGCTATATCTTCTATAGAGGCAGAATACAGAGGATTAGCCAATGCTACTCAAGAAGCCATATGGATCAGATTATTGTATAGAGAATTAGGATTGCATACTACATCTCCAAGGATTTTTGGAGATAATACAAGCTCATTACATCTTGCAGCAAATCCTATTTATCATGCTAGGAACAAGCATATAGAGGTCCACTATCATTATGTGAGAGAGAAGCTATTGAGCAAGGATATTCAGTTGGCATATGTATCAACTAATATGCAATGTGCATATTTGTTGACTAAAGCAGTAGATTGTACAAAACTTTGTAGGTTTAAATCAATGACTCGATTGCAAGATATTCATGAAGACGGAAGATGAAGACTAAGCCAAAATGTTTGGCTTGAGTGGGAGCTGCTGGTGCAAAGTTCAAGCCCACACATTTGGCTTGAGGTTCATAAAGCTATGAAGTTCCATGAAAACCATTGCTAGGAAGAAGTTTATCTTTACCATTTGATAAATTCATTTCCTTTTTTACTTGAGAATATTTGTAATCAGCTACCAAAATTTCGTGGACTTGTTAGTTAGAAAAGTAACTACTTCATTGAGGGAATATCTCCTAGAATGAAGGATCACTTTTAGCGAGAGCCAAAAGTTGAATTCAAATTCAAATTTGAATACAACACCTATATAAAGTCACTTGAAAAAGTCGTGGGTGCAGCTTCATTTATCAGAGCTCTCCATTGCCATTTTGTATGTGTGTAAGGTCTACATTGTAGTCTACACTTATCTCTATCATCAGGCTATGATCATCAAGCCTATGATCTTGTACAACATTGTTCATTAATACAATACATCTACTGTTGTCAGGATCTTGCTCACGCGCATACAGAGATTACGGACACAGAAAACACACAGAGAATAGACGCAACAAGAGACGAGACACAACACAGTATTGGGTGCAATCTCCCCCCATGCACTCTGTTTCGACAGTCCACAGAGTGCATGTATTTATAGGACTTTTGATTACGTCGAAAATAGTGGTTACATGAGGGCGGCTTCGAAAAGCAGGCGTGAAAAAGTTGGTAACTTTTACAGAAAGCCATTACTTTAAATAATAGAAACTGCGGTCTACAACGACCCTTATTCTAACCATTACTTTTCTAACAATAGAACCTTCTACGCAGGTTTATTTACAAAATAAATAATAATTATTCGGATTATTGATGTCCGCCCTTTCACGCCTTGCACGCTCCTCACGAACCTTCAGCTGCTATATCAAAAACATTAAAAACATATTAATACATTAAGAATATAATACTTTAACAATGCCTTGTTCAATAATATACAACATGCCTCTCAGTTGACAAGCAACTGACCTCAGTTGATAAAATAATGCAACACTCTAACAATTATAATGCAGTGTTCAACATATTCCATATTACTGTTACAATCCAACAATGCATTGGCCAACATATTTCATGTTACAATCCAACAATGCATTGGCTATTCGATATTTCAATCCAACAATGCATCGGCCAACATATTTCATGTTACAATCCAACAATGCATTGGCTATTCGATATTTCAATCCAACAATGCATTGGCTATTCGATATTTCAATCCAACAATGCATTGTTCAACATATTCCATAAGGTATAACATGCCCCTCAGTTGAACAAGCAACTGACCTCAGGTGATAAAAGAATAAACATGGATGGCCAGTCACATGTTTCATCACTGAATAAAGAAAATAGGCATGTGCCATGTAAAAATACATGCATGGAAATGTTCATGGAGCTATTACATTAATGTGTTTGTGTATGATATGCAGAAATTAAGTGGTCATAATGAGGTGTTAATTGTGTTTTATGTATCCATTGACATTCTTCAATAGAGTGATTTTTGTACTTAACCAAATATCGATGATATTGAGTACCTGTGCGTGTAGTAGTGACATCATGATCAATGATTTTCTCAGGAACTAAGATTTCAGATTGTTCTTCAATTAAAGGAGGATCATCAAGAAGTGGAGCAAGTGGTAAAGTTCCTTTAAAGGGTTTAAGTAAGCTAATATGAAAAGAATTATGTATAGTCCAATGAGATGGAATATCTAATCGAAATGAATTATCATTAATTTTTTCTATAATGCGAAACGGTCCATAATAGCGTGGTGCAAGTTTAATTTTAGGATGCTGCAAAATATTTTTGAGACGTCTTTTAATTATTCGCAACCATACAAAATCATTTTCCCTGAATTCTTTGGCTAATCGTTTAGTATTGATAATACGTGTATATCGCTCTTGACTTCTCCTAATGTGCTCCTGAACATCATGAAGTATAGAAACGTGATCTTGAGCAATAGAATCAGCCATCAAAATGTCGGTTTGGGTTAGGGACATGGGAGTGGGAAGCTTTTTACCAAAAACTATTTCAAAAGGTGCACGACCAGTAGTGGTGTGTGAAGTGTTATTGTAAGCAAATTGAAGCAATGGCAACTTTTCATCCCAGTTATTAGGATTATCTAATGAATAACAACGCAATAAATAAAGAATAGTACTATTTGTAGCCTCACTCTGTCCATTACTTTCAGGATGAAATGCAGAGCTAAAATCTATTTTAGAACCAAAATGTTGAAATAGGGCAACCCAAAAATGATTACAAAACCTAACATCACGATCAGATAACATTACTTTAGGAAATCCATGATGTGGAAAAATGCATTTAATAAATAATTTTGCAGCTTGAGGTGCAGTCAAAGTTTTTCTACATGGAATGAAATATGCATATTTACTAAACCTATCAACTATTGTCCAAATCATATCATTATGTGATGAAGTGATAGGAAGACCTGTGATAAAATCCATAGAGATTTGTTCCCATGGTTCATTTGGAATAGGAAGGGGCATTAATAATCCAAATGGTTTACCATGATGACGTTTGACACGCTGACAGACAATGCATTGAGAAACATAATGTGCAATGTCGTTTTCCATGTGTGGCCAAAAGAAGAAATCTTTGCAAGCAGAAATGGTGCTTTGTATGCCTCTATGACCCATGTAAGATGGTTCATGCATTTCTTTAATGACAAAATCTTTAAAAGCTTGGGTTATGCACAATCTATGTTGAAAATAGAGAAAACCATTATGAAATGTATAATGTTCATCAGATAAAGATGCAGCATTGTTGAAGTCATGCCATGCATGTGAAAAATACAAATCAGATGCATAAGTGGAAACCATGTCTTGAAAAGAATGAATTTGAATGGCAGAAATATTATTCAAAACAACAGAATTCGAAGGAAAACGGCTAAGAGCATCAGCTACGACATTAGCTTTACCAGGTTGATATTGTATCATGGGTTGGAAATTTTGAATGAATGATGCCCATTTAAGATGTCTATCAGAGATTAAGGGCTGACTTAATAAATGCTTAATAGCCTGTTGATCGGTTTTGATTAATACTTCAGAGCCCATAAGATAGTGTTTCCAACTTCGCAAAGCATGCACAACTGCTAACAGTTCTTTATCATACGTACTATAATTCTGTTCTGAGGGTTTAAGATTTCTACTCTCAAATGCAATGGGATGGTCATTTTGCATCACAACAGCACCTATTCTTGAACCGCTAGCATCAGTAACAACATGAAAGGGTTGTGAGAAATCAAGTAATTGTAAAACAAGTGCATGTGAAAGTGCATGTTTAAGTTTGTCAAAGGACTGTTGTTGGGTAAATCCCCATGCAAATTTTATTTTCTTTTTCAACAACAAAGTAAGAGGCAATGCTAAATAAGAAAAATTTCGAACAAACTTCCTATAGAAACTAGCCAACCCAAGAAAAGAACGAACATCATTGACTGATTGTGGTGTAGGCCATTCTATGATAACTCTAATCTTTTTCGGATCCACATGCACACCTTCACTTGAAATAATATGTCCTAAATATTCTAGCTTACGCTGAAAGAAATAACTCTTTTCAGGATTAGCATAAAGTGTGTTTTCTCGTAACAAATGAAAAATTGTTTCAAGATGCTTTTCATGTTCAGTATCATTCTTACTGTAAACAAGTATGTCATCAAAGAATACAAGAACAAAAGCTTGGTAATCAAGAAAAATATTATTCATCATTCGCGCAAATGTAGCAGGGGCATTAGTAAGTCCAAAGGGCATTACCATAAATTCATAATGGCCATTTTGAGTTCTAAATGCAGTCTTAAAAATATCACTTTGTGTCATACGAATCTGATGGTAACCCGATTTAAGATCAATTTTACTAAAGACACGAGCTCCTCGTAACTTATCTAAGAGATCATCTATTCGAGGAATAGGGTATCTATTCTTGATCGTGATCTTGTTAAGGGCTCTATAATCAATGCACATTTGATAAGTTTTATTCTTCTTCTCTACTAAGAGAACGGGTGCTCCAAATGGGGAGGAACTAGGCCTTATAAGTCCTTTTTGTAATAGGTCTTTTACTTGATTTTCTATTTCCTTTTGATGTAATGGGTCATGTCTATAAGGTGCTTTATGAGGAGGAGAACTACCAAGGACTAAGTCTATGCTATGGTCAAAGGATCCTCGAGATGGTGGTAGTTCAGAGGGATATTCAGACATAAAACAATCCTTATAAGTACTCATGAAAGGTTTATATGCATCTGAAAGTGTATGAGTATAATCATTGATGACATTAACAAAAATAATGCATGAGTTAAATCCTTTCCTAAATGCACGCTTTGCTTGAGTGTGACTAATCAATGGAAATGGCTGGAAATCATGCCGTGCAGACAAAGTAATGATTTGACCTTTGAAAAGAAACTTAAAGGTATGAGTATGGTAGTCAATACGTGGGTTATAATGGTGACAAAAAGTCATACCTAGTATAACATCATAAGATTGCAAAGGTGCAATTAAAAATATTCGTGAGTCAACATAAGGACCTATGCTAATTGTAACATCTTGCACTTCTCGTGTTACATTATAACGACTACCTTGAAATGCAGCTTTCACTTTATACAAAGAAGGAAACATTTGTAATTTAAGTTCTTGTACTAATAAATGTGAAATGAAGTCATGTGAACTACCATCGTCATGTAGAATTTTAACTAGTTTGTTATTTATTGTACCCTGCATGCAAAGAAGAGAGTGTAGAGAGATATCGTTACCCAAGGTACTTAAGTTCTTCTCCAGTGATTCCTCTGTCCAAACAGGAGGAATTTCTTCATTATAGACCTCCATGTTATGCAATCGAGCTGTAGCCTGTTTCATATGAAGAGGTGGCAATCTGCACCTTATTTTTGTATGTCCAGGTTTACCACAATTCCAGCAGGTGATTCGTGGTCGCTTCTGTTGGGCATTCACTGCTGAAGTTTGAAAGGTAGGTGGTTTGGTTGGTTGGAGAGATGAAGCAACGGGTGAAGTTGAGTAATTGGATTGTAGAGGTCGAGGAAAGCTAGGGTAAGATGGGGCATTAAAATTACGCTTCATAGGAAATGAAGGTTTAACAGGAAATGAGCGTGGACGTGGTTGTTGTAGACGGAGTGACTTGGTTATGGACTGGAATTCTTTTTCTGCATCATAAGCAAAAGGTATAGCCTCGTTGAGGGTTGTAGGTCGTAGGGTGTGAAGCTTGGCTTGGATACCCACTTCCAAACCATCTTCGTATTTCTGCTGCAAGATATCCTCTGATACATCTTCAAGCATTCGTACAAGTAGTAAATTTTGCCAGAACCGCTCTGTGTAGGTAGTAACTGTATCACCCTCCTTCCATGTAAGGGTCGTCCATGCACGTCGAACATGCAAATGGTATTGAGGAGGAAGAAATGAATCCTTCACGTTTTCTTGAAAAGCCTTCCAAGTTGTTGGACGCTCCGTACTGTGCCGCAGGACATTCCACCAGAGTTGTGCTTTACCTACTAAATAGTTAGTGCCAAATTTAACTTTTTCACTTTCAGCATACATTTCATCGGTATAAAAATCATCAAACTGCGACAACCAAGAAAGTACTAAAGGCCCATCCTTTCGGCCATCAAATCGTAGAAACTGGTAGTTCTATGACCAATCTTTGAATGAGTAACCTCAGATTGGGCAGACACAATAGCTTTTACTACTCTCGTAAGGTTGTCTTCCTCAGCTTGCATCTTTTGGAGGATTTCATCACGTTGTTGGATCTCGTTCTGAGCTCCTTGAAGCTCATGCCGCAAGAGCTCTAGTTGTTGTTCAAGTGTTACCGCAGGTAGAGGTGAATTACTGTAATCCTCCATGGTGCTCTTGGACCCTTGCTCTCAACCTTGGTGTATTGAACCTTCTTGTTTGCAACCTTGGTGTCTCGATCCCGTGTTCTCAACTTTGATTGGTATCTTGAACACTCAATCAAATGCCACCAAAATATGAACAAGGATTTCACCCTTGCAAGGTAGCTCATTGGAAAGTTCGTTCCGAGAGCTTTCTAACGGTATATTACACGCCTCAATCCGACCTACGGATTGAAAGTTACACTTGATTCTTTGTTGGGTCCATCCTGGAAATTGCCGTGAGCGCCTTCCACAAGTACCAAAGAAAGAGAGAGACTCGAGTACAACTCCAAGAGATGGTGGAGTGGTCAAAGTACTTCCCTTGAAAGTAGGAGGTTGTGGGTTCAAATCCTCCTACCTTAGGGACTCTAAACCTCTCTATTACCACTCAAAAATTAAAATTGTCTCGCGCGTAGCCAACGATCGCCAAGGGAGCCTTGGATGCCAATGTTGCCAACGTATTGCCTAAGTTATTGCCTAAGCTCTTTGACTTAGTCGACGCCTTGGAGTAAGCCGACGCGTGCAGAGCTCTGATACCACTGTTGTCAGGATCTTGCTCACGCGCATACAGAGATTACGGACACAGAAAACACACAGAGAATAGACGCAACAAGAGACGAGACACAACGCTGTATTGGGTGCAATCTCCCCCCATGCACTCTGTTTCGACAGTCCACAGAGTGCATGTATTTATAGGACTTTTGATTACGTCGAAAATAGTGGTTACATGAGGGCAGCTTCGAAAAGCAGGCGTGAAAAAGTTGGTAACTTTTACAGAAAGCCATTACTTTAAATAATAGAAACTACGGTCTACAACGACCCTTATTCTAACCATTACTTTTCTAACAATAGAACCTTCTACGCAGGTTTATTTACAAAATAAATAATAATTATTCGGATTATTGATGTCCGCCCTTTCACGCCTTGCACCCTCCTCACGAACCTTCAGCTGCTATATCAAAAACATCAAAAACATATTAATACATTAAGAATATAATACTTTAACAATGCCTTGTTCAATAATATACAACATCTACATTGTTCATCTATGATATCTCTGTGATAGTCATTTCTAACAGTCAAGTTGTGTTGCTCATATCTCAGTCGATTCTTCACTAAATGCAATGATCTATAGCTCGTTGGAATCTCCAAGTTATCTACATGTTGACAAATTTTGAAGCAAATCCATTCAGCCAATTTGGAGAAAAGCACCTGGAAGCACTCTGTAGAGATCCTAAAAAATCAGGGGTAATGATTTATTTGCTAAATTGATTGCTCTGTGTATAGTGCATCATTTCAAGTGATTCCACTTGGAATTATTAGCCTACTAAGCTAATTAGATACATCTAAAAGGCATTTTTCCAATTCCTACCGTACTGGTAGCAGTGAGCATTACAAGCAGCAGGTGTATGATAGAAAATAGAAGGTTTTCATTGAGTCTTCTATTTGGGAGTAGTCTTTTTTGATTCAATCTTTTCATAGATCATTTCCAAAGTACATAGGCACTTTTATGGTGTCACTAGAACACGAAGAGGGCCCACACATCAACTCTGAAGTCACAAAGGGTTGGTACTAAGCAGGATTTGATTGCACCTACTCAGTTCTTAAAGTGTCCATCCATCTATCCCAATAGAGGGTGGGTGTAGGAGGGTGGTGGGAGGGCAAGGGGAGTGGAGGGGGACAAAGGGTGGAGGAGGGTGGGTGTAGGAGGCTTGTGGGAGGGCATGGGAGGTGCTGGGAGGGCCTGGGGGGTTAGAGGTGGTGGGTGGTGGTGGGAGGCCGTGTGGGGTTGGAGGGGGACAGAGGGTGGAGGACGGTGCATGTAGGAGCATGGTGGAAGGGCAGGGAAGGTGGAGGGGGATGGAGGGTGGAGGGGGGTGGGTGTAGGAGGGTGGTGGGAGGGCACGGGGGGTGGAGGGGCATGGAGGGTAGAGGAGGGTGGGTGTAGGAGGGTGGTGGAAGTGCAGGGGGGGAGGGTGGAGGGGGACGGAGGGTGGAGGAGGGTGTGTGTAGGAGGATGGTGGGAGGGCGTGGGAGGTGGAGGGGGACGGAGGGTGGAGGAGGGTGGTGGGAGGGTACGCGGGGTGAAGGGGGATGGAGGGTGGAGGAGGGTGGGTGTAGGAGGGTGGTGGGAGGGCGTGGGGGGTGAGAGGCATTGGGTGGTGGTGGGAGGGCATGGTGGGTGGAGCGGAATGGAGGGTGGAGGAGGGTGGGTGTAGGACAGTGGTGGGAGGGTGCGGGGGGTGGAGGTGGATGGAGGGTGGAGGAGGGTGGGTGTAGGAGGGTGGTGGGAGGGCATGGGAGGTGGTGGAGGGCGAGGGGGGTGAGAGGGAGTGGGTGGTGGTGGAGGGTGGAGGGGGGTGGGTGTAGGAGGGTGGTGGGAGGACCTGGGAGATGGTGGGAGGGTGTGGGAGGTGGTGGGAGGGCATGGGGGGGGGAGAGCGGAGGAGGGTGACGGTGGGGGGGAAGGGGATGGAGGGTGGAGGAGGCTGGAGGGGTTTGGAGGTTGACGGTAGAGGGTGGAGGGGGAAGGAGGGTGGAGGAGGGTGGAGGAGCATGGAGGAGGGTGGAGGGGGTTGGAGGGTGGAGGGGGTTGGAGGGTGGAGGGGGTTGGAGGGTGGAGGAGGGGGGCGGAGGTCAGTGGTGGGTGGAGGGGGGACAATAGTATAGAAATTGCAATAGCCCTGTCAGAGAAAATTGAAGATCACCATTATCCATGCCACATTTGGGTTTGCTTCCAACTACTAGCATAACTCTCATGAATTTCTAAAGTAAAATACACTCTAAAACAATGAAGTTAGGAATTGATCATCAAGTTTACAATTCCCAAGAGCAATTACCTCAAGTCTTTAAGAAAAGTTTCCTAAGTTGGACAATTTTCATTTTGAATTTAAACTGGTCAAATTATAGTATGGTTGACTCAAAGTAAATGGTAAACTTTATCGCGTAGTATACATAGGATTTATAAAATCATTAGGACAAAGTAGTCCTCTAGTCAAGTGAAAAAATCAAGTAACTCTTGGACAGGAGTAAAACATTGTACCAACATCCAAGTTAGATGTTTGGAACAATCAAACTTCAAGTTTTCCAAACCAAATTTAAGTGAATCAACATTTCTCAAAGTCTTGTGAGGGATAAAAATCTCTCCTTAGTTACTAAGTCCATGCACGAGTCGTGCCTAGAAAATGGACTAGTAATCCATGGGTTCACATGTTTTAATATTGGCTAGGGATGTTTTAAGATCCACCCTTATTATTCATTCACTACTTTGTAATTTGACCAATTTTATCAAAGTGCAAAGCAAGTCAGTATTTTGAATCATTTGGACAAGGATGTCACCATAGAGATGAGGCATGTTCTTCTAGTTTTAGAACATGACCATTTTCTTCCAGTTTAAGAACATGAGGGTCGGGGGTTTCATATTGTAGTTATATAGCTCTATTTTCAAGGATAAAAATATTTTCCAAGGGAGAAGATGTAATAAAGTAAGTATATGATATAAAGGTCTAACCGATTCAGACGGATTTGAAATCGAACACTGTTTGGTTACCCATGTGTATGACCAAAGATCTTGAGTCTACACTTACTAGGACATCATGTGCTCTTATGAACAAGTGATCCACTTAGCTTAGTGGTTAAGTCTCAAGGATGTGAAGGAAGAGGTCTTGGGTTCAATCCCCATGGGATACATGGGAAGAGTATTTTTCCCAAAGACATCTACAGAGCATGCACTTGTGTTAGCTTGAGCTAAGTGGGACACTCGGTGCACATGCAGTTCCATGGCTGACACATGGATGGTTAGCATCCACCTATCCAAGAAGGTAGTCCCCTAGAGAGAGCTATATCTATAGAGGCATTTGTTTGGGAGGAGAGTCATCACTCGAGCAAAGGTGGTTGTAAGAATAGTTTCTTGCACCACTTCATCTAGAACATCATCCACACCCCTCCGAGCATAGTCTTAGAATCACATAATAACTATTGAGCCTACACAATGTGATTAGAAGTTCAAAATGTCTTGGCTCTATGGTGTGAGAATCATGATCGGAGATCCTTTTTGCATCCAAGGGATCCCATGGGCTCTTTGCCCCTTCACTATGTTATTGAGTTCTTTTATTAATTAAAGCATGGGAGATTAGTCCTTGATATAACTTCCTTTTTTGAGAAAAATGTACCTATTTCTTTTCTAGTTTATTTTCTTTTTGACATAAACTCTATGGTGTTTGAAGGATGGGGATCTTTCACTATTGCTATTTTTTTGTTTGCACAAGTTGAACATGGATGATTTATTTTGATCATCCTTTCAGTGGTCTAGGAAAGTTGGCCACAAATGTTTCCTTTGAAATGTTCCAAAGAGCTTCACTCCATATTGCATTCCACAGAGCTCGGCATGTTTCTAGTTTTCTTTTTATTTTAGTGAGGAAATCCATTGAAGGTCTAGTCTCCGGAACTTCAATTAATAAAATAGATGGAGAGATGATGCAAGGATATTTGCATGTTCCTCATCAAGAAATTTAACATTTAATATGCATTACATCAATATTAAATGACAAAAAAAACAATTCAATATTGTGTATTTGAGGAGCTTAAACCAATTTTTTGGTTTCAAGGGGTTATTGAAAGTTGAAGACGAGGAGGAAATTTCATGAAGAATACATGAAGTAAATATGCAAGACATCATGGAAATAAGAGGATCAAATGCTTCAAAAAGCACTTAATGAATTTTTACCATGTAAAGGAATCTGACATGAGGGTTGAAAACTCGCCAATATCCCTCATAGTTACAAGGGACATCAATAATGGTTTTATTCCCCTAATGAGGGCCCGCATAATTTGGATTTTTCTATTCTCAACAATGAACACCCTATGTTGTCTAAAGGGAGGAGATCTCTTACCATTACAAATTGTTTTACCTAGAACTTTGATATATTCTCCATTTGAACATTCTATAGGAGGATGTCTAAGGTGGTAGCCCATCTTTCTTTGGAGATCTCACATATAGCCTCACCCATGATAGCATTCATAAAAGCAATTGAGCACCTAATCACTTCTCTTGGTAGAGATTGTTTTTGGTTGATTTGAATTTGGTGATCCAAAATCCTTCCCAAGATTTCTAGAATTAAACTCTTTCATCACTAAAAGAACAGATATCATCTTTCTTCTCTACCATGGAAGTAGTGCTTACACCTTGGAGGGGCACCACAAATGTTTCTAGCTTTAATGTTTGTGCGAATGCCATAGTGGAGGATTTTCCATATCAAAAACACTTTTCTATTCTATAGGATGGGGTTATAAAGCTCAACAAACTTGAGGTCCCATTTAAGAATCGATAAGCAGGAACATCTCCTATTACGTGAAACATTCGAAACTAGGATTTTCTTGAAAATCGGTTCCCTTTCCAAGCTTCTTACATTATACCATCTCAACCATTCAAATATGTGGAGGATCCTACCCAAGATGGAGCCACATCTTCAATCTTTCCCAAGTACTAATTCTCCTTCTTAATAAGCACTATTATCCCTTGTCCACTCTCCTAGCTAGATCAATGTCCTAAAATCTAATACATTGCCTTCTATCACTATTCTAGGGGTGTTTCTATTAAGAGAACACTCTTTTCGATAGATTTGTTTTTCCTTTTGGAGGTTTCCGGAATTACCTTCTCTATTTTCCTTTATTGAGAGATAAATTGAATCTTTTCGTCTAATACCAATTGCCCACTTCCAATCTTCCGTGATCTTGAGGTAATGTTGTACATTTTTCCAACCCTTCCACAAAGTGCAAACCAACTTTTAGTTGATACGAGTCACCAAAAAAAGAGACAACAATGAAGAGAGTATGTCATGTCCCTTCCACCAAAGAAGACCCAAACAAGAAAGATAATTTATATCTCTAAAGATTAACTTGGTTGAGGTCGAATCCATCATGCTCTACGCTTTGAAATTCCATTTAGTATCAAACCTTTGCCCTTCAATATGCATAGTATCAAGGCCTCTTGACTCTTCTTGGCTAGAACATACATCCCATTTGATTTCGGATGCACCCCTCCTATTGAATCATCTGTCTAGAGACAATTCCTACAAATTTTTTCCAATTTACCAAGATTTTTATCATTTGGTATCTAGTAGAGAAGAAAATAAATATTTTATATTAGAAGGAATTCTCATGAGCGTAGCCCACCCACGAAGCTGATCTTCATTCGATCTTCAAAAGTATCGAGCCCCACTAGTGTCCCATAAGAAAATTCAAGCTCATCTCGATAGCCAACAACCAAAATAATTAATCACTTGGAATCTCATGAAAACCCTTATGAATCAACAATTATGGTGAAGTTCCAAGTATAAACTTGAAAGCAGATTTTGAGTGGTGTGTTCTAAATCTAAAGGCTTTGCCAAAGATATTTAACTAGTTTAAAATCTGATGATAATGGCCTCATAAGCATTTGATCTAGACTTTGCAAAGGAAAAATTCTTTTCGTTTCACTAATGTCATCTATGACAATGGCAAAGAGATACAGATTCAAGGGGTAGCCTTGCCTAATCAAGTGTTTTAATATAATCATTTGAGAGATTTGAACATTTATATTTTTGGGAGTAGTAGCGTTTCCCATAAGCATCAAGATAATCTTAATAGACAATGAGGTGCAACCAAGGTCTTTCAATTATTGAAAAATGAAATTGCACTCAGGTCTACCTCATGCTTTGTTAAAGTTGATTTTTATGAACAGGACATCTTGATAAGATAAATCCCCTAATATCTGACCTTAACATTGATAATGGGGGATGGACCGACCTTTAATCAAACCTTTTCTTATCTTCACATATAAAGGTACGCAAATGGAAAACAATGCAATTGAAGTGAACCTCACATAACATCCTGAAATGAGTTTGCAGCATCGTAATACCATATCAAATTTTTATGTTGGAGCTTGAGAAGTGAATAAGCACACAAAAAACAGAAGGAAGACTAAGAAGCTTGCAAAACAACACAAGAAAAATGTATTAAGAAGTAAATGTACAAAAGATAATATACTTGTTACAGTTACATGCTTATATACAAACAAGGGAAAAAATATTCTAAAGAGAAGAGGGGAAGATGTAACCCGGTGTCATAAGGATATTCATCTCTACTTTTAATTCTTTTCAAATTTTACCAAATGAAGGCAGATGCAAAGTAGTGGAAATTACGTTGACTTGAGAGGATTACCTCTGTTTTCTTGGTTTGATGTTCATGAGCATAAGGAACCTCCTGAGAAGTTTTATTTGTAAAAGTATGAGAGCTCCACAACGCTAAAGCTTGGACTCTTGATCTGACTCATTTAAGAAGGATGTACCCACACAAATTGTAAATGAAATGAGTGAGATGATATAAGAGAAATATTTGTATCTTTGAGGATGAAGCTTCGATCTCCACAGGTAGGTTAGCAAGAAATGAATAACAGAACGTTTTAAACCAGGTTTTATTTTTATGGTCTATAAAGTTCACAATTTTTCGGGTACAAAACAGGGTACAAAAGCTTTAGGACATATTTTTTGTGGCTGGTTTAAATTTTTTTGTAAGTGAAAGTTTTGGGGTGTCTTATGCTCTGTAAAAAAGGGATACCTCCGATGAGAATGGGGGGGGGGGGGGGGGGGGGGGGGGGGGGGAGGGTCTCGATTGAAACGCCTTGAACAGATTTGAAAACGGTATGGAGTGTTGCAGCGAGTTGAGGACAATAAAAGTCAGGTGCTTTTCTAGTTGCGCAGCTTGACGGATAGAACAGTTTCGAACATTTTCGTAAGAGATACAGGATTAAGGGCTTGGAGATTTCATGGAGCGTGGATGCTTGCTTATCCACGAAACAGGAAGTGAACTTATAGTGCTGTTTAAGGATTTGCAAGGATTCTCACGAACTTTGAGAAGTTGGGCATTTGTGGATTGGATAGTACAAACGAGCAGGAGGCAGAATGGGTTCGGACGAATTTTAGAAGTTGGGCATTGGCGGATTGGATAGAACAGCATTTTTTTTTTTAATTTATGAGAATGACAAGTTTAGGAGCATGCCAAGAACGAATTTGATTATTGCAGGTTGTGCAAGTTTATCGGATGATGGAGTCTTTTGGATCATGGTGTCATTTCTAGGAAGAACATAGCATATACTTTCAAGAATCTTATGGGAAGCTTTCATTTCTGATGATAAGCCTACTTCTCCCCGTTCCTGGCGAGGTTCAGAGCACAATTTGGAAGCTATTGAGGTTATAGTTGAAGCGTTGAATGTTGGCTGAGACGTGACTATTTCCGAGCAGAGGAATGAAAAGAAATCTTCGACCTATTTTCTGAAGACACATGTTCCGAAATACCTCCGTGTGAGCAGAGCTAATGGATATATAACTTACCTTTGTCTATAACAAAATGTCCATTTTCGAGCTATTTTCTGAAGACCTTTGATGGATTCAGGTCAATCTATCTTTCCTGTCTTTCAAATTAATTTAATCTCTGACTCTTGTATATATAACCGAATGCCCATTCAAACGTTTGTTCTTTCACGCACGGTCTATACCTGTTTTTGTGAAGTGCTAGACCACAAATTTCGATTTCCGATGCACAAAAATTAATGCGTTCTGCAATTATGTAATCCTATTTAAATATTGCTAACTTCCAACTATAGCGTTTGGATGATCTCTGAATTGTCCTTTAACGTTGTTCTACAAAAGCGTTATAGTGCCAAGGTAACAGTAGCTGCAATTTTCATCCATATATTGTATGGATAATTAATCTACTCCAAAATTGCGCATCTGGTGTCCCAAGGAAATAAAGCAAAATGACCTAGGTACTTTTAGCATATCCTGCACATGGTGGACTATGCCTAACAATTCATCAGCAATTACTAATGCAAATTCAACGCCATGGAAGATGCCCCTTGCTTAGGGTTCTCCACAAAGCATCCACCTTTGTTGAACCTTACCTGATACCTGCTTTCAACCATTTTCCCAATGGACAATGTATTACAAGGTTGGTATATACATTGAACCTGTCTATATCTTTGTGAAATTTACAGCACAAAACTAAGCTATATGTATATTAGAATCATATCATTTTTTGAACATTCACGGCATTCAAAAAGAAAAAAGAAAAACACCAACTGCTACATGTAAAGTCCTTAGGTCTTTTCTTACTGAAAAAGAGTTTGTTTTTGAATCAATATCCTGGGGTCTTATGAGACGTTTTGCGGAACATGACTTAAGTGTTGAATGATGGAGACCTCTAAATCTCCAAAGGTTTGATCTATACTGAGTTAAGATCACCTCTATATCAGTTATGGATCAAACTTTACACAAATGTTATCTTTATTTACCAAAACTTTCAACTATCACTTCTCTGAGTGAAAATCTTCCTTCTTCAATAATCTGCTTCAATGATTGACTTCATTACCTGCACATATCTTCAAATTTCTTCAAACCAATGATGCACATATCTTCACACTACCTTTGTGCAATCATATAAACCATTAGTTCTTCAACAGAAACTTTAATTTCATCCTTAAGATCAACAATATGTCAGAAACTATCTTCCTGAACAAGCGACTTTGACATAGGTAACTTCTAAGGTTGATTTTTCACAACACAGATCCCATTTTGCTAAATGCTTTTAGCCATAGCTTCCTTACCTTCTCACTTAGATTTTGAATGCTCATGTATCCAAAACTTTACACTGAGGAGTGAGATCTAAGCAAAACATTGACACAAAAAAGTGTGCGACTCTGAGAGGTCTACCTGCAGACTTTACATACACATGTTCCTATTGATCATACTCACAGCACGAAAAGAATTAGACCATGAAACTTTGAACATAGCTTAATTAGCTTCTAGATTAGATGTGTACAAAAGGATTTCTGATCCACATGATCAGACTGAGAGAAATCAGAGAAAGACGCAACGCTAACTCGTAAAGATGACTCTCTACACATCTATCTTGATAATACTTGGCTTCTAATGACTCTCTCATGTATATCTTTACATCATTGACTTATATACGTATGATTTCTAGACTTATCCCACATCTATTACATTACTCCTTACCATCCTAAGGATCATCTATATTCATAGTACAAGAATTTCCACTTGTAATGTACATATGTATACAAGCTATCATTCTCAAATCTCTTCACTTACTCAAATGACTTCTTTCACTTCAATATGATCATTGACATGCTTCAAGCTCTTTGTAATCATCAATTTGTAATTGTTTTGTTCCAAATGCTCCCCCTCAATTACTAATTGTGATTATTCCATTCTTCTTTACTCCTACCATCTCTTTGAACCTCTATAGCTTAGGACCATCCAAGCTTTTTGTCAATATATCTGCAACTTGTTCTTTTGTTGGAGTATACAACACTTCAATCTCACTACAACATATGACGGGCATACCGATGCTGCATATACCGACAGTCATAGTCGGCGTCAGTATAGCCCTTGGAAAATCTCACTAAGAGATACCGACGGTCAAGTGACCGTTGGTATGACCGTTTTAAACAGAGCGTCGGTGTGGCCCGCAGCCGCCGGTATAAGCGTCGGTATAGGCGTCAGTATAGGCGTCGGTATGAGCGTCGGTATAAGCGTCGGTAATTTACTGGAAACTATCGACGTTGTCGGAAGGATTTCCTCACTCGAGTTTTCATATGGAAAAATAAAAATATTTTGCTTTATAGTCGGTTAAATGATATCTCCCTCACAAAATTTTTAATGTATTGATTTAAAATGACTGTTGTTTGTCTCTTAGTACCTGTAGGCAATAAAAATCATGAAGAGCTGGACTGAACAAAGATCTTCTTATCTAAAAGCCTCAAGTTTATAGTTGGATACAAGGAAGTATCATGACATATATTTTAATCATGCTCATATGTGTGTATATGCATGGGTATGTGTCATGTGTATGCATGAACATTGATGTTGATTACAAGGGTGTGAATGTATTACAATGATTATGGATCTTTATGTTTATGTTCTTGTATATGTGATTTCTTAAAGAAATTAAGATATGTATATAATTATGTATTCCTAAAAAAATTCCTACTCTTGTACATCTATACTTGTCTGCTTAACTGTATTTATGTTGTTAAATAAATGTGCTTTAGTTGTGTTAGATATGAGTAGTGAGTTATTAGGCCTTTATGCTTGCCTCCTTTGATGAACAAGAAAACTTTGAGAGTATAAGAATTTGTTCCTATGAGTTTGCCTATAGGTAAGTTCAAGAACCATATGTATACTTAATTTTTGAATATACCTATTTATTTTTCATAGTAAAATCATCCTACCCTATTATTAACCTATGTGATTATTTACCTTAGATTATCAATTGAAAATAGTTACTTTATCCTAAGTCCTTTGTTAAACCCATGTGTAAATTTGTACTTATAAACCTTTGTCACTTCGTGATTAACATATGTTTAATTAGTTATTAAATAATTATTAAAAATATTGATTAAATAACTATGATAAATAACTATGATAAATAACTAAATGGATAATTAAATAATTATCAATGACTAATTATAATAATTATTAATTATAACATATACATTAAATAACTTAATAAATTAATAGTTATTTTATTGTTTTTTATGGAAATATTTTATTAGAATACTAACTAAATTTTACGTGTGCATAAGTGAAGTTATATGTGTTAATTAACTAAGTGTGTGTACTAGTAAACTAGTAAATGCATAGTGCGTGTGATGTGTATTAGTTAAGTAGGTATATGTCTTAGTTATCTAGTTGAGTGCATGCGCACATAGGTTCCTATGTATGTATATATATGTATTAAGAAATGTGTTTTTCTTTTCTAATGCTCCTCTGTCTGCAGGTGCGTACGAGAGAGAGAGAGAGAGAGAGAGAGAGAGAGAAATGGAGAGAAAGAGAAAGAGAGAGAGAGAAAGAGAGAGAGAGAGAGAGAGAGAGAGAGGCACAGAATTTAGCAAGAATACAGAGGGAAAATCTCAATGAGTAGATGTATGGAGTTTACCTGTCTATTATATTAGATCTATCACAATATAGGTAGAGTTGTAATCTTATGAGTTTAATCATATGCATGCATATATATGAATAAAAGCATGAGAGTAAGTACATACATATTGGATGTTAATGAATGCATGTAAATGTTTGTATAAGTAATTATGAGTTTATGATAGTGTTAGAGAAATGAACATGTGTGCAAAATGAAGTTTGCATAAGCATTAAAGTTATGAAGTTAGAAATGTTTGTATACATATGTTAGTATAGGTTTAAGTTATAATATAAAATTATTAAATGAGTGTTTCATATTTACTAAAAGCATACTTATGTTTTTTGTTTTTTTCTAATGCTCCTCTGTCTGCAGATCATTGAAGAGATTACAAAGGAGAATACGAGAACACAAGCATACGAGATTTCAAGATCACGAAATTACGATATTTGAAAATTGTTTATTAAGTTGTATGGATTATCTATTAAGAGAATTGTATTAGCACTTATGATAAACTTTTGTATAGGCTTATTGTATAGGCTTAAATAAGATTGATTTTGAAATTCTTCATATTGTTTCTCTGAAAATTAATTAAGATCTTTACGTTTTTATTTCATATGTCTAAAGAATCAGGATCTACAAGTAGTTCTAAACTAGTATCTTCAAACGATTCTGATATTAAGAATCAAGAATTAGAAAACTTAATAATAGGAACATTGCTTCCATCTTCAATTGATAGTTCAAATAATAACGAAAATATAGAAGTTGAAATTATTAAAGATAAAGTAGTTAATGAAACTTTACACACGTTAGATTACGATCATCTTCTTTCTAGAATTTTACCTTTAATTACCATAGTTTTGCCAGAACCGGAGGACAAGAAAGACTTATTCCCACCTAATTTAGTTAGAAAACCTAACTCAAATCAAATTGAGAACGGAGAAGTTGACTTTGTTAAAGATAAAATTACAAATGAGAACTTAGTTTTGTCTTATCAATTAGAAGCTATAGAAAATTATAGAAACGCTCGTCCTTACGGTCCTTAGTCTAAATAATTAGTTCTTAATTTACACTCGCATATATTAGAAACATATGAGGTTTTTATCACACCTAAACTGAAAAACCAACCGAAGGCCCTAGGCATACTTAGAAGCACCCTGCGTGCAGTCACACGATTAGGTTAGCGTGATTCTTGTAGATGAACGTCAGTCTCCCTTCACACCCCTCTACGACAGCTTTGGTGAACCCGACGTGAAGCGTGACGATAGTGTGCCTAGGAATTACGTTACATTTTTAGTTTTTATTTAAATCTCTAATTTCATTTTCTTCTTGTCTGTAGAAAAATTGAAGAATGAAGCTGTGATAAAACCATGCAAGAAGGATTTCCAACTGGTGGAGCTTCGTCATTTCAAACCCCCCCCCCCTTCAACGTTTAAGAGAATCAAGATATATTCATGCTCATTTTAGTTTTGTGTTTAAGATTGTTTTAACGTTCACTTTTGAACCTCTTCAGCAAAGGTATCATCAAGTGAGGTGTTAAGTTTAAGTTCTTTGTTTTTAGTTTATGCACATCACTTAAAAAGAAAAGTTGTTTTCATCTACACTAGGATTTAAGCACTTTCATATTAGCATTTAAAGAGTATTTGAATTTTTCTTTTGTATTTAGGAAATATAATTTTTACTTAAAGCATTTAAATATCTGCATTTTAGGAAAAGCCATTATTTTTGCATCATCAAAAAGAAAAGATTTTAAGTTTTGAAAAAGAAAGATTGTTTGCTTTATTTTCATTGCATAAAAAGAAAAGCTTTTAGCATAAAAATAGTTTAAATTTAGGTTACTTTTGATTTATAGTTAATGCTTTAATTTTCCCAAACAAATTAATTTAAAAGAAAATTAATATTAAACTAAAAGACTTAAATCAAGAAAATTTATAAAAACTACTTTATTACGTTTTTTTTTAATATAAGAGATAAATTTAGGTTTTTGAAATCAAAATTATTTTTGAAAAGAGAAAATTAGAATTAGTAAAGCCTAGGACTAGGGTAAAGCCATCCCTAGCTTTATCAACTAGTGATAGATTTAGACAATTTAGAGAGCAATTAGATCCGGCTATTAGGGAACTTCTTCTCTATTCGAAACGTTATCAAGAATGCAAGATGGAGGAGATGTTTAGGAACATGATGATAGAAAAGCAAGGGACACGTACAGTCCAAGCTATTCTAAAAGAGAAAGGAAAATTTACCGGATTAAACATTACAGAATACCTGGATGCATTTGAGGAGCAAGTGCAAATCCAGGGATTACCTGAAGATGTGCTAGTAAAATACTTTGGACGTGTAGTTTCTAGTTCAATTCTAGAATCTATACAAGAACACGCTGAAAACCTTGGGAGGAATTTAGAAAGGAACTTCATAAAATGCTCTACCTCGAAGATTTTAGCCAGCATAGTCGTGAAGGATTTCTGCGTTGGTTAAACACTGTGAAGAGCAACGAGTCTTTAACTCATCTTCACGGTGATTTTATGAGACGTCTGGCTCAACTTCCTGAAGATGACAGAAATGCTATTAATCCAGATGTAATTATATGTTTTCTTAAGATACTTAATCCAGAAGATAGGGCTGAAATTGAATGACGAATAGAGGAGCCAGGAAAAAGGTATGGGCTAACTGATGACTGGGAGAAAGTCAAGAAAGAGATAGAGGCTATTGCTCAAATGAAGCAAAGGCAAACAATTTTGTATGCTAAACCTAATGCTTTGCAGCCTAGAGAGACTCCTACTATAAGGCAAGTTGACATGCCAATGCCTGCTACTATGACTACGGCTAATAATACAACTGCTACTAAAGCTCCCATAGAATTTCAACTAAATATTCTATGTAAGCTGTTGAAGGCAGGAAAAACCTGGAGAAATAAAATAAGAATAAAAAGAAAAAGACGACTATGCGGAGATCTATAAGGATGTGTCGCAAGAAAAGGGGAAGTTATAAGAAAGGAGTTAGAGACAACCGTAAAAAAAAAGAAGAGGAGGAAGAACGTAGACGAAGAACGAAGACGCTACAACAGGAAGAGGAGGAAAAGTACGAGACATAAAGATGCAATGATGAGAAGAGAGACGAGGGTGCAAGAAGCGTAGGTGCGCCAACTGTGAGACGAAGTCAGAGAAGAAGGAGTTCCTTTGTCAGGACCGAAAAAGACCAGGTTCTACAGTAAAAAACTTGTGTACAGATAACGATTGAATGATGATCTTGGCGGCTTAATCAAATTCTCATACTGACGTTCTAATCTTTACAAAACAACAATCTGTATTTTTGGTGTTGTGTTTACCAATGAACAATCAACCAAATGTCTGCGCAGCATAGTTATATGGCTGAAAGTCTTCTATTTACGGTTAAGTCTGTTTGAGTGACTCAGACTGTACTGTGTCAGAGTGCAATCGACTTGAAATATATGTGAGTGCAAAAAGGAAATCTGTAAATCTGTTGCAAGAATAAAGTGTAGAAAGAGTGTGTAAACTTTGAATTAGAAGAAAACTAGCAGAATGAATGTTTCCGGTGATATTACGGTGATATTCCGGTGATGTTCTGGTGACATTTTGGTGGCTTTAAGAGACATTTCCGGTGGAACATCTGGGGAAGTAAGGATCAGTGCGCAATGAGAAAGAATAGTAAAATCTGATTTTGCTAGTTAGACGATGTTGTGTTGAACCGGAGAACCCTCAACACAATTGGCGATCCTACTGTACGGTTGAAGCCACCTCAAGAAATGCATGAGGGGCAGGTGCAATCGCTTTAGTAAGGTATATTTTACGAGGGCACAGGCAAGAGCAACGAACGTGGAGACATCCTCAGAACTTTACGAGTGGTACGAGGCCCAGGAGCAGGAAGCGCTGGGTACTGACGACGAATAGGGGGAAACAGGTGTTGTAGAGGCCAGGTTAGTGGGCGGCATACTTGGTGCGTTATTCCTCATAGAAACCGCTGTAGGGGTAAGAAGACGACTCCAGTTTGACCCACTTGCAGGGGCGACCGGTCATAGAACTAGGCGCACACCTCAACCACAGCCAATGGCTCAACCACCTCCAAATCCCAAAGTCAAGGCCGCTCATTTCAGTGGAACCTCTAAGGAAGATGTTGATTGCCATGTAGCTCAATTCGAAATAAAATGGACAGCAAATGGATATCCAGCTCTCTATGGTGACGACATTAAACTTCAACAGTTTGCAGCCACGTTAAAAGGATGAGCTATGAGCTGGTTCAGTCAATATGGCATTACCCATTTTGCTACGTATGATGATTTAAAAATTGCCTTCTTGCAACGGTTTAGAAAAGAAAAGACGCCTTCCGATGTATTAAGGAAGTTGAGGGCTATCCGCCAAAAGACTATGCTCGTGGAAGACTATGCTCAGAAGTTTAGGACTTTAATGGACAGGCTGCAAGGTAACGAACGACCTACTGATGAGATGTTGGTAGGATTTTTTTTTGAAAGGATTAAGGAGCACCCTCAGACATGCGGTGGCCAGTGTGGACATTGCGAATGGTTTTGATGTCTTAGTGTTAGCAGCAGCGCGTGTTGAGAGAAGGTTTGGACGAGCAAAAAAGAAGCAGTCTGATTCTGGTTCAGAGGTTGGATCGGATTCAGAAATGGAGTCAGGTAAGAGTTTTGATGATTCTGATACTAATGATTATGATGAGGAGATCGTCAAGCCAAAGCATCGTAAGCCTAAACCTAAACACCGTAAAGAGGAGGAATGGATTCGTAAGTTA
The DNA here is from genome assembly GCA_020310875.1 of Ceratopteris richardii. Lineage (NCBI taxonomy): Eukaryota > Viridiplantae > Streptophyta > Polypodiopsida > Polypodiales > Pteridaceae > Ceratopteris > Ceratopteris richardii. The sequence goes on from CM035441.1 coordinate 17,589,285, forward strand.
AAGAAACATGGGTATTCTATATTGGCTCCAAAGGAAACACGATTTTGTGATATTTGTGACAAAGAGGGGCATACCACAACCTAGTGTTGGTATAACCCTAAGAATAGAGGGCAAAGTTCTCGGCAAGACAATAGAAATCTAAACGACGTGGCGGCCAATCAGGCTATTCCTATCCAAGGGCGAGGTAACTTCTAGAGACAGCAACAGGTAAGACCCCCATGGAGAGATGAAGGACATCAGCAAGGAAATAATCAACAAGGCACTTACCAAGGTCGACCACCAAGGGTCATGCCTTGTGGGTATTGTTCAACTCCTGATCATTGGATAGGGCTGAATTGCCCTTTGTGGGTCAAGCATCGTGAAGAAAGGGGTATACCTGTTTTTCGGTACAACCAACATAATCAACAGGGACAACATCAACAACAGGGGCAGCAGGCGGCTCAGGCAAATGCCATGCTGATTGAATGGCTAGAACAAGTCGATAGGACCCCTGATGCATCCAGTACATCTGCTAGAATGCATGGTAACAATCAAGGGCAGTGTGATGGTACGCAATGTGGAAAAAATACAGAGGTTGAAGTATTGGCGGTTACTAGATCAAAAAATAAAGGCCCTATTGATTGGCACGAACAACGGCAAATTCGAGATAAGGTTTTGGAGCAGGTTCGACACAAGCCTGTTAATATGGTAAAGGGTGACGACCGGACCGAGCGACAAAAGGGTGTGAAGTTGGTACCGCCCATGATGGAGCAGGCAGTGGCTCAGTGTCAACAAGACTTGGCAAATGACTGGTTTGTTGACATCATTAGTGCACCGTTACAGTTTTCTTTGGATCAGTTGTTATCTTTAGTATCGGTCTTTCGTGAAAAATTGTTGAGAAAGCTACTTGGATATCAGACCGAGCCCGGGAGTAGGATGATCCCTTCCATTTCGGCCAACAGTATTGATCCCGCAGATGTGGATTTTGTCGTACCAGTAATTCAGGTGCAATACAATAAGCGGAGTTTTGCCGAAGTATTGCTAGATGGAGGATCAGGGGTAAATATATTACCTGAACATATTTTTATTGAAATGGGAAGTCGGGCATTGGCTCCAGCTCCTTTTCAGGTCAAAATGGCAGATCAAACTCGAGTCCAGCGTGTTGGCATTCTGAAGCAACAACAAATTATTATTTCCAGTATGACATTCATGGTCAATTTTGTAGTCATCCGAATGACGGAGTCAGCGTACCCGTATGAAATGTTGTTAGGAAGACCTTGGTTTCGGCTTGCTAAAATTAAGCAGGATTGGGGTTTGAATTTAGTAATGATTACCAAGGGTAAAAAGCAATTGACAATTCCCATGCGTGGGCGGAAAAATATGTCGGTACAGGAAAAACCGTTGATGGCTCAGACTATTAATTTAGCAGATGAGATTGAAGATGACGAAGAGGAAAAGTTTTTGCAAGCAAACCCAACAGTGGTGCTAGTATTAGAAGTTTATGTCGAAGGAGTATTAAGTAAGGATTATAGTGGTGGGCAAACGAAGAAGAGTCACTTCCTGGTGAACAGCTGGCAGGTGCCTAGTTACAAAAAATATTTGATCAATGTATGAAGGTTCCGGTGCAGCAGCAGATGGAACAACAGGAGGAAGAGATAATTATGCGAACGGAAAGGCTTTATGATCAGAAGTATGCAAGTTCTGTGCGCGTGAAGGAGGAAGAGCTTCAAGAGGTTAATTTAGGAACAGAAGCTGAACCCAAGATGGTGAGAATTGGTAAAACATTGGAAGGAAAGTTTAAGGAGGCTCTTATTTGCTTGCTCAAAGAGTATGTGGATGTGTTTGCTTGGGATTATACTCAAGTAAAAGGTATAGATCCGTAGTTGCATCAACATAGGATTAATCTGAAGGCGGATGCAGTACCTGTGGCACAGCAAAGATATAGAATGAATCCTAATTTTGCTAAACAGGTAAAGGAAGAAATTGATAAGTTGTTGGCAGTCGGATTTATCAAACCGGTGAATCAGGTGACTTGGCTATCTCCTATTATAGTGGTCCCTAAAAAGAACGAGAAGCTCAGAATTTGCGTTGATTACAGAAAGTTAAATGCGGCAACGGTTATAGACCCGTTTCCTATGCCGTTTTGTGATGCAGTATTGGATGCAGTTGCCGGCCATGAAATGTATAGTTTCTTGGATGGATTTTCCGGTTATAATCAGATCAGTATGGCGGAGGAGGATCAGCATAAAACAGCATTTATTACCGAATTTGGTGCTTATGTATTTACCGTAATGAGTTTTGGTTTGAAGAATGGACCACCATCATTCAATTATGTGGCACATAAAGTGTTTGAGCCTTATCTTCAGGACTTCATGCAGGTATTTGTCGATGATTTTTCAGTCTTCGGTGAAATGATTAAGCACTTACTACACCTGAAAGCATGTTTTGAAAGATGTCCGCAGTTTCGGATGGTATTGAATCCGTTTAAAAGTGTGATTGCAGTAAGAAGTGGGATTTTATTGGGCCATGTTATCTCCCAAGCAGGAATGGCGATTGATGTTAAGAAAGTTGAAGCTATCCGTACAGCTAAAGCACCGACCAATGTTAAAGAAGTGATGCGGTTTGTAGGCCAAATTAAGTGGCATTCCCGATACTTAAGATATTTAGCAAACATTTCCTCACCACTGACGCATTTGACCAAGAAGGATGTTCCGTTTAGGGATCAATACCGTTTCACATATTCGTTGATGCATCGGATGTGGCCGTAGGTGCGGTTTTGATGCAACAGAAAGATAAAGGTTGGTATAGACCTATTTATTATCCCAGCAGGGTATTGGCTGCGGCTGAAAGAAATTATCCGGTGATCGAAAGAGAAGCTTTGGCGATGGTGTATGCCCTTAACAAGTTTAGACATTATTTGTTGGGCAATAAAGTGATTTTTCATGTGGATCATCAGGCTCTGGTTTATTTAGTCAAGAAGCCCTTATTAACAGGCCGATTAGCCAGATGGATGCTTTTGTTACAAGAATTCAATTTTGTAATTGTGCATACCCCAGGGAAAGAGCATGCAATGGCAAATTATTTTAGTCGATTGGAATCAGGAGAAACACCCACTAGTGTACTTGATGTATTTCCGGATGCTGAATTGTTTACGACACAAGCGGTCGAGACAGATTCCTAGTATGATCAGTTACTAATGTTTCTCACAGAAGGGGTATTACCACAGTATTTTTCACCTGATCAGAGAAGGAAGTTTGCTCTTAAAAGTAGGCCATATTTGGTGATAGCAGGGGCATTATAGAAGAAGGGCGTGGATCAGGTTATCAGGAGATGCATACCCGACTATGAGCAATCAGCTGTGTTACATGAAGCACATTCCGGTTCAGCAGGAGGACAGGGTTATGGTGGCCGAAGGTGTTAAAAGATGCACATGAGTATGTTGAAGGCTGTGTAATTTGCCAAAAGTTAGGCCAACCTAATAATTCTGATCGTATGACTGATCATCCGGTATTACCGCTGGTTCCTTTTCAAAAATGGGGCATGGATTTTGTGGGACCTATTAAACCTGCTACTCAGCGAGGTAATAGCTATATATTGGTAGCGACCAATTATTGTATGAAATGGGTGGAAGCAGTAGCACTGAAGGATAACAAGGCAGCAAGTGTGACCAAATTTCTTTATCGTAATATTATGACAAGATTTGGGTGTCCGATTGAGTTAGTGAGCGACCGAGGTACTCATTTCCTCAATGAAGTGATTTCAGAATTAACAGGACTTCATCAAATAGTGCATAAAAAGACTACAGCATATCATCCTCAAGCGAATGGGCAGGCTGAAAGCACGAATAAAATTTTAATGCATATTCTTAAAAAGTTGGTACATGAAAATCAGAAAAAGTCGGATTTGTTTCTTGACTCAGCTTTGTGGTCATTCAGAACAGCATTTAAAGTGACGACAGGAATGACACCTTTTCGGTTGGTATATGGATTGGAGGCAGTAGTACCCATGGAGTTTGTAGTTCCAAGTTTGAGGGTTATGGCAGAAAAGATGTCGCCTGAAGTCTCAGTTAAACACAGGAGTAAATACCTTTTACAGATGGAGGAGGATCGTTTGATAAGTGCATATATTACGGAAGTGATTCCAAGGCGGAGACAAGCCTGGGTAAATAAGAACGTGAAGTTTAAAATATTCAAAGAAGGCGATTGGGTGATGGTGTATAATTCTAAGCTAGGACCCCATCCAGGAAAGCTCACATTGAGATACAAGGGCCCATATCAGATTGTCCAAGATTTGGGTCAAGGCACTTTTTGTATGGCAGATGTGTTTGGCACATGGTTAAACAAGCCCATAAATGGATTTCGGTTGAAATTATTTCAAGGGAAGCCGCCACATTTGGACTGGTTATCTGCTAATGTGGTGCAAGTTGTATGTCGCTCATAACAACACGTCAGCAATGTTTGTGATCATCGCACTAACAGAGTGTATTTTTCTACATTTTTATCGGTGGTACAATGTTTTTTGACCTCGTGTTGGTCTAAAATTACATTGAGTAAATTTTTACGATTACAATGGGCACATGGTTTATAGTTGCAGTTCAACAATGCGTTATCGGTTCGCTCAGGATCAATGATGAATAATAAAGTATTGTTGAATGAGGGTCGACAAGCTAAAGAATATGTTGGGTCTGCCAATAATGATGTGTGCGAAAGGAGTATGCCTTGTATTCCGTGTCAGCAACTCCATAAGCGGCGGAGGCATCGAGGAGAATATGAAAATGAAGTTAGTAGTCGACCAATGCTTATCTTGCAAAGTATAATCTGTCAGAACTGTATGGTTAAAAGTTTTTGCACTATACAATGTAGTATTGAGAAGATAAAATATCTATTTCATTCTCTTGAGGTACGAATGAGTGTTTTCTTTCATGATTCTTCTGGCATGTGTGGAAGTTTCACTCAGCGGGTTATTGATAAGTGGGGCAATCGATGGTGGAGGATTTTTATGATAACCCACACTCCAATATTATTGAGTCACATAAAGTGTTATGTGTGTCAGTACGTTTATCATTACAGAAAGTGGCAGTTCAAGCATTCGCACTTGTGGAACGAATATTTTTGGTTCTACATAAAGGCTTTCAGCATAATATTTTCTTCAACATTTTTTGTATTAGTGCTTGAATCAGGAATCATGAGAGGCTGTATGAGAAAGAGAGAAGTGACAGTGAGAAGGGAGGAAACCACATCGGAGGAAAGTGATAGCTCATTACAAGGGGAAGATGAAGATGCGATTTCAACACCATCTACAAAGACTAAGGGTGTGCATACGTTTAGGGGATCATTCAAGGATTTTAAAGTAGAAGTTGATCTACAGTCTTATCTACAGTAGAATTCGCTCAGAAGAATTGGATTATTACAGTTCGCTATGTTGCCATGGGAACGTTGGAGAGGCAATTATGAGTTAAAGAGTCAGTTGGAGATTATGCGGAAAATGAAGGGTCAGCTCTCCTTTCAGGTAAAATTTTCACCAGAATTAGTTGCAGAAGTATTTCAATTACCTATATACGATGATGTTGTCGTTCCCAAATGTTCGGAGGAGGTTTTGGAGAAAGACTTTGGACCCCGAGAAGGAAGACGGCGGTACTATATGATGAGGAATGTAAGCTATACTCGAAGGGAACAACGAAAATGGTATTTGGAAAGATTATGTTTTATCATTAAATATGATTCTATGTCTAGGGAGAATTTTGCACCTTTAGCCTATGCAAAGGCAGGAGAAAAGGTGAGTTGGGCTCATTGGATGTATGATCACTTACAAAGTGAGATTTTCGTTGGGGATAGGTGTAAGACGCAAACAAATAGTCGATTATCAGCATATTTAGCTGCTTTATTCAAATTTGTGCAGTTTGTTGAAGATCAGAAGATCATGTGGCCAAAGCAGATCAAATTTTGTGATCATGAAGTGATGAGTAAAGAGCCGGAACAGTTAGCAGTGAAACACGTAAGGAACAGACCTTCACAGACTTCTGAAGATTTTCTTTGCGCTGGTGATATGGCACAAGAAAGGACACAGGTTAGTCAAATCATTGAATCTGATAAATATGAAGCAAAGATACAGGAAGATATTTTGCTGCCAGTGCCAGATAGTATTGAGGATCCGAAAGTATTCGGGACTGCTTTTAGGTTGTCTCGGAAAAGAAGAGTCGAAGCTGAAAAAATGTTGAAAGATGATAATATTTCAGATTATGATGTGTCAGGGATGAAGAAGAAGTTGCAAGAAGTGTCGGATTTTTTAGTTTTTCAGGAGAAAAGATTGTTTCGGTATGAATAGACTCAAATATTTATTAATAAGACTGATTATCACTCATTGCAGGCGAAGATTACAAAACTTCAGGATGCATTGGATAAGAAGGAATGTAGGTTGGAAGAGTTGCAGCATGATAAGAAGCAATCAGTGGTCGAATTGGCTAGTACAAAGAAGTCTATTCAGGAATTTGAAGAATGGCAGATGACTGTACAAATGCAGATTCAAACAGAGATGATGAATTTTTTAGCGGTAAATGCTAGATTGCAGGCGGAACAGGTAGTTCTTGAGTCGAGAATCAAAGTTTTGCAAGAATTACAAGAGCACATATTCAAAGAGGAAGGTGTGCAGTTAGATGCTGTGTTAATGACGAAGATGGATATAGGAGAGGTGAAGCAACATCTGCATAAATATATTCAGGATATCTGGAGTGTTTTTCAAAGTCGTTGGTTCGGTATGATTAAGCTGCACCATGAACAGATGTAGACAAGTTTTGTTTCCAAACATGAAAAAGATTTGGTATGTATACTTTCACAACAACAAAAGTAGATTGAAGAACAGACACAGATCATTGCAAAACTGCGGGACCAGTTGTTGAAAGAGACACTCGAAGAAAAGGTGGAGATATTTGATGTAAATTTTCTAGAAAAGCAAGATGGTGCAGAAGAAGATATTAATACTGAAGAATTACCAGTACCCGAAGAGCAGATTTCCACACAGTCACGGGAGATATCTGATCAAGGGATTGTGAAATTCGAGTTTAATTTTTGACAAAATTACCCACCAGGCTATGCCAGGTGTTGAAGGCAGGAAAAACCTGGAGAAATAAAATAAGAATAAAAAGAAAAAGACGACTATGCGGAGATCTATAAGGATGTGTCGCAAGAAAAGGGGAAGTTATAAGAAAGGAGTTAGAGACAACCGTAAAAAAAAAGAAGAGGAGTAAGAAGGTAGACGAAGAACGAAGACGCTACACCAGGAAGAGGAGGAAAAGTACGAGACGTAAAGATGCAATGATCAGAAGAGAGAAGAGGGTGCAAGAAGTGTAGGTGCACCAACTGTGAGACGAAGTCAGAGAAGAAGGAGTTCCTTTGTCAGGACTGGAAAAGACCAGGTTCTACAGTAAAAAACCAGTGTATAGATAACGATTGTATGATGATCTTGGCAGCTTAATCAAATTCTCATACTAAAGTTCTAATCTTTACAAAACAACAATCTGTATTTTTGGTGTTGCGTTTACCAATGAACAATCAACCAAATGTCTGCGCAGCACAGTTATAATGCTGAAAGTCTTCTGTTTACGGTTAAGTCTGTTTGAGTGACTCAGACTGTACTGTGTCAGAGTGCAATCGACTTGAAATACATGTGAGTGCAAAAAGGAAATCTGTAAATCTGTTGCAAGAATAAAGTGTAGAAAGACTGTGTAAACTTTAAATTAGCAGAAATTTAGCAGAATGAATGTTTCCGGTGATATTACGGTGATATTCCGGTGATGTTCTAGTGACATTTCAGTGGCTTTAAGAGACATTTCCGGTGGAACATCTGGGGAAGTAAGGATCACTGCGCAATGGGAAAGAATAGTAAAATCTGATTTTGCTAGTTAGACGATGTTGTGTTGAACCGGAGAACCCTCAACATAAGCAAATGGAAAATGTTATGAACATGCAAGCATCTCTTTCAAAAGAGGTTGCTAATTTAAATAAACAAGTTTACTCCATGAGCTTTAACGATCCAGGGGCTAGCAGTAGTGGTGCAGGGCAAGCACCGCCTAATCAACAAGTTATGCCTCAGTATGTTCCACCACAACCAGTCTTTCAGCCGGTACCACAGCAAGCTTCTCAGTTTGCTGTACAGCCACCCTTTCAAAGAACTAATGAGAAAAGAGGGACTAGCGTGAAGCGCTGTGTTTGGTGTGATAGTCTGGAGCACGCATCATTTGCTTGTGAAGAGTTAAAAAGTGCTAAGGCGAATCAATAAGTTGTAGAAATAGATAGAAGACTATGTGACTTTAGGTCTCGTCTTCCTTTGTCTGTCAATTGGGGCAAAGGCGGAATGAAAAAGCTTTATGAAAATTTAACAGTATCAGATGCAATTGCCAGTACTTCGGCTGCAAGACTAGAGCCGGTCGAGGATAGGCCTTCTTCAACACCTAACCAAAATCCATATTCGATAGAGGCACTGGTATGAGCTAAAGACGAGATAATGTACAAGACTGTATGGAAATCTCCTGTAGATCAATCTTCTGTCTTTTCTCACATTGCTAATGTTGAGGAAAAACGGAGACGAGAAGATCAACAGGATGATGTAGAAGAAGGTGATAGGAGGATAACTAGGAGACAAACGAGAGAAGATGAAAAGAAAATTGATAAAAAAGTTCAGTTTGATGAATCAAATTTATCTCAAGAAGAAAAGAGAAAAATGATAAAGGCAAAAATCCGACCGATGAAAATGTTCAATCGAAAGAAGAACAAAAGAAATTGGAAACTTCTAAACCTGAAAATAAAGAGAATCATAAGCAAAATGAAGAAAAAGGGAAGAAGAAAGGTAGAAGAGCTCCACGTGCTATTATGATTTCTGAGCTTGAAAAGAAAAATGATGCTAGGGAGATTTTAAATGACATTCTTCTAAAAATTCAAGTAACGATGTCACTTGAGCAAGTGTTTTCCATAGCGAAACCGGAGTTCAAGGACAGTTTTATTCGACTTATTAGAAGAAGACGCTTTCCTTTGCCACAAGACGAGGATATGCAAGACGTGGCAGAAGAAACCCTAGCTATGAATGATGCAGTTACATTAAGAGAAAGTGACTATGAGGATGATGAAGAATTTACAACGGGTAGTGTAAATAGAAATTTTCTAGGACCCATACAACCTGATGAAGAAATGTTAAAGAGTGAGAGTAAATTCAATTCTACCTTCTAGGCAAGAAGCACACCAGAAGTGAAGATTAGAATTGGAGATGAGAAAGATTCTTGTTAGCTTTGGCTCTCATTGATTCAGGGTCAGAGATAAACGTGATTTCAAAAACGTTCTTTGACAAATTTAGATGGCCAATCAATAAAGAGCACGGTTGGCGGATGAGAACAGTTGACAATGGCTCTGGCATTTTGTTGGGTGCATGTGTGAATGTGCCTATTATGATAGGTGGTGTTCGAGAAGAGTTTCACTTCTTCGTTCAAGATAATTGTTCATATGAAGTAATTCTTGGACAGCCATTTATAGCTGAAATGAGGATGGAAACAAAAGCAATGAACGACGGATCAGTGTATGCAAGAATTCAATCCAAATCAGGGATGAATTCTTTGCAAGTTATGACGGTTTGCCCAAACCACACTAGAAATAGAAAGAGCTTAAGAAGAAATCCTATTGACTCAATCAGTCATGTATGTGATGATCCACTGACTGTAAGAGAATATGGAGCGTACTATGATCAAAATTTCTGCTAGACTCCACTATTGAGTGAGACATTAGTGGACGTTGTTTTCATGTCTCGCCTATCAATGAACATAAATTTGAAAATTACTTAATTTGTACTCCTACAACTAGTTTGCATTATATTACTAAAGAAAATCTTACAAAAACATTTAGAAAACAAATTGAAAAATATTTCAGAAAAACTGGATTAATTTCAAGTGACGAGAAAATTGAGAGTATAATTGAATTATCAAAAAGTTCTACTTTATTAGAAGAGCTTGAAAGTGTTTCTCATGAAAATTTTGAATCAAATCTAATAATTCTTAATTCTATTCAAGAGTATGAGATTATTAGTGAATTCTTCTTAGAGCATGAAGTTAGCATAGAAACCAAATACAAAACTATAGAAAAGAAAATAAAGCCTGTAGCTCAACCCTTACCCAAAGATAGTCATGAAATACTTCGTCAAGTATCAAATGATCCTATTCTTAGAGATCGATCTAAGATAGGTCACATATTTACTGATGAGAGTAAGAAGTTTATTAAATTTGGAGATGAATTTCTTTCTCAAATTGAAAAAGAGCAGTTTACCAAGATAAATGTTTGTCATGGTAAAGCTTTTTCTTTGTTCCCACATGAGATAGGATGTGCAGACCCAAAGTTAGTAGCTCCGATGATTATTTTCACAATACCGCATATTCCTTGGAATCTTCGTCCGATTCCAGTTCCAAAGGCTCATTTACCTGAGCTAATGAGATTGTTAAAGGAGAAGATCACCATGAGAATCTTGGAACCATCCTCAGCACCATACTCTAATAGGTGGTTCACGGTACTGAAAAAGAGTGGGAAGCTACGCTTTATTCAGGATTTGCAGCCTGTGAATGAAGTCACTATTAGGAATGTAGGAACAGGTCCCATTGTAGATGAGTTTGCCGAGGCATTTGTTGGTCACTCCATCTATTCAATGGGAGACCTGTATTCAGGGTATGATCAGTTTCAATTAGCAATTGAGAGTCGAGATGTGACCACGATGAAGACTCCTTTGGGTTTAGTACGTATCTGTACTTTACCACAAGGAGCCGCGAATTTTGTGGCACACATGATGAATGCTATGAATCTGGTCCTACATGACTTTATCCCAAAAGTGACGATGCCTTTTATTGATGATATTCCAATAAAAGGATGTGTGGAGGAAGAAAAGGATGAAAGTTTAGATTCATCTGGTTGTAGAAAGTTTGTTTCCAGCCATATTTTAGATTGTGAAAAGATATTTGAAAGATTTGAAGAGGTTGGACTAACTTTCTCCCTAGAGAAATCAACTTTTGGTGTTAATGAAGTGCTAATAGTTGGGCATTTATGTGGCCATTATGTTCGTAGATCCTATCCAGCAAAATTTGATGCCATTAGTAGGATTTCTGAGAGATGTCGCAATGTAAGTGAAGTAAGGAGATTCCTAGGTGCATGTGTTTTCTATGTCATCTGGATCCCTCACTTTGCTCATGTAGCGAATCCGCTTTATGATTTATTAAGAAAAAGAAAGAAATTCTAATGGACTGATGAACATTCTAGAATTCTGAGACGTCTAAAGCAATTGCTTATCAATGCTCCTATTTTGAAACGTATTGACTATACAGGAAATAAGCCTGTAATCCTAACCGTTGACACTAGTCCTATTGGTATAGGCTGGGTCATTGGGCAGGATGATGAGAAGGAACAAAGGTACGCAGTTCGCTTTGGAGCAAAGCTTCTTCATGATACTCAAAAGAATTACCTGCAAATTAAAAGAGAACTGTGGGGATTAGTTACAGCTTTAAAAACAGATAGAGAATACTTTATAGGAGCTAATGTAATAGTAGAGACTGATTGTCTTCCATTAATAGGTTTAATAGCTAATTGTTCATCTCTGGATATAGCCATGCTTCGATGGATAGCCTATATTAAATTCATTAATCCTGCTTTTGTACATATAGCCGGTAAACATAACACTGTCGCTGATATGCTTTCAAGAGCAAAATTTGACAATGATATTGAAGCATTAAATAATCATATTAATTTAATAAATTATAAAACATCTACCTATACATATGAAAGATTTAGAGAGTGCGATTATGAAGGAGAGTGGCGAGATATAGGAAACTATCTGAGTTCATTTCAGCCTTCCCCAAGCTGGTCTTCAAATCGATTCCGGAACATCAGGAAGAAGTCTTTCAACTTCTTCTTGAAAGATGGATATCTTTGGAGACATGCTAGAGGAAAGGTTTGAAACCCTCAAAGAGTACTAGGTTTGAAGGTCTTTCAAGTGCAAGTTATGCAAGAGATGCACGAAAGCCTTTGGACTGGTCATAAAGGCTTTGTAGCTATGTATGAAAAGATTAGGGAAAGCTACTGGTGGCCGAGGATGTATGTAACTGTTAAAGAATTTGTGAGCACTTGTAGTATGTGCCAGTTACACTCCTCTGTCAAGCATAGAGATCCCCTTCACCTGACCTATCCACCTTGTATTCATTACAAGTGGGTAGTTGACCTTGTGACCATGCCTAAAAGCAGTGATGGTATGAGATACATCGTTCTTGTGCGAGAGGATTTGACAAATCACGTCGAAGGTAGAGCGCTTCGTTCCAATACTACTTATAATGTATGTGTATTCCTTTTAGAAGAAGTATTATCCAGATTTGGATATATAGAAAAAGTAGTAACGGATAGAGGTGAGTTAGATGCGAGAGAGGCGAGAGAATTCTTTGCACAACATGGGATTCGATTGTCTCTTACGACTGCCTATAACCCAGAAGCAAATGGTAAAATAGAACCAGGACATCCTTCCATAGTGAAGGCTATTTCAAAGGCTTGCCACGGAGATATTGGTCAATGGCCAAAATATCTCCCATTTGCTCTTTGGGCTGATCGCATGATGTACACGAGAACAAATGGTTTTATGCCAGTTGAACTCATGTACTGTCAGAAACCATTATTTCCCATTCATACTCAGATAATTAATTGGATGAATTTAGATTGGAAAGATAACATTTCAAGAGAGGACTTATTAGCATTTAGAATTAAGCAGTTAAAACAAGGAAATGAAAATCTTAAAGAAGCAATAAAAAAATTAAAAACATCTAGGTTGAAAAATAAATTATATTTTGATAAGAAACATAGACTAAGACCGCAACCAATAGAGAGTGGTGACTGGGTGCTTGTATATGATAGTACGTTTGATACTCAATACGATGCACGTCGGAAACTAACTAAATGTTGGTTTGGACCTTATATTGTTGTTTTAGTTTATGAATCAGGTACATATAAATTACGTGAATTTGATGGTTCTATGCTAAAGAATTTGATTGCAAGGAAAAGAATAAAGCTGTTTAGAAGAAGAGAAAGCAGTAAATTTGAATTGGACGAAGACTTCTTGGAGGACGACGATGAAGAAGAATAAAAATGATCAGGTGAAAGAGTTCTAAACTTTACTTATTTATTAGTTGTTAATATGATTTTTTATTGATGCATTTCATGTATAGATATGTACATCCTTCTGATAGGAAAGGAAGATTTTTAAAATTATGAAACAATGAATTTAAAACTGAAGTAGGGATGTGTATGAAGAGAGGATAAGAATTAGAGACCCTATGGCTTTCATAAGGATAGGAGAGGGAACACTTGACTTACGACTCCTAGTAAGAAGTAAGTTTATTTTATATAGGTAGACTTCCTTAACTTCCAAACCATTTAGCTAATGAGATCGTAGTTCCCACTTTAGCATTCCTCTAGAACCTCTGCTCTGAATAGGGGTTAAGCCTTTCCCCTTAAACAAAAAAGTTGCGAAGAAAAATTAAGAAAAGAGAAAAATGAGAATATCAAGTAGTATATTAATGGCTAATGCAAGATGAGAAAAAGAAAATTAAAAAAGAAAAAGAAAAAGAAAGAAAAGAAAAGAAAAGAAAAAAGTTATCATGATTTAGTTGTGGTCTTGAAACCACTTCTGAAATTCTATACGGGCATTATGAGGCAGATTTATGCTATAGAGGAATTAGTTAGATGCATCTTATGGCGAGTGGCTAGGGAATGAGGGATAGACCATTTATATAAAATATTTATTACTTTTGAACGGGTTAATAGAAGAGCAAGTACCATAACTGTCTGCTTGATTTCTATGGGACTTTCTAAAACTTGTTTTCAATTTCATGCATTGAACGAAAATGTTTATGATTCAAGTTTGCATAATTTTAAAAAGGTTTTTCTTAACTATCAGAAAATGTACTTACCTTTAGGAGCATATTTTACATAATTTCGAATAAAATAGTTCAAAAAAAAATATTTTTCAAAAGAATTTGATACTGCTTCCTATTGAACTGTAGGTTGGCCCATCGAGGGCGATGTGCAAGTTTGGTGGGGGTAGATGTCGGAAGGATTTCCTCTGTCATATGGAAAAATAAAAATATTTTGCTTTATAGTCGGTTAAATGATATCTCCCTCACAAAATTTTTAATGTATTGATTTAAAATGACTGATGTTTCTCTCTTAGTACCTGCAGGCAATAAAAATCATGAAGAGTTGGACTGAACAAAGATCTTCTTATCTAAAAGCCTCAAGTTTATAGTTGAATACAAGGAAGTATTATGACATATATTTTAATCATGCTCATATGTGTGTATATGCATGGGTATGTGTCATGTGTATGCATGAACATTGATGTTGATTACAAGGGTGTGAATGTATTACAATGATTATGGATCTTTATGTTTATGTTCTTGTATATGTGATTTCTTAAAGAAATTAAGATATGTATATAATTATGTATTCCTAAAAAAATTCCTACTCTTGTACATCTATACTTGTCTGCTTAACTGTATTTATGTTGTTAAATAAATGTGCTTTAGTTGTGTTAGATATGAGTAGTGAGTTATTAGGCCTTTATGCTTGCCTCCTTTGATGAACAAGAAAACTTTGAGAGTATAAGAATTTGTTCCTATGAGTTTGCCTATAGGTAAGTTCAAGAACCATATGTATACTTACTTTTTGAATATACCTATTTATTTTTCATAGTAAAATCATCCTACCCTATTATTAACCTATGTGATTATTTACCTTAGATTATCAATTTAAAATAGTTACTTTATCCTAAGTCCTTTGTTAAACCCATGTGTAAATTTGTACTTATAAACCTTTATCACTTCGTGATTAACATATGTTTAATTAGTTATTAAATAATTATTAAAAATAACTATTAAATAACCATGATAAATAACTAAATGGCTAATTAAATAATTATCAATGACTAATTATAATAATTATTAATTATAACATATACATTAAATAACTTAATAAATTAATAGATTTTTTATTGTTTTTATGAAAATATTTTATTAGAATACTAACTAAATTTTACGTGTGCATAAGTGAAGTTATGTGTGTTAATTAACTAAGTGTGTGTACTAGTTAACTAGTAAATGCATAGTGCTTGTGATGTGTATTAGTTAAGTAGGTATATGTCTTAGTTATCTAGTTGAGTGCATGCGCACATAGGTTCCTATGTATGTATATATATGTATTAAGAAATGTGTTTTTCTTTTCTAATGCTCCTCTGTCTGCAGGTGCGTACGAGAGAGAGAGAGAGAGAGAGAGAGAGAGAGAGAGAAAGAGAGAAAGGAAGAGAAAGAGAAAGAGAGAGAGAGAGAGAAAGAGAGAGAGAGAGAGAGAGGCAAAGAATTTAGCAAGAATACGGAGGGAAAAGCTCAATGAGTAGATGTATGGAGTTTACCTGTCTATTATATTAGATCTATCACAATATAGGTAGAGTTGTAATCTTATGAGTTTAATCATATGCATGCATATATATGAATAAAAGCATGAGAGTAAGTACATACATATTGGATGTTAATGAATGCATGTAAATGTTTGTATAAGTAATTATGAGTTTATGATAGTGTTACAGAAATGAACATGTGTGCAAAATGAAGTTTGCATAAGCATTAAAGTTATGAAGTTAGAAATGTTTGTATACATATGTTAGTATAGGTTTAAGTTATAATATAAAATTATTAAATGAGTGTTTCATATTTACTAAAAGCATACTTATGTTTTTTGTTTTCTTCTAATGCTCCTCTGTCTGCAGATCATTGAAGAGATTACAAAGGAGAATACGAGAACACAAGCATACGAGATTTCAAGATCACAAAATTACGATATTTGAAAATTGTTTATTAAGTTGTATAGGATTATCTATTAGGAGAATTGTATTAGCACTTATGATAAACTTTTGTATAGGCTTATTGTATAGGCTTAAATAAGATTGATTTTGAAATTCTTCATACTGTTTCTCTGAAAATTAATTAAGATCTTTACGTTTTTATTTAATATGTCTAAAGAATCAGGATCTACAAGTAGTTCTAAACTAGTATCTCCAAATGATTGGGATATTAAGAATCAAGAATTAGAAAACTTAATAATAGGAACATTGCTTCCTTCTTCAATTGATAGTTCAAATAATAACGAAAATATAGAAGTTGAAATTATTAAAGATAAAGTAGTTAATGAAACTTTACACACGTTAGATTACGATCGTCTTCTTTCTAGAATTTTACCTTTAATTACCATAGTTTTGCCAGAATCGGAGGACAAGAAAGACTTATTCCCACCTAATTTAGTTAGAAAACCTAACTCAAATCAAATTGAGAAAGGAGAAGTTGACTTTGTTAAAGATAAAATTAGAAACGAGAACTTAGTTTTGTCTTATCAATTAGAAGCTATAGAAAATTATAGAAACGCTCGTCCTTACAGTCCTTAGTCTAAATAATTAGTTCTTAATTTACACTCCCATATATTAGAAACATATAAGGTTTTTATCACACCTAAACTGAAAAACCAACCGAAGGCCCTAGGCATACTTAGAAGCACCCTGCGTGCAGTCACACAGTTAGGTTAGCGTGATTCTTGTAGATGAACGTCAGCCTCCCTTCACACTCCTCTACGACAACGCGTATACCGACGTCCATACCGGCGCCTATACCGGCGGCAAATTTTTAAACATACCGCAAACCCGAGAGCAAAACTTCACATTTCTGCGCGTGTTTGAGTACTGTAGGTCTACTGTCAAACTTGCGCGCACGAACCTGCATTGTCTTGTGCACACACACACATGTGGATCTCTCTCTACACACACACACTCTCTCTTGGCTTAGCTCTCACATCTTGGTAAGTGTTGCGCGTATTGCTAGCATTTGTGTTTCTCTATGCTTTAGGGTTTCTAATTTCTCTTTTCGTTGATTTTGCAGAAGTTCGTTGGTGTCGATTGTTTGGAATTGGACGAGAGACAACCTACATTACGCTTTGACGACAACGATTCAAAGAGAGACATACTTGTAAGTGATTCTTTTATTCGCTATTGATAGAGAGAGAAGGAGAGAGAGAGAGAGAGAGAGAGAGAAAGAAAGAGAGAGAAAAGAGAAAGGAAGATACACATTAATTTACACATGCATACATACACACATACATGTACACACATGCATGCTTACATACACACACCTATACACACATGCATGCTTACATACACATACACATATACACATATGCATGCATACACACACATAAATTTACACACATGCATACATACACACACATGCATACACACATACATACACTCACATATATACACATATGCATACATACACATACACACACACACATATACACACATACATACACACACGCATATATACACACATATACACACATGCATACATACATACACACACATATACCGGCATGCATGCATACACACAAATATACACACATGCATACATACACACATATACACACATGCATGTATACATACACACACATGTATACGCATGCATACACATACACACACATACACATACATGCATGCATACATACACACACGTACACACACATGCACACACATGCATGCCTACATACACACACATACACATACACACACATACACATACACACACATGTATACACATGTATACATACACACACACACATGTACACATGCATACATACACACACATATATACACACACATATATACACACATGCATACATACACACATATAATCCTATTTTTATTTTAAAGTTTTTGTTTTACATCAAATATATAAAAATAGGATTAGGGTTTTAGGGTTAAATACTTAAGATTAGGGTTTTAGGGTTTTAAATAGGATCAGGGTTTTAGGGTTAAATATTTAAGATTAGGATTTTAGGGTTTTAGGTCTAGATATTTAAGATTAGGGTTTTAGGGTTTAGTATTTCATATTTAAGTCTAAGTCTTTCTGATTAGGGTTTTAAGATTTTAATACGTAGGTAACATATATACACAAACACACATATACATATAATACATACATACATGTAGATACACATGCATACAAAAATATACATATTTTAGATTTAAATCTTTAAGGTTAGGGTTTTAGGGTTATAACACCTACATAACATATATGCACACATACATATACACATATAATACATATATACATGTATATACACATGTATACAGAAATATACATATTTTAGGTCTAGATATTTAAGATTAGGGTTTTAGGGTTTAGTATTTCAGATTTATGTCTAAGTCTTTCTGATTAGGGTTTTAGGATTTTAATACATAGATAACATATATACACAAGCACACATATACATATAATACATACATACATGTAGATACACATGCATACAAAAATATACATATTTTAGATTTAAATCTTTAAGATTACGGTTTTAGGGTTATAACACCTACATAAGATATATGCACACATACACATGAAAATGTAGTACATATATACATGTATATACACATGTATACAGAAATATACATATTTCAGGTCTACATATTTAAGATTAGGGTTTTAGGGTTTAGTATTTCACATTTAAGTCTAAGTCTTTCTAATTAGGGTTTTAGGATTTTAATACGTAGATTACATATATACACAAACACACATATGTTAAAAGTCAAGCTTCAAGCTAAAAATTCGTGGGGAATCTTTTATGGACATGTGGAGCAATCAAAGGAAGCCAAAAGCCACGAGATTCCATCAAGAAAAGTCACTCAACCACTCCCCAAGTCATCTAATTCCTCCAAGTTAGGAGGCTGATTTGGAAAGGTAGTTCCTAGATTTTAGGGGCACACCTCTCACTATAAAAGGAGCATGTATCCCGACTTCTTTTGGGCCATCTTCTTGGAGTTTTAGCTCATGTAAAGTGAGCACTAAGTGCTGGAGTTGTGATAAGCAAGCCCCTTGCTTAAGCAACCCCCTTGCTTGCTTGTTTGTTTTCTTTTAGTAGGCATATCTATGTGTGTGCGCAGGCAGTGTTGCAACTCTCTACCCCTGAGTTGTTAGCAATGGTTCTCCCTCATATGGTATCCATTTGATGTAATTCTTGTCTCATTGGATAGCTATAAGAGTCTATTTTATTCTTACCAATTCTCTGGAGCATTCTCTGAGTAAGCAGGGAGCAACATTCATTTTAGTGAAGTTGTGTGATTGATATCTCTCTCTTTGTGTAGGCTCTGTTGGAAATATTTTGCTCTCTGTTGTAAGGGCTGGTTCTCCTTCTCTATGTATCCATTTGCTATGATTTTGGTGTCATTGGGTAGCTATTAGAGTCCTCTAAAGTTAACATAAGTTTGAGATTCATTCTCTGTATAATCTCTGAGAAAAGTTTGCTGGAGTGAAGTGAGGTCTCTGCTTGACTAGCAGTTGTGAGCATTCAACTAGCTCATGTTGTAGACATTGTTTCTCTTTGTGTAAGCATCCATTTCAAGTGAAATTTGTTTTTTTGGAAAGCCCTTGGTGTCTACTACAGGTCTACAAAAGCTCACTGGAGGTCTCTGCATAAGCTCTGAGTAAGAGCATTTTTGGTGTGCAGAGGTCAAAGAAGGATACCTGTGGAGGTCATTCGTGCTTCATCGTTGCTTAGGGGTTGAGATACTTCCCCCATCAGTGGTATCAGAGCATTTGGGCATCTTGGAGGTATTACATACAAGCAAGAAGACCTCTTGGAGTTGGTGGTTGAAGAGTTGCATCAACAAAAGCTTCTTGGAGGTAGCTCACATCAAGGGGGAGCTATTCTACTCAAATTTGCAAGAGCACAAGGTGTCCATCTAAGGAAAGCTTTGGATTGAGGTAACCTCAGAGCCTCATTTTCATTTTACACACATTGGAGCATTAGCCAAGGGCTAGGTCAAGTATCAAAGACTAGATATGGGAGACTTCAACACTCAAATTGAAAAGCTAGACAAAGGTAACTATCAACCATGGAGATTTAGGGTCTCCAACTATCTTATGGGCAAGGGCCTTTGGGGGTTGATTACTGGAAGTGAACCAAGACCTAGGTTGGATGAGAATCCAACCAATGACCAGAGAAGGGCCTTTAGGGAATGGAATGAAAGAGACAAGAGGGTTATCTTTATTCTTTCCCAACACATTAGCAATAGCATGATCGGCCATATCCAAGACCTGGATTCAAGCATGAAGGTATGGGAGACACTTGAAAGGCTTTATTCAACAAGCACCAAAGCAAGGAAGATCCAACTCAAGAATGAGCTCAACAACCTTAGGAAGAGCTCAAGGAGTAGCATAAATGACTACATACTTAAGGTCAAGGAGTTATCAAATGCATTGGGATCCATTGGAAGCCACGTAGACGATGACGATCTTGTGGCTTATACTCTCAATGGTTTGAGAGATGATGAGAAGTGGAAACCCTTTACCACTTCAGTTTATGTAAGGGATAATCTTCCCGATTTTGAGCAATTGGTTGCTCTCATGGTCACCGAAGAAATGAACATAGGTGGAAGTTCAACTAAAAGCAAAGATGCACAAGTTTTCTATGCAGGTAATCAAAGGGGCAAAGGAAGACAAGGACAAGGAAGGGGCAAAGGAAGGTTTGGAGGAAGGCAAGGCCACTCAAGAAATCAAGGACATGACCAAGGCACCTCATCACAAAGAGGGAGAGGAAGATCAAGAGGAAGAGGAGGACGACATCAACAAAACAGGAATCAAGATGGCGAAGGATGTTACATATGTGGCAAGTTTGGCCACTATGCTAGAGATTGCTACCAAGGAGGAAACCAAAGGAACTATAATCAAGGTTCTTCATACAAAGGCCAAGGTAATTATGCTTCTACAAGTTCAGAAAATGACAATCTCTTGATGATGCACATGAATGGGAATTCAAGCAAAGTAGATAACACTTGGTATATTGATAGTGGATGTAGCAACCATATGAGTTGCAATGCTTCTTGGTTTACTAATCTACATGTTCCCAAAGGTAAAGGACATGTAGAAACAGGTGATGATACAACCCATGAGATCTCCCATGTTGGAGATGTAGCTTTGGATGACAAGGAGGAAGGAAGATGTCTCAAGGATGTCTTGCATGTACCTACCATCACAAAGAACTTGGTGTCCGTTGGGCAAATGGTTGAAAGAGGCTATCAAGTAAGGTTCAACAAAGGTGGATGCTTTGTGGAGAACCCTAAGCAAGGTTACAAGGTCATAGCAAGAGGAAAGAAGCAAGGGAGACTCTTCACTTTGGAGGTAAATTCTCATTCTACTCAACATGTCTACTTCACATATGGAAACAAGAGGATTTCGGAGTTGGACTTGTGGCACAAGAGGATAGGTCACATCAACATACAAAGAATGAAGGAAATGCAATTCAAGAGGCTGGTTGAAGGTCTTCCCAACTTCCAAGGACAAGGTATGAAGCATTTATGTGAATCTTGTCAACTAGGGAAGCAAGCGATACTTCCATTCAAGAAGAGTGGCTACATAAGCCAACATCCATTGGAGTTGATACATACAGATGTGTGGGGGCCAACGAAAGAGCAATCCATTGGAGGTAACAAGTACTTTGTCACTTTTATAGATGATTGCACAAGGATGGTTTGGGTTTATTTCATCAAAAACAAATCAGATGTGTTTACATGTTTCAAAGCATTCAAGGCAATGGTAGAGAAGGAAATAGGTACATATATCAAGAAGCTAAGGTCCGATGGAGGGGGAGAATATTTCTCAAATGAGTTTTCTGATTTTTTAATGGATCAAGGCATCAAGAGGCAAGTAACATGCAGGTACACACCCCAACAAAATGGAGTAGCAGAGAGAAAGAATAGATACATTGCCGAGATCGCTAGAGCAATGCTTAATGAGATGAATGTACCTAACATGTTTTGGAGTGATGCAGCAAATACCGCCGTGTATCTAATGAATAGGGCTCCTACCTCAGGGATCCATGGCTTGACACCATATCAAGCCTATTATGGTAAGAAACCTGATCTTTCCCACTTGAAGATATTTGGATGTACTTGTTATGTACATGTGCCAAGTGAATTGAGGCACAAGCTACAACCAAAGGCAGAAAAGTGTGTGTTTCTAGGATATTCAAATGATCATAAAGGCTACAGGTGCTTCAACCCAAATACAAAGGACGTGAGGATATCAAGGGATGTAGCATTTGATGAGCTACTCCCTTGGTATAAGAAGTATGATTGTATGCAGGACTATGAAGAAGAAAAGCATGGACATGATGAAGAACAAATCGACCTAGAGCTAAGCGGCCCAAGGTGTTCCATCAATGAAGATAGTTCAAGCATGAACTCACCATGGAGGGGGAGATCTTCATCAAGCTATGAAGCACAATCAATCAACAAAGGCAAAGCAACATTGGTGGAGTTGGATGAAGAAGGTAATGAAGTTGAAGATGATGAAGGACACATGATGGAGAAAGAAGCCACGTCAAAGAAAGAGATCAAGTTCCCAAGGCAAAGGAGGTTTATTCCTCCAAAAGGTGAAGAAAGGAAGTCTTCTAGAGTTAAGTATCCAACTCAAAGGTTTACTTATGATTCATACATGGCAACACATTATGCATATATGAACAAAGTAGTAGAAGATCATGAGCCCGATTGCTATGAAGATGCAAGCAGGTACACCGAATGGAAAGAGGCAATGCAAGAAGAGATCGACGCACTTGAGGAAAATCAAACATGGACTCTAGTGCCCAAGAAGGAGAACATGAAGGTAATAGGTAATAAGTGGGTGTATAAAGTAAAGAGGAATTCAGATGGATCTATTTCTAGGTTCAAAGCAAGATTGGTGGCCAAGGGTTTTGCACAAACCTATGGAGTGGACTTTGAAGAGACATTCAGCCCCGTGGCAAAGATGAGCACCATTAGGACACTCATTGCAATGGCTGCTAGCAAAGGATGGAAGCTCTTCCAATTGGATATCAAGAATGCCTTTCTCAATGGAGACTTGGAAGAAGAGGTATACATGGAGCAACCACTAGGTTTTGTTCATAAAGAGTTTCCACATCATGTTTGTAGGTTGAAGAAGGCACTTTATGGCCTAAAGCAAGCTCCAAGGGCTTGGAACCAAAGATTGGTCGACTATTTGATCAAATGTGGTTACAATCAATGCAAGGCGGATCCATCTCTCTTCATCAAACAAAGAGGAGAACTTGTGGTCTACATGTGTGTGTATGTAGATGATCTTATCATTACAGGTAATGATACAAAGGGCATTGAGGAGATCAAGGCAAAGCTTGGAAAGGAGTTTAGGATCTCTGATCTTGGAGATCTTAGGTATTTTCTTGGCATTGAAGTTGTATACAAAGAAGAAGGTATTATGCTCATACAAAGGAAGTATATTCTAGACCTACTTGAGAGGTTTGGGATGCTACATTGCAAGCCTATTTCAAATCCCATGGAAGTTAATGTAAAGTTAAGCTCCATTGATGGAGAGCCATTAGAGGATGTAACTTTGTATCGATCTATTGTAGGATCTTTCAATTATGCCACAATAACCAGGCCTGACATAGCATATGGAGTTGGAGTGTTATCACAATTTATGCATAGTCCAAGGACTACACACTTGCAAGCTGCAAGAAGAATGTTGCGATATCTCAAAGCCACTATAAATGAAGGATTGTTCTACTCATTTGATGATGATATGCAGGTCAAAGCTTATTCCGATGCCGATTGGGCCGGTTCGAAGGAAGATAGAAGGAGTACAAGTGGTTACCTAGTCATGCTAGGTAGCAAGATCATCTCATGGATTTCAAAGAAGCAACCCACGGTGGCATTATCTTCCACCGAGGCTGAGTATAGAGCTTTGGCTCAAGTCACATGTGAGCTAATGTGGATTAAGAAGTTATTTATGGAGCTTAATTTGCAGGTTGACACATATCCAATTTTTTGTGACAACATGAGTAGCATTCATCTAGCATCGAACCCTGTCTATCATGCTAGAACCAAGCATATTGAAGTGCACTATCACTTCATAAGGGAAAAGGTGATATCCAAGGAAGTTTCAGTACATCATATTGGTACTAAGGACCAAGTTGCGGACATGTTTACAAAGGCTTTGGAGGGGATGAAGATTTCAAAATTCAAGCAATGCATCAACATGAAGGAGCTTGGATGAGGATGAAGAATTGAAGCTTGAGGGGGAGTGTTAAAAGTCAAGCTTCAAGCTAAAAATTCGTGGGGAATCTTTTATGGACATGTGGAGCAATCAAAGGAAGCCAAAAGCCACGAGATTCCATCAAGAAAAGTCACTCAACCACTCCCCAAGTCATCTCAACTAATTCCTCCAAGTTAGGAGGCTGATTTGGAAAGGTAGTTCCTAGATTTTAGGGGCACACCTCTCACTATAAAAGGAGCATGTATCCCGACTTCTTTTGGGCCATCTTCTTGGAGTTTTAGCTCATGTAAAGTGAGCACTAAGTGCTGGAGTTGTGATAAGCAAGCCCCTTGCTTAAGCAACCCCCTTGCTTGCTTGTTTGTTTTCTTTTAGTAGGCATATCTATGTGTGTGCGCAGGCAGTGTTGCAACTCTCTACCCCTGAGTTGTTAGCACTGGTTCTCCCTCATATGGTATCCATTTGATGTAATTCTTGTCTCATTGGATAGCTATAAGAGTCTATTTTATTCTTACCAATTCTCTGGAGCATTCTCTGAGTAAGCAGGGAGCAACATTCATTTTAGTGAAGTTGTGTGATTGATATATCTCTCTTTGTGTAGGCTCTGTTGGAAATATTTTGCTCTCTGTTGTAAGGGCTGGTTCTCCTTCTCTATGTATCCATTTGCTATGATTTTGGTGTCATTGGGTAGCTATTAGAGTCCTCTAAAATTGACATAAGTTTGAGATTCATTCATTGTATAATCTCTTAGAAAAGTTTGCTGGAGTGAAGTGAGGTCTCTGCTTGACTAGCAGTTGTGAGCATTCAACTAGCTCATGTTGTAGACATTGTTTCTCTTTGTGTAAGCATCCATTTCAAGTGAAATTTGTTTTTTTGGAAAGCCCTTGGTGTCTACTACAGGTCTACAAAAGCTCACTGGAGGTCTCTGCATAAGCTCTGAGTAAGAGCATTTTTTGTGTGCAGAGGTCAAAGAAGGATACCTGTGGAGGTCATTCGCGCTTCATCGTTGCTTAGGGGTTGAGATACTTCCCCCATCAACATATACATATAATACATACATACATGTAGATACACATGCATACAGAAATATACATATTTTAGATTTAAATCTTTAAGATTAGGGTTTTAGGTTTATAACACCTACATAAGATATATGCACACATACACATGCACATGTAATACATATATACATGTATATACACATGTATACAGAAATATACATATTTTAGGTCTACGTATTTAAGATTAGGGTTTTAGGGTTTAGTATTTCAGATCTAGAATTTTAAGATTAGGGTTTTAATTAAATATATAATTAAATATATAAAATTAATTATATAAAAATAGGATTACGTAAGGAAAAAAATCTGAATATATTAATAAATATATATATAAAATAAGATAATTATATACATAAATAAATATAAAAGAACTAGTGTTTTAAATAATTTAATTAAATATATATAATTAAATATATAAAATTAAATATATAAAAATAGGATTACGTAAGGAAAAGAAATCTGAATATATAAATAAATATATATATATATAAAATAAGATAATTATATACATAAATAAATATAAAAAGAACTAGTGTTTTAAATAATTTAATTAAATATTTATAATTAAATATATAAAATTAAATATAAAAAAATAGGATTACGTAAGAAAAAAATCTCAATATATAAATAAATATATATATATAATAAGATAATTATATACATAAATAAATATAAAAAGAACTAGTGTTTTAAATTATTTAATTAAATATATATAATTAAATATAATTAAGTAAAGAAAAAATATGAATATATAAATAAATATATAAATACACAAACACACATACTTATATACCTATCTATATTCACATATATATACATATACACATATATATACACATGCATACATATATATACATGTTTTGGTTCTAGGTCATTTAAGATTAGGGTTTTAGGGTTTAGTATTTTAGATTTAAGTCTAAGTCTTTCTGATTAGGGTTTTAGGATTTTAATACGTAGATAACATATATACACAAACACACATATACATATAATACATACATACATGTAGATACACATGCATACAAAAATATACATATTTTAGATTTAAATCTTTAAGATTAAAGGTTTTAGGGTTATAACACCTACATAACATATATACACACATACACATACACATATAATACATATATACATGTATATA
Source organism: Ceratopteris richardii (assembly GCA_020310875.1). Lineage (NCBI taxonomy): Eukaryota > Viridiplantae > Streptophyta > Polypodiopsida > Polypodiales > Pteridaceae > Ceratopteris > Ceratopteris richardii. Next base: position 17,615,614 of record CM035441.1, read on the forward strand.
CACATGTGTATAGAAATATACATAATTTAGGTCTAGATCTTTAAAATTAGGGTTTTAGGGTTTAGGCATACATATAACTTAATTAAGAGGAAAAAAATCTGAATAAATAAATAAATATATAAATAAAATAGGATCAATCAAGAAAAATCCTGAATATATAGATAAAATAGGATAGCTATATAGATTAGGATTTTAAAACTAGGATTTTAAGTTTCTTTAGGTATTTAAGTATTTAGGTCTTTAAGAGTTAGATTTTTAGGTTTAATAAAAAAAGAAATGTTCTAAAATGTTCTAAAATGTCCATATTGTAGCAGATGGCTTCTTTGGATCCTGAAGAGAGAATGGCATGTCCTTGCACACAGTGCAAGTATCAAATTTATCGGAAAGGACGGATTTGTACTGCACATGTTAGAGAGTATGGATCCTTTGATAGGAGTCGACTGGAAAACCTACGCTATCATTTGCATGGTCCCCGAGGTGAGCAGATGGACCCAAACGACATTGCACCGGTAACATCTCGTGGACAAAAGAGAGCAAAAAAGGACTTAGACGTAGAAGCAAGCACTAATAATATTACACAAAATGAACATATGGAAGAGATGCTTGAAGCATTTTATGAGATGGACGAAGATCATGATGGTGAAGAAGGTGTCGACGAGAGTTTCATGGACACAACAGAAATTCCACGATCAGAAGTTGATGAAGAATATGAAAACATGCAAAGATTAGCTCGTTTACCACTTTACAATGGAGCAAAGATATTTGTACTATGTGCTTCACTTGCGATGCTCGATCTACAATCCATTTATGGATGGTCAGATATGATGCGGGAAGTATCTCAACCCCTAAGCAACGACGAAGCGTGAATGACCTCCACAGGTATCCTTCTTTGACCTCTGCACACCAAAAATGCTCTTACTCCGAGCATATGCAGAGAACTCCAATGAGCTTTTGTAGACTTGTAGTAGACACCAAGAGCTTTCCAACAAACCAAATTTCACTTCAAATGGATGCCTACACAAGGAGACACAATGTCTACAACATGAGCTAGTTGAATGCTCACAATTGCCAATCAAGCAGATACCTCACTTCACTCCAGCAAGCTTTTCTCAGAGATTATACAGAGAATGAATATCAAACTTTGGTCAACTTTAGAGGACTCTAATAGCTACCCAATGACACCAAAATCATAGCAAATGGATACATAGCAAAGGAGAACCAGCCCTTACAACAGAGAGCAAAATATTTCAAACAGAGCCTACACACTAAGAGAGATATCAATCACACAACTTCACTAAAATGAATGTTGCCCCCAGATTACTTAGAGAATGATCTAGAGAATTTGTGAGCATAAAATAGACTCTAATAGCTATCCAATGAGACAAGAATTACATCAAATGGATACAATATTAGGAAGAACCAATGCTAACAACTCAGGGGTAGAGAGTTGCAACACTGCCTGCGCACACACATAGATGTGCCTACTAAAAGAAAACAAACAAGCAAGCAAGGGGCTAGCTTAAGCAAGGGGCTTGCTTATCACAACTCCAGCACTTAGTGCTCACTTTACATGAGCTAAAACTCCAAGAAGATGGCCCAAAAGAAGTCGGGATACATGCTCCTTTTATAGTGAGAGGTGTGCCCCTAAAATCTAGGAACTACCTTTCCAAATCAGCCTCCTAACTTGGAGGAATTAGTTGAGATGACTTGGGGAGTGGTTGAGTGACTTTTCTTGATGGAATCTCGTGGCTTTTGGCTTCCTTTGATTGCTCCACATGTCCATAAAAGATTCCCCACGAATTTTTAGCTTGAAGCTTGACTTTTAACACTCCCCCTCAAGCTTCAATTCTTCATCCTCATCCAAGCTCCTTCATGTTGATGCATTGCTTGAATTTTGAAATCTTCATCCCATCCAAAGCCTTTGTAAACATGTCCGCAACTTGGTCCTTGGTACCAATATGATGTACTGAAACTTCCTTGGATATCACCTTTTTCCTTATGAAGTGATAGTGCACTTCAATATGCTTGGTTCTAGCATGATAGACAGGGTTCGATGCTAGATGAATGCTACTCATGTTGTCACAAAAAATTGGATATGTGTCAACCTGCAAATTAAGCTCCATAAATAACTTCTTAATCCACATTAGCTCACATGTGACTTGAGCCAAAGCTCTATACTCAGCCTCGGTGGAAGATAATGCCACCGTGGGTTGCTTCTTTGAAATCCATGAGATGATCTTGCTACCTAGCATGACTAGGTAACCACTTGTACTCCTTCTATCTTCCTTCGAACCGGCCCAATCGGCATCGGAATAAGCTTTGACCTGCATATCATCATCAAATGAGTAGAACAATCCTTCATTTATAGTGGCTTTGAGATATCGCAACATTCTTCTTGCAGCTTGCAAGTGTGTAGTCCTTGGACTATGCATAAATTGTGATAACACTCCAACTCCATATGCTATGTCGGGCCTGGTTATTGTGGCATAATTGAAAGAGCCTACAATAGATCGATACAAAGTTACATCCTCTAATGGCTCTCCATCAATGGAGCTTAGCTTTACATTAACTTCCATGGGATTTGAAATAGGCTTGCAATGTAGCATCCCAAACCTCTCAAGTAGGTCTAGAATATACTTCCTTTGTATACAACTTCAATGCCAAGAAAATACCTAAGATCTCCAAGATCAGAGATCCTAAACTCCTTTCCAAGCTTTGCCTTGATCTCCTCAATGCCCTTTGTATCATTACCTGTAATGATAAGATCATCTACATACACACACATGTAGACCACAAGTTCTCCTCTTTGTTTGATGAAGAGAGATGGATCCGCCTTGCATTGATTGTAACCACATTTGATCAAATAGTCCACCAATCTTTGGTTCCAAGCCCTTGGAGCTTGATTTAGGCCATAAAGTGCCTTCTTCAACCTACAAACATGATGTGGAAACTCTTTATGAACAAAACCTAGTGGTTGCTCCATGTATACCTCTTCTTCCAAGTCTCCATTGAGAAAGGCATTCTTGATATCCAATTGGAAGAGCTTCCATCCTTTGCTAGCAGCCATTGCAATGAGTGTCCTAATGGTGCTCATCTTTGCCACGGGGCTGAATGTCTCTTCAAAGTCCACTCCATAGGTTTGTGCAAAACCCTTGGCCACCAATCTTGCTTTGAACCTAGAAATAGATCCATCTGAATTCCTCTTTACTTTATACACCCACTTATTACCTATTACCTTCATGTTCTCCTTCTTGGGCACTAGAGTCCATGTTTGATTTTCCTCAAGTGCGTTGATCTCTTCTTGCATTGCCTCTTTCCATTCGGTGTACCTGCTTGCATCTTCATAGCAATCGGGCTCATGATCTTCTACTACTTTGTTCATATATGCATAATGTGTTGCCATGTATGAATCATAAGTAAACCTTTGAGTTGGATACTTAACTCTAGAAGACTTCCTTTCTTCACCTTTTGGAGGAATAAACCTCCTTTGCCTTGGGAACTTGATCTCTTTCTTTGACGTGGCTTCTTTCTCCATCATGTGTCCTTCATCATCTTCAACTTCATTACCTTCTTCATCCAACTCCACCAATGTTGCTTTGCCTTTGTTGATTGATTGTGCTTCATAGCTTGATGAAGATCTCCCCCTCCATGGTGAGTTCATGCTTGAACTATCTTCATTGATGGAACACCTTGGGCCGCTTAGCTCTAGGTCGATTTGTTCTTCATCATGTCCATGCTTTTCTTCTTCATAGTCCTGCATACAATCATACTTCTTATACCAAGGGAGTAGCTCATCAAATGCTACATCCCTTGATATCCTCAAGTCCTTTGTGTTTGGGTTGAAGCACCTGTAACCTTTATGATCATTTGAATATCCTAGAAACACACACTTTTCTGCCTTTGGTTGTAGCTTGTGCCTCAATTCACTTGGCACATGTACATAACAAGTACATCCAAATATCTTCAAGTGGGGAAGATCAGGTTTCTTACCATAATAGGCTTGATATGGTGTCAAGCCATGGATCCCTGAGCTAGGAGCCCTATTCATTAGATACACGGCGGTATTTGCTGCATCACTCCAAAACATGTTAGGTACATTCATCTCATTAAGCATTGCTCTAGCGATCTCGGCAATGTATCTATTCTTTCTCTCTGCTACTCCATTTTGTTGGGGTGTGTACCTGCATGTTACTTGCCTCTTGATGCCTTGATCCATTAAAAAATCAGAAAACTCATTTGAGAAATATTCTCCCCCTCCATCGGACCTTAGCTTCTTGATATATGTACCTGTTTCCTTCTCTACCATTGCCTTGAATGCTTTGAAACATGTAAACACATCTGATTTGTTTTTGATGAAATAAACCCAAACCATCCTTGTGCAATCATCTATAAAAGTGACAAAGTACTTGTTACCTCCAATGGATTGCTCTTTCGTTGGCCCCCACACATCTGTATGTATCAACTCCAATGGATGTTGGCTTATGTAGCCACTCTTCTTGAATGGAAGTCTCGCTTGCTTCCCTAGTTGACAAGATTCACATAAATGCTTCATACCTTGTCCTTGGAAGTTGCGAAGACCTTCAACCAGCCTCTTGAATTGCATTTCCTTCATTCTTTGTATGTTGATGTGACCTATCCTCTTGTGCCACAAGTCCAACTCCGAAATCCTCTTGTTTCCATATGTGAAGTAGACATGTTGAGTAGAATGAGAATTTACCTCCAAAGTGAAGAGTCTCCCTTGCTTCTTTCCTCTTGCTATGACCTTGTAACCTTGCTTAGGGTTCTCCACAAAGCATCCACCTTTGTTGAACCTTACTTGATAGCCTCTTTCAACCATTTGCCCAACGGACACCAAGTTCTTTGTGATGGTAGGTACATGCAAGACATCCTTGAGACATCTTCCTTCCTCCTTGTCATCCAAAGCTACATCTCCAACATGGGAGATCTCATGGGCTATATCATCACCTGTTTCTACATGTCCTTTACCTTTGGGAACATGTAGATTAGTAAACCAAGAAGCATTGCAACTCATATGGTTGCTACATCCACTATCAATATACCAAGTGTTATCTACTTTGCTTGAATTCCCATTCATGTGCATCATCAAGAGATTGTCATTTTCTGAACTTGTAGAAGCATAATTACCTTGGCCTTTGTATGAAGAACCTTGATTATAGTTCCTTTGGTTTCCTCCTTGGTAGCAATCTCTAGCATAGTGGCCAAACTTGCCACATATGTAACATCCTTCGCCATCTTGATTCCTGTTTTGTTGATGTCGTCCTCCTCTTCCTCTTGATCTTCCTCTCCCTCTTTGTGATGAGGTGCCTTGGTCATGTCCTTGATTTCTTGAGTGGCCTTGCCTTCCTCCAAACCTTCCTTTGCCCCTTCCTTGTCCTTGTCTTCCTTTGCCCCTTTGATTACCTGCATAGAAAACTTGTGCATCTTTGCTTTTAGTTGAACTTCCACCTATGTTCATTTCTTCGGTGACCATGAGAGCAACCAATTGCTCAAAATCGGGAAGATTATCCCTTACATAAACTGAAGTGGTAAAGGGTTTCCACTTCTCATCATCTCTCAAACCATTGAGAGTATAAGCCACAAGATCGTCATCGTCTACGTGGCTTCCAATGGATCCCAATGCATCTGATAACTCCTTGACCTTAAGTATGTAGTCATTTATGCTACTCCCTGAGCTCTTCCTAAGGTTGTTGAGCTCATTCTTGAGTTGGATCTTCCTTGCTTTGGTGCTTGTTGAATAAAGCCTTTCAAGTGTCTCCCATACCTTCATGCTTGAATCCAGGTCTTGGATATGGCCGATCATGCTATTGCTAATGTGTTGGGAAAGAATAAAGATAACCCTCTTGTCTCTTTCATTCCATTCCCTAAAGGCCCTTCTCTGGTCATTGGTTGGATTCTCATCCAACCTAGGTCTTGGTTCACTTCCACTAATCAACCCCCAAAGGCCCTTGCCCATAAGATAGTTGGAGACCCTAAATCTCCATGGTTGATAGTTACCTTTGTCTAGCTTTTCAATTTGAGTGTTGAAGTCTCCCATATCTAGTCTTTGATACTTGACCTAGCCCTTGGCTAATGCTCCAATGTGTGTAAAATGAAAATGAGGCTCTGAGGTTACCTCAATCCAAAGCTTTCCTTAGATGGACACCTTGTGCTCTTGCAAATTTGAGTAGAATAGCTCCCCCTTGATGTGAGCTACCTCCAAGAAGCTTTTGTTGATGCAACTCTTCAACCACCAACTCCAAGAGGTCTTCTTGCTTGTATGTGATACCTCCAAGATGCCCAAATGCTCTGATACCACTGATGGGGGAAGTATCTCAACCCCTAAGCAACGACGAAGCGTGAATGACCTCCACAGGTATCCTTCTTTGACCTCTGCACACCAAAAATGCTCTTACTCATAGCATATGCAGAGAACTCCAGTGAGCTTTTGTAGACCTGTATTAGACACCAAGAGCTTTTCAACAAACCAAATTTCACTTCAAATGGATGCCTACACAAGGAGAAAAAATGTCTACAACATGAGCTAGTTGAATGCTCACAACTGCCAATCAAGCAGATACCTCACTTCACTCCAGCAAGCTTTTCTCAGAGATTATACAGAGAATGAATATCAAACTTTGGTCAACTTTAGCGGACTCTAATAGCTACCCAATGACACCAAAATCATAGCAAATGGATACATAGAGAAGGAGAACCAGCCCTTACAACAGAGAGCAAAATATTTCAAACAGAGCCTACACACTAAGAGAGATATCAATCACACAACTTCACTAAAATGAATGTTGCTCCCAGATTACTCAGAGAATGATCCAGAGAATTTGTGAGCATAAAATAGACTCTAATAGCTATCCAATGAGACAAGAATTACATCAAATGGATACAATATGAGGGAGAACCAATGCTAACAACTCAGGGGTAGAGAGTTGCAACACTGCCTGCGCACACACATAGATGTGCCTACTAAAAGAAAACAAACAAGCAAGCAAGGGGCTAGCTTAAGCAAGGGGCTTGCTTATCACAATTCGAGCACTTAGTGCTCACTTTACATGAGCTAAAACTCCAAGAAGATGGCCCAAAAGAAGTCGGGATACATGCTCCTTTTATAGTGAGAGGTGTGCCCCTAAAATCTAGGAACTACCTTTCCAAATCAGCCTCCTAACTTGGAGGAATTAGTTGAGATGACTTGGGGAGTGGTTGAGTGACTTTTCTTGATGGAATCTCGTGGCTTTTGGCTTCCTTTGATTGCTCCACATGTCCATAAAAGATTCCCCACGAATTTTTAGCTTGAAGCTTGACTTTTAACAAGATAGTAGTGTCAGTGAATTGTTCAGGTAAGTGGAGAGCAAATTGGCTTTCATTGTTGTATCACAATAAGTTCATTTACTAATATCATTTTAATTGCTTATTGCAGGCTTCTTAAAGATCAAATTTTGCCAGAGGGCAATGACATGCCTCCAACACGTGGAGATGCGAAAAAACTTTTACAGTCCATTGGAATGGATTATACGAAAATTCATGCTTGTCCGAATGAATGCATTCTCTTTCGGACTGATTATGAGCATCTCCACGTATGTCCAAAGTGTGGAGCAAATAGATTTAGAGAAGACGTTATAGGCGAAGCAATCCCTGCAAAGGTTCTTCGCCACTTTCCTATCATTCCACGAATTAAGAACATGTTTAGATGCAAATCTATAGCTGAGTTAATGTCATGGCATACAAAGAGCAGGTCTACAGATAATGTAATGCGAGTGCCAGCTGACTCTGATGCTTGGAAGCACATAGATAGTAAGTGGCCAGAGTTTGCTAGTGAGCCTCGGTCCATACGTCTAGGCCTAGCTATGGATGGAATGAATCCATTTGGATTACGTAGTACTTCATGGAGCACATGGCCTGTATGTTTGGTCAATTATAATATCCCACCATGGTTGGCCACAAAGAAAGGTCATTTATTATTAGCTCTTATTGTACCAGGTAAGTATAAGGTAAAAAACATGGATGTATATCTTGCACCACTTGTGGAAGAACTGCGTATTTTATGGGATGGGATCTCTGTGCGTGACATGTCCCAACCTATAAGAAGACGAGACGTGCGAGTGCAAGGCATAGTTATGTGGACAATGCATGATTGTCCTTGTTATGGTGAATGTTCAGGTTTATCGATTTCGGGTTACCATGCTTGTCCTTTATGCGGACCACGACTCGAAGCACGCTATTTCAAAGCACTACGTAAAACTGTCTATGAAGGACATCATAGATATTTGCCTGATGGGCATGTTTTACGTGAAGGACAAATTGGTCGACAAGCGCAACACCAAATGAAAGCTAGCGATTGGAAACAACTGTGGGATTCAGAAAATCTAGTTGCTGGCATGAAACGGTTGTCCATTTTTCATGAACTCCCTTATTGGAGTGAATTGGTGATCAATCATTTGGTAGACTCGATGCATATTTTCAAGAATGTGGGAGAGATGCTTTGGAAAACTTTGATCGGAAAGAAAGAAAGCAAAGCACAAAGGGACGACCTAGAAGAGCGAGGTCGTATGCGAGAGTTGTGGGCAATTACTAAGCCCAACGGAACAGTATCGTTACCAAGAGCTCCTTGGGTGCTTCGCAGGATGGAGTATATCAAATACGGTGCACTATGGTCTCATGGATGACACTTTCGAATTGCACGAATCGATCGAAACCGGTCTACTTTTGATAGTGGAGTGATGGTGAATTTTTTGCAAAAAAGTAGAGCGAGTGCAAGAGATGATAATGCTCTAGAAGGCGAGTTAGATTATTGTGGTGTGATTCAACACATCTTGAAACTATCTTTCAGAAAGTTTGATTACTTTGTTTTTGACGTGAAATGGTTCAAAGTAGTCACCTCTGGAAGAAACGCAACAGTGAGACGAGATAAGAGCGGTTTGCTTCAAGTCGACTCCACAAGATTATGGACAGATGAAAGGGATACATTTGTACTTCCCGAACACTGTGAGCAAGTTGTTTTTATACCAGATTCAAAAGACCAAGAGTGGCTATTTGTTTTACAAGTCGCTCCACGTAGTAGACAATTTTTTGAAAATGCAGATGTAGAAGAAAGTCCATCTCTAGTGGACTCAGAGATTCATTCGATAGTTGAGGAGGAAGAGATCATTGTTCGAGAAGAAGAGGTCATTGAAGAAGAGGTCATTGTTCGAGAAGATGAAGCAATAGACGATGATCAGGAGGAAACCAGCATAGCAAGCGATTTAGAAGCCATCAATTCAGAGATAGATATTCTCGGTGCATCGGAACTTCAAGAGGATGCTAGAATAGAGGACTTTTGAATAAAAGACTTGTATTATGTACTAATTTTTGTTTTTTTTGTTTATTTCCTATATTATTTTTCTTATCGCATGCTAATTATTTGAGTTCTTTTATTACAGAGCACGATGGGAGACAGTCCTCCAGTCACTCCACAGTCCATGACAGAGGAGCAGTTTTTGGAGTTCATCTCTCAGGTTGTGGGAACAGTAGAGGCAGGGCTCTGAGGGGCTACGAGGAGAGAGGGGTAGAGAGAGAGAGAGAGGGAGAGAGAGAGAGAGAGAGAGAGCATGTGCAAGGTTGCGAGGACAGGGAGAGAGAGAGAGAGAGGGAGGTGGCTACATGTCATGAGGGGAAGAGGGAGAGAGAGAGTGTTGGGGGGCTATCGGGAGAGAGAGAGTGTTGGGGGGCTATCGGGAGAGAGAGGGAGAGAGAGAGAGAGAGAGTGCTAGTGAGGGGCTATGGGGAGAGAGAGGGTGCACGCAAGGGGTTGCAAGGAGAGATAGAGGGTGCTGGCGGGGATTGGGGGGCCTTCCGGGAGAGAGAGGGTGCTCGCGCGAGGTTGCGAGGAGAGAGGGAGGGAGCTCATGAGGGGTTGCGGGGGCTACGAGGATGGAGGGTTGAAGAGGTCGTGGGGACTACAGGGGTGGAGGGAGAGAGAGAGAGAGAGGTGAACAGGGCTTGCACGCTACGGGTGCACATCGAAGTGGATGCGGGGAGGGAGAGAGAGAGAGAGGGGGGGGGAGAGGGAGAGGGAGAGGGGGAGAGAGAGAGAGAGAGAGAGAGAGGGAGAGAAAGTTAGGGGATGGAGGATGATGGAGGGGTGGAGGGCAGAGTGAGGAGGATGGTGGCAGTTGGAGGATGGAGGGGGTGGAAGTTGGAGGAGGGTGGAGGGGGGTGGAGGGTGGAGGAGGGTGGTGGGGGGTGGAGGGGAGTGGGGGGCGATGGTGGGGGGTGGAGGTTGGAGGGGGGTGGAGGGCGACAATGGGGGGTGGAGGGTGGAGGGGGCTCAAGGGAGACAGTGGAGGGTGGAGGGGGGTGGAGGGTGGCGGGGGGTGGAGGAGGGTGGAGGGGGGTGGAGGGGAGTGGAGGGGGACGGTGGGGGGTGGAGGAGGGTGAAGAGGGGTGGTAGGAGATGGTGGAGGTTGGAGGGGGTGGAGGGTGGAGGGGGTGGAGGGGGATGGTGGGGGGTGGAGGATGGAGGAGGGTGGAGGGGGGTGGAGGGCGACGATGGGGGGTGGAGGAGGGTGGAGGGGGTGGAGGGTGACGGCGTGGGTGGAGGGTGGAGGAGGGTGGAGGGGGGTGGAGGGAGACGGTTGGGGGTGAAGGGGGGTGGAGGGTGGAGGAGGGTGGAGGGTTTGGAGGGTGGAGGAGGGTGGAAAGGGGTGGACGGGAGCGGAGGGCGACGGTGGGGGGTGGAGTAGGGTGGAGGGGGGTGGAGGTCGACGCTGGGGGGTGGAGGGTGGAGGAGGGTGGAGGAGGGTGGAGGGGGGTGGAGGGGGGTGAAGGGAGAAGGTGGAGGGTGGAGGGGATGGAGGGTGGAGGAGGGTGGAGGGGGATGGAGGGTGTCGGTGGAGGGGGGTGGAGAGTTGGAGGGTGACGGTGGAGGGTGGTGGAGGGATGAGGAGGGGTGGAGCAAGGTGAAAGGGGGAATGTAAGTCTTGAAAAAAAGGAGGTTAAAATGGAGAATGATATGGGACCCAGAGCAGAGGCTTCGACCATATGACTCCATTTCAATAGCCCTATGAGGTCAAAAGATGAAATATGAAGATCATCGTTCTTCGCACTCCATTCGGTAATTTCATTATTTGTGGATAATTACAGAATTTAACAATAGACCTTTATTATTTGATCAAATAATTTGATGCCATGTTAGCTTATTCCGATAGGAGCAAATAGTTTTTAACAAAAAATCGATTACTTTTCAATCGAAAACCTTTTCAATTGAAAAGCTGTCAATGGAAAATGTTGGGTCAAAACTTATCTCCATCAAAAGAGATTCATTCAAATACTTTATAATAAAATAATACCCCCAACATTGTACTTCATCAAAGTTACTTTGTTTTTTACGAAGTTATAGGTTCATATATAAAGAATGAGCTAAAAACATTTTGAAAAATATTTAGTATTTTAATATTCAATACAAATAAAAATATTGAATTGTTTGTTTAAAGTTGTTAGTAAAAAACTATTGTGATTGTTTGGCTCAAAAATTATTCTTACTTCACAATAGTATGCCTATGTGTATATGTATGTGAGTGTATGGTTGTGAGTGAAAGTCTATTATGATTATTTGAATCAACATTGATTCTTACTTCACAATAGTACGTGTTTGTGAATGTGTATGTCCATGTATGATTGTGAGTGAAAATATTGTGATTGTTGGAATCAACATTGTTTGTTACTTCACAATAGTATGTGTATGTGTACGTGAATGTGAATGTGCGTGGATGATTGGGAGTGAAAATATATTGTGGTTGTTTGAGTCAATGTTCACTTTTAATTCACAACAGTCTATGTATGTATATGTGAATGTATGATTGTGAGTCAAAACCTATTCGGATTTTTTTATTATTCAGTTTTTTTGACTCAACATTCATGCTTAATTCATAATAGTATGGGTATGTGTATGTGCATGTATGATTGTGAATTAAAATCTATTGTGACATGGAAAATATTTAATATTATTGTTCATAATTCAAGGGTTGAGAAGGTGCTAATAGGTCAACTAAAGCCTTCTAGGTTTCTATATGGCTTTCTCTTGCATACTTCTTAACACCTTCTGAGGTCCCTTGAATTTTAAAGGGATCCAAGAAAATTTTCATCCAGTTGAGCAAACCATTTTATGCGACATCCTCCTCACAAAAGTACGTGTATATGCATGTGAATGTATGATTGTGAATAAGAATGTATTTTTATTGTGGTTGTTTCAATCATCGTTGATTATTACTTCACAAGAGTATGTGTATGTGTATTTTTGCATATGATTAACAATTAAAATCTATTGTGATTGTTTGATTCAACATTATTATTACTTCACAATAGTATCTGTAAATGTATGTGCTCAGATGATTGTGAAATAAAATCCTTCCTGATTCTGTGACTCAACACTGATTCTTACTTCATAATAATATGTGTAAGTGTAGAGTATTGTGCATGCCAAGAATATCTTTGGCATGCCCATAATCCTTAATATCAAATGTGTCACTCAACTTCCTTTAGAGAATTGACAAGTCATAAGAGAAATTTCTAGCAATCAAGATATCATTGACATCAAGTATCAAGCATATCAAGCTCCCATCTGAGCATCTCTTTTTGTAGAGACAATGATCCTAATGGCTTCAAGAATAGCCTTGAGACTTCATAAAAGCATCCAACTTTTGGTAACATTGCCTAGGTGAGTGTTTAAGTTCATATAAGCTCTTCGTTAGCTTACAAACTAGACTTTCCATACCAAGAAACCCTTTGGTTGTTCCATAGCCTCTTTATAGCAAAAAGGCCACCCAACATCTCTTCACATACCAAAATCTAAACCTTGGACATATCTATGAGGTTTATGTGAGACATGTGCAAAGCATCTCAATGATTATTGAATAGGAACATTTGTAGATTGATCTGATTGGACATTCTCTCGAACATCCCTATGTGTAGCATTTTTATGCATGCTTACTGAAGGACTAGTATCCTTAAACACAAATCTTCTCACTTCAACGTCCTTAAAGGGTTGTTTATGCATCTTAGACTCATTACAAATAACATCACTACTTCTGATCACTAACTCTATTTTAGAATCTCATAAGCAATATCCAAATTTTCCTTCTCGACTATATCCAAGAAAAATGCATTTGACCTATTGTCCAACTTCTGTCTATGATTCTTGGGTATATGAACATATGATTCACACCCAAAAACGTGAAGATCATCATAATATGGGGCTTCCCTATCCCTAACTCTTGTGCCACTTTCAAGCCTTTGGGAGTACTAGGTGAAAGGTTAATCATGTAAGCTCTAATCAATATTGCATCTACCCAAAAGCCTTGTGAAAGGTTTGCATGATGAAGCATAGAAACTACTCTATTTTGAATAGTTATATTGATCCTTTCAGCTACATCATTCTTTACTAGGGTATAAGGAGCTCTAAAATCCCTATGAATTCCTTTAGACTAACAGAAAAGGCTGAATTCATGTGAGGTATACTCAACCCCATTGTCTTAACATAAAACCTTAAGCTTCGTCCCTTTTTCAGTCTCAACTGAAGCAAATCATTTTTTGAAAATAGTGAATACCTCATCCTTTGATTTGAAAGGATATACGTAGACTTTTCTAGTAGCATCATTTATGAAAGTGAAGAAGTAAAGAGAACCATGTTATGACCTTGTGGGCAAAGGACCACACACATTTGTATCAACAAGATCTAAAGGCTGAATTGAAGAGTCAATCTACATTTTATGCACATTCCTATTTTTCTCTGCATATTGACAATGCACACAAAATGAAAAATGAGAGAAAGATAACATAGGTAAGTAGCCAAAATGAGAATAATTTTCCATTCCACTAGGAGATATATGGATCAAATGGCCATGCCAAATACAATCCATTGGTTGTTCGGTAATACCTAATAAGTGTTCTTTGTATGATACAAATAAAGGATAAAGTTAGCCAACTTTGCTTCCCTTTGCAATAACCATATTTCCCTTTGACATGCAAACGGACTGATCATAGAAAATTGCCTTGTAACTAAGTTTATCCAATTGACCAACTAACATCAGACTATTTTATAACTAAGGTACATGGCATACATTTTGCATAGTAAATTTTGAAGGGAAAAAGTTTACATATACTTCACTAGATTATTCAAGGGAGATGGAAGAGCTCTTGCTCATTTTGCAAGTTTTAATTATACTCCACGTAGTCATTGGAGTCCTCTCACACCACCATGATTGTAATTTACATTGCTTTATGTAGCTCATGTCCATCAACTTGATAGAGCCATTGAATAGAAGACATGGATCATTGCATTGTCTAAGACTTCGATCACAAAGAACCCACCCTTTTGACTATGTATATGAAATATTTTAGTCCTTGGATCTATGTTTAGAGATGTGAATGTATCTATATGACTATCTCCTTGGAGTTTTAGGAATTAACAAATCAACTATCTCCTTTACTTTACTCTTTTCTATATGAGTCTGGTAAGTAGATATGACTTGGTAAATCTACAAATTTGACCTTAACAAAAAGCACCTACTCTCTTTTTTATGCAACTTAGGTTCTCTAAGTATTTTCAGACTTTTCTATCTGGCTTCTTCATAATGCTCTTCAGAGTATAAAAATATATCACTAAGGAATACTCACATAAAATTATCCAAGTAATCATGGAAAGCATTTTTTGCCCATCACATAAATATGGAAATGGAATTCGTGAATCAAAAAGGTAAAACTAGAAACATGTAGTGCCCCTAGCATGTTCAAAATAGATTTTGACTCTTTTATCAAGTTTTACTCTAAATTGTTCATAACCATGTCTTATTCAATTTCTATAAATAGAGGTGATGCACGTAATTGACTCAAAAATTAATCTATATGATGGATTGGATACTTTTTTTTTATTGTTCTTTCGTTCAGCCCCTTTTAGTCAATGCATAATCCATAAGATGCATCTTTCTTCTTTTGAAATAAGACATGCTCCCAAAGCTGAAAACCTTGGATGTATCTCTCTAACTTTACTACACTTGATTTCTCCAGCTCCATCTCTACCCTTTGAAGTCTCTATCTCTCTACCTTCTTTAACCATGACTAACCCACCTCCATCTCTACTTCTTTGACCTATCTCTCTCTCTCTCTCTCTCTGTCTCTCTCTCTCTCTCCCTCCCTCCCTCTCTCTATCTATCTATCCATCTCTCTCTCTCTCCATCTACATTGCTATGCATGGCATTTCTATCTTTCTTCATCTCTCTCTCTCTCTCTCCCTCTCTCTCTCTCTCTCTCTCTCTCTCTCTCTCTCTCTCTCTCCCCTTGTTCTCTCTCTTTTTCTGTCTCCGTTGCACATCTGTAAGAACCATAAAAGAAATAACGCATACCATCATAAACATACATTAAACGAATGTTGAGGCATGCATCCATTCACACACTCACACACATGCAAACTCACACTCAAACACACATTCACACACAAATGCATATGAATGCATAATCATACTCACACATTTGACTCAAATATGACACCTCAGACACAAAAGTCACACTTACACCTCACAAACACACTAAAATCACACTCATACCTCCCACATAAACTCAAACTAATATTCACACACACATAGACATACATAGTAGCTCACCTAGGTATTTCCTTTAATATATCAGTTTAGTTTGACAATATTTGTATATATAATTTTTCATTTTGATTCATTATTCTTATCCTCCTTTTTTACTTTCTTTTTTTAAGATTTTTTTACTTTCACTCTTGCAGTATGGTCTCACATTCAAAAGATTGAGTTCATATGCACTTATACACATACCACATATGCATAGTCACATACATATGAGCGCACACACACACATACACATATCCACAAATCTAAACACATACACATGAACATAAAACCATGTATATATTGCACATATATATGAGCACGCCCAAATACCAACACACATATACCCGTAAATATGATCACACATGCACACATAACTCAAGGGTAAACGAAATTGTTTACATAAAATACTTACAAATGCAAACATTTCGGAGTGCACACATCAATGTACATAATAAAATACATAACAACATATACAAATACATCTTTTCACATAAACATCCATACACGCGTGCATGTAGATCACATATCAACATTCATATGATATATAAAACATAGGCGTTCACAAAAAAACACAAAGAGATTACAAACATCCCCTATTCTTTGTTCACAAATAGGACCTGAAAGGAATACACGGAGTTAGGAGTCCTTGTTGATATATTTAGGTAGTGATGTGTGTGAACACTCTAGGATTGCTAGGGCAATTTATCCCCTCTTTAGGAGGTTTTTTCCCTTGGCTTGTATATATGCCTATTTCCCTAACAAGCTACTTATCTTTGAGTATTCTAGTGGTAATACATTAAGTATTGTGTGTTGTGCTCCAAGATTCTTCTTCTTCTTTGTGTTGTCCTTCGTGATATCTCACTTGTGCAGACTATTTTGAATGGTGTTCCCGAATCATATCAGATTTTTGCTTCTACGCTTAATTTGATAATGAAATTCAATCCAAATGCCTTAAGATTTGAAGATTTAGTTTATGTTTTGCTGCAGGAAGATCAGTCTAGGCAAAACCGATCTATTATGCGTGTTGCAGATCAAGCTTTCCTGGCTAGTCAGAAGCACGAAGGAAAATGGAACTCTTCTACTAATAAGTAGAAATCTGCCAATTCTACACAATCAAAGAAGGAAGACAAAGATAAGAAGCAATTGTTTTGCAAATACTATAAAGCAAATGATCATGTCATTAAGAGCTATCCAAAACTGGCCCCTAAAGAGGCAAACAAAAAAGAGGCTGGATTGGTTATTGCAAAGGTCTCTACACCGAAAACAGAGTCTGCTAATCTTTCGGGGGATGAAGAATGGGTGTTTACTACTGTTTCTACTTTTGACCCATCTTCTCATGAGCAGTGCATGACTGCAGTAGACTGAGACGTTTGGTACTTTGATAATGTGGGCCGACCAAACATACTATGTCCTAGCGTAGTTTCTTCTCTTCACTCACACCTACCCCTATAGGGAATACTATTACATGCACAAACAAATCCTCTTATCTTGTTATGGGGTTGGTAAGATCTACTACTGATGGTAATTCTTTCACTTTGTCAGATGCTTTATTTGTGCTAGGAATAAAGAAGCATTTTTTGTTAGTTTTGGCTTTAGCCAAGATTGGCTTGATTGTGAAATTTGTTGATGATATGTGTACAATGTCAAATGGGGACATGATTATTGCTTCTGGCATTTTATCTCATGGGTTGTATAAGCTCATAGATTATGAAAAATCTGTGAATTTAGCATGTGTAGTACATGATTCTCAAGCTATGTCAGATGCAAAGATTTGGCAGGCACACTTTGGTCATCTGAATTTCGCTAGCTTCCTACACTTGCAAAAATCTGAAATGGTGTCCTCTTTGCCGAAACTTGAGGCACCTGCAAAACATGTCTCTGAAGGTTGTATTTTGGGCAAAATGGAGCATTCTTCCTTTCCAAAAGATGGTTTAGTTTGGGCTACTCAGAAATTGCAGCTTGTACATAGTGATGTCTATGGTCCTATGCAGACACCTTCTTTTGGAAACTATCTTTACTTCATGACTTTCATTGATAATTTTTCTAGGCATGCATGGGTATATCCACTCAAAGAAAAGTCTCAAGTGTTTATGTGCTTCAAACAGTTTTTGGTTTTGGCTGAAAATATGTTAGCATGTAAAAATGGGCACCCTCCATTCTAATCGGGGGAGGGGGGAATACATGTCTTCTGACTTTAATGCATTGCTGGTTGAATGTGGTATAAAATATTAGTGTACACTGCCATATACACCTCAACAAAATGGAGTTGCTGAACAGAAGAACAAGTCACTCATGGAGATGGCGGGATGTATGGTCAAGAGTCGAGCTTTATGTAATAAAGTGAGTCTATGATGCAAGGGTCCGATCAGTTCAAATAGATGTGAAATCAGGCACCATTTGGTCACTCATGTCTTTGACTAAAGATCTCAAGACTCGAACCAGGCATAAGTTCATGTACTCTCATATTCAAGTGATTCACTTAGGCTAGTGGTTGTGTCTCAAGAGTGTGAAGGAGGATTGTGCTCAACCCCCATGGGGGGCATGGGAAGAGAGTTTTACCCAAGGAGCTCTAGAGCCTTCTAACTCAAGTTAACGTGAGTTAACTTGAGTCTAGAAAGACTTAACTCGAGTGGCGAGTATACCAACCAGTAGGAGACTCTAGTGGAAGGTGCTAAAGTAGTGGTCAAGAACACTCTAGCCACTAGTACAATCTAGTGGAAGATATGAAAGGATTGGAGGAGATTGCACATGCACTTGTGGACTCTAGTTATATTTCTAGTCCTCATTGATTCGAGGAGCTATATATACAGGAATAAGGTTGGGAGGAGAGTCATCTCTCTAACATGTGTGAAGAGATGGATAGGTATGTGCTTGAAGATGAAGAGGTGTTGCAAAATCCTTGATCTACACCAGAAAAATGAACTCCACGAGTATGTGGTGGGCCCTTTTAGCTTGCCAATGGATTTATTAGACACCCTATGTACCTTGGAAGATCACTCACAAAAAGGTAGATCAAAACAGATAAGTTGGAGTTAGCTCAGAGGTGAAGAACTTGCTATTCTTGGTTCATACACCTGCCCAGTGTTTTGCATAATTCTCTTAGTACAGCAGCAATTAGCTTAATTCCTCTTGGGGAAGTCTAGTTAACTTAAAGAGCTAACTTTCAAGAGTAATCACATCAAAAATAATAAACCACACACTGAGAATGAGTTTTAACAAGTGATGACATCATCCCGATTTTCACGGGCTGCTACAGTTTGAGACCAGTGAGCAGACAACTCCTCATAACTCCAAAGGTAGGAATCCAATGATTATGAAAATTTGCATGGTTATACTAGACTGTAAGCTGAATCTAAGAAATTTTAAATCATTGAATTTGAATAAGTAATCACTGAGCAATGGCTCTGACAAGGTGAGTGAAAAAGTCGGGTACCTGACAGAGAAGTGAAGATGAACAGACAATGTTGACTTCAACTGATCATACCTGAAGATTGCAACAGCCAAATGACATGAAACTTTGTGAGCATCTAGTAGACTTATAGAGCTAACTTTACCAAGTTAAATCACTGAAAATGATGCACCAAGCTCAGAGAAACAATCTCTGCAATCTGACTGAGAAAACTGAGAGTAATGGCAGTGAGTAGTACACTTCACAAGAACATGGACATATGAACTCAAATAATCATGAAAATGAAAGTATATTGCTTCTAGAATACAATGACTTACTGATACATATGTGTGCCTTGTAATCACACCTTGATATGGCATAAAGCTCAGCTCTTGGAGGTCTTCACATAGGTCTCTCTAACCACGACTAAAACTACCATCTATTTATAGTTGAGTTTGGGAGGCTAACTTCCCTCAATCACTCTCCAATCAATTAGTGATTGATTTGATTCTCTACCTACCACAAATCACGAATTCGTGGCTCCTCTTTCCCTTTTTGATCAAGTGGACTCAACCACTTAAGATTCTTTCACTTTTACATTAAGTAAACTCTTCAAAAGTTACAAGAGGTAGTTCACAAGTGAACTTTACATAGTCTTCATTTTAAAGCTTCTTTTATGACTTTGTGGGACTCAAGCCAATACTTAGGCTTGTCATACACTGGCTCCAATAGCTCCCCCTCAAGCCAAGTATGCTTGAGGTCTTCAATCTTCCAAGATTACCTATAAACCAATCATAGCCTTGAATTTGCAAAGCTTTGTACCATCCAATGTTTTGGTTAGAATATCTGCACATTGTTGATGAGTGGACACATATGATATTTGAATCTCTTTGCTTAGAACCTTTTCTCGTACATAGTGATAATGAACTTCAATATGTTTAGTCCTTGCATGAAAAATAGGATTAGCAGCCAAGTGAATAGAACTCATATTGTCACCAAAAATAGTTGGAGTTCCAAACTCCAATCCAAGATCTTTGAATAATGTCTTCATCCACATAGCTTCCTGAGTAGCTATGGCAAGACCTCTATATTCAGCTTCAGTAGAAGAGAGAGCAACTGTGGGTTGCTTCTTGGATGACCATGAAATAAGCTTTGAACCTACAAAGGTAAGATAACCTGAAGTGCTCCTTCTATCTTCCTTGGAGCCAGCCCAATCTGCATCAGAAAATAGCTTCAAACCTAAATCAGATACATAAGGATAATAAATTCCTTCATTTATGGTTCCTTTGAGATACTTGATAATCCTTATGGCAGCATCCATATGTGGTTTCCTTGGTGTGTGCATAAATTGAATTAGCACACTCACACTGTAACATATATCTACTCTTGTCAATGTGGCATAGTTGAGACTACCCACTAGACTTTGATATGATGTGATGTCCTCTATGAGTTCACCTTCATGTGAGCTTAATTTGTGATTGACCTCCATTGGAGTACCTGCAATCTTACAATCTTGCATCTTGAATTTTGTCAACATGTCCTTAATGTACTTTCTTTGAGTGAGAAACAAACCATGATCTTTGTAGACAACTTCCAAACCTAGGAAGTAGGTAAGTGAACCCAAATCACTTATCTTGAACTCTTCTCTCATCTGATCTTTGATCTTCTTCATACCATATGCATCATTTCCTGTCAATATAATATCATCTACATATACACATAGGTAGATGACCTCAGAGTTACTCTTTTGAATATCGAGTGAAGGATCTGCCTTGCTTGGTTGAAAGCCTTTGTCTTGCAAGAATGAAACAAGCCTAAAATTCCAAGCTCTTGGAGCTTGCTTGAGACCATACAATGCTTTGTTAAGTTTACACACATAATCAGGATAAACTTGATTCTCAAAACCAGGTGGTTGTGCCATATATACCTCTTCTGTTATCCAACCATTCAAGAATGCATTCTTTACATCTAGTTCAAGTATCTTCCAATTCTTGGAAGAGGCAATACTAAGCAAAACCCTAATAGTAGGCATCTTTGCCATAGGAGAGAAGGTCTCCTCATAATCGATTCCCTGAGTTTGTGCAAAGCCTTTTGCTACAAGCCTTGCCTTATACCTGTTAATGGAACCATGAGAATTCTTCTTGAGTTTATAGACCCATCTTGAGCCTATTACCTTCATGGATGAAGTCTTGGGCACCAAATCCCAAGTGTTGTTTTCCTCAAGTGCTTCAATCTCTTCCTTCATTGCATGCTTCCATTCTGATTTTGCTTTGGCCTCTTCAAAGGATGATGGCTCCTCTTGATTTATGTCATGTGCTATGTAGATAGAATGTTTAGTTACTAATGAGGTGTCAAACCCATACCTTTCTGGTTTTTTCTTTTCTCTCATAGATCTTCTTAGGCCATGATGTGATGATTCTGCCTCATGTCCAAGTTCTTGCAATTTTGCTTTACCTTTAGACTTCCATGCTTTGATCTTTTCCATCTGAGATTCTTCATCATCTTCCGAGGTGTCTTGTTCTTCAATCTTTGGTTGTTCTCTACCAAGCTTTGGAAAATCTCCTTCAAGATCATATGGTAAATTGACCTTCCTGCATGAATCTTCATACCATGAATTGTTTTCATCAAAAACTACATCTCTGCTTACCAAGAATCCTTTGTTGGTAGGGTTGTATAACCTGTAGCCCTTTTGATTGTTGTCATATCCAATAAATACACACCTTTCTGCCTTTGGATCCATCTTGCCTCTAACCTGTGAAGGAAAATGAGCAAAAGCAATACATCCAAAAATTTTACAATGATCTAAGCTTGGTCTTCTTCCATTCCAAGCCTCATATGGAGTCATCCCATCAAGGGATTTTGAAGGCAACCTGTTAATCAAGTAAGTGGCTGTAGAAACAGCCTCAGCCCATAAGTAATTAGGTAAATGCTTTTCATTTAACATAGACCTTGCAGCTTCAACAATTGTCCTATTCCTCCTTTCTACCACTCCATTTTGCTCAGGAGTGTACCTTGTAGTTACCTCTCTTTTGATTCCTCTTTCTTGAAGAAAGGAATCAAACTCATGGGAGAAGTATTCTCCCCCTCCATCTAACCTTGGCCTTTTTAGTGATTTACATATTTGGTTCTCCACAAGAGCCAAATATCTTTTGAAACATGAAAAATCTTCATCTTTGTGTTTCATAAAGAATAGGATAGTCCATCTGCTACAATCATCAATAAAGGAGACATAATACCTTGATCCAGATAGTGAAGCTTCCTTGCTAGGTCCCCATACATCTGTATGAACCAAATCCAAGAGATCTCCATGCATATAACCTTTCTTCATGAATGGTAACCTGTGAGACTTTCCAAATTGACATGCACTACACTTATAAATCATATGTTGTTTTGACAAATTAGGGAGTCCAAGTACACTTTGGTCCCTGCAAATTTGCTTTAATGACCTTTCAGCAATATGTGCTAACCTTTTGTGCCATACTTCCAATTTTGTGAGTGTCTGACTACCATAATTAAAGACAGCAATGTTTGTGGTGTCTTGTAATTCAAATGTGAACAATCTACCTATCTTTTCACCTTTTGCAATTTTTTTGAATCCTTGACTTGGATCTTCAACAAATGCTCCTGCCTTTGTGAACCTGACTTGCAACCCTTTCTCTACTATCTGCCCAACACTTATCAAATTCTTTGTAATGGTAGGGACATAGAGTACCTTACTGAGTAGGTTGATGTTTCCATCAGGTGCTTTGACATTGCCTATTTTCTCCACAGGATGTTTTGTATCATCTCCTGTTTGTACCTCATGCTTATTCCTTGGATCTTCTAAATCTGATAGGAGTGCCACATTTCCTACCACATGATTTGAACAACCTGAATCTATGTAGAAAACATGCTCATCAGATTTACCTTGTGGCATAGCCATGTTCATGATCAATAATGAATCCTCTTTGTTTGAGTCCTTTGTGTAGTTATTGTAGTCTCTCCTTCCTTTGTAGCCTCCTTGATAGTTTGAATGATTGTAGTTGTTGTAGTTGCCATGGTAGTTGTTGAACCTTCCTCTTGAGTAGCCATAACTTCCTCTATTGTATCCTCTGCCTCTTTGATTCCTGGAATTCCTAAAGCAATTTTCAATTGTATGATTAGTTAGTCCACAAATAGAACATGAGTTGGAGTCTTGGGATCTCCCCCTACCTTGTCTACCTCCTCTTCCTCTACCTCTGCCATGTCTTCCTCTACCTGCATAGTTAGCTTGATATGTACCTGCTTCATCATCCACTTTCTTTGCCTTTCCTTTGTTATCTTTCGACTTGCTTTTATCAGTGTATAAAGCTGAAGATTGATTACCTTTAGAGCTTTCTCCATTTTTTATAAGCTTTGCCTCTTGGGTAAGTAGTTGTCCAATGACTGTATTGAAATCAGGTGCATGCATGTCCATGTACAAATCCATAGCTGTGGTGAATGCTTCCCACTTGTCATCTGCCTTCAAGCCATTGATGACCTGCCTTACAATTTTCTCTTCATCTATTACCTCTCCAATGCTTCCCAACTGATCTGCTATGTCCTGGAGCTTTGTGACAAAATCAATCACATTTTGTTTGGGAGCCTTCTTGAGAGTTGTGAAATCCAGCCATAGTTGATGCTTCCTAGCTTTGATACTTGAAGAGAAGAAGGCTTCAAGTGCATCCCACACTTCCTGAGATGTCTTACAACTTCTAATGTGAGGCAACAAAAAAATCTGAGATAGATTTGAGGAGATAAGACCTTTCAAGTGCATCCTTGGAGCACCATGTGCTCAATCTTTCTTGCTCTTCTTGTGTTGGTTGACTTTTGTTCCTGAAACTTGGCATAACTTCATCTCCAGCCACATAACCATATAAACTTCTACCTTGGAGATAATCTTCCATTCTTAATGACCAAGGTCAGTAGTTACCTCTATCCAATTTGTCAATTGATGAAGGAAATCCATCTGCCATGTTGTCCAACCTTGCTCTGATACCACTGTGAAGAGATGGATAGGTATGTGCTTGAAGATGAAGAAATGTTGCAAAATCCTTGATCTACACCAGCAAAATGAACTCCAGGAGTATATGGTGGGCCCTTTTAGCTTGCCAATGGATGTATTAGACACCCTATGTACCTTGGAAGATCACTCACAAAAAGATAGATCAAAACAGACAAGTTGGAGTTAGCTTAGAGGTGAAGAACTTGTTATTCTTGGTTCATACACCTGTCCAGTGTTTTTCATAATTCTCTGAGCACAGCAGCAATTAGCTTAATTCCTCTTGGGGAAGTCTATTTAGCTTAAAGAGCTAACTTTCAAGAGTAATCGCATCAAAAATAATAAACCACACACTGAGAATGAGTTTTAACAAGTGATGATATCATCCCGATTTTCACGGGCTGTTAGAGTTTGAGACCAGTGAGCAGAAAAATCCACATAACGCAAAAAGTAGGAATCCAATGATTATGAAAATTTGTATGCTTATACTAGACAAGTAAGCTGAATCTAAAAAGCTTTAAATCATTGAATTTAGATAAGTAACCACTGAGAAATGGCTCTGACAAGGTGAGTGAAAAAGTCGGGTACCTGACAGAGAAGTGAAGATGAATAGACATTGTTGACTTCAACTAAACATAACTGAGGATCGCAACATCTAAATGACATGAAAATTTGTGAGCATATAGTACACTTAGAGAGCTAACTTTAACAAGTTAAATCACTAAAAATGATGCACCAAGCTCAGAGAAACAATCTCTGCAATCTGACTGAGAAAAATGAGAGTAATGGCAGTGAGTAGTACACTTCACAAGAACATGGACATATGAACTCAAATAATCATGAAAATGCAAGTATATTGCTTGTAGAATACAATGACTTACTGATACATATGTATGCCTTGTAATCAAACCTTGATATGGCATAAAGCTCAGCTCTTGGAGGTCTTCACATAGGTCTCTCTATCCACGACTAAAACTGCCATCTATTTATAGTTGAGTTTGGGAGGCTAACTTCCCTCAATCACTCTCCAATCAATTAGTGATTGATTTGATTCTCTACCTACCACAAATCACGAATTCGTGGCTCCTCTTTCCCTTTTTGATCAAGTGGACTCAACTACTTAAGATTCTTTCACTTTTACATTAAGTAAACTCTTCAAAAGTTACAAGAGGTAGTTCACAAGTGAACTTTACATAGTCTTCATTTTAAAGCTTCTTTTATGACTTTGTGGGACTCAAGCCAATACTTAGGCTTGTCATACACTTGCTCCAACAACATGTGGTGGTCGTAATCCTTAGTTTCCTACATTGGTATCAGAGCTAGAGTTTTCATGGAGACCTTATGAGGAACTCATCTTCTTGAAGCTCTCATGGAATATCTATACATATATGTTTGACATATACTTATGTGTATTCATCGAGACTTTTCTTTACATTACTTCCTTTTGTGCCATGCATTTAATTGTTTGATAGAATCTTTTGCAATAAGAGAAACCTTTCCTCGCGCTGCTGCTCACGGGATTCGAACCCAAGCCGTCATTTCGAGAGGCTTCTGTTGATATATTTAGGTAGTGATGTGTGTGAACACACTAGGACCACCGGGGCACTTTTTTCCCTCTTTAGGAGGTTTTTTCCCTCGGCTTGTATATACGCCTATTGCCCTAATGGGCTACTTATCTTTGTACATTCTCTAGTAATACATTCAGTCTTGTGTGTTGTGCTCCAAGCTTCTTCTTCTTCCTTGTGTTGTTCGCGTGCTTTCGTAGACATCTATCTCCAACAATTGGTATCAGAGCAGGTCGTCGCTTCATCTAGGGTGCCGTCGACACTCCTCCGTTTGGAGTCTCAGAATCGTACGAATTTTGCTGAGCATACTCAGGCTGTTTCTGCTAGTATATGATCAATGTCTACCCCTCATGATTTTATGCACATTTTGTAAGGCCCCCGTTATGAGGAGAAGCCAAGCGTGCATTACCCAATTGATGGGAATCCCAACTTGCATGTTGGATGGTCATATTGGATATGTAAGGTATTGTAAGGAAAGGGAGTTACGAGGGTCCCCAATTGGGGGGTCCGGGGCAGTGGGGAGCAGCCCCGGCTGGGGGGTCCCAGGGGGCCAGCGGGCCCCCTGGTGGGGGTCCGGGGGTAGTGCCCCCGGCGCGACGGTAAAGGGAATATTCCATAGAATATTCCCTGTCGGTGTCAGAAATCATTTATATTTGTTATGTCGGTTCAACCGGTCTAAGCCGTGTATGGCAATTACGCGGGCGGTTGCCACCCACGCTCTACCGCCCACGCTCTACCGCCCATGTATTGCCGTCCACGGAAGGCCACCCATGATCCTATATATACATGACTTCTGCACTGCTTGAGACATCAAGTTGAGCCAGCATACCTCTACCTTGTATCTCCCTATCTAGAGTTGTCTAGATCGCCATTTAAGCTCTACCTTGAGAGCGCATGGGTGGACAATGCCATCATCTTTGTACTTGCTATTAGTAGAAAATTGTTGAGATTTTCCTATATCTGTTATCTTCTCTGCTACTACTCCTATGTTATATTGCGTAACTATTGTCCTACATGGTATCAGAGCTGTAAGGTTCGAATAGCTTGAGAAGTATCACTATTTTAGCCTACTAGCAGACTAGAATATCAGTAGATTATTCGAGTGATTACATGATGGCTTCATCGTCGAACACTAGTCTTGGTGCTTCAGCTAATGTTACTGCTGCACCTATTCGAATTTGTCCACCTGCATTCACTAAAGGGAAGCTGGATGGAACCAACTATACACTCTCGAAGTTCAAAATTCCTGCAATTTTGGACTCCTATGAATTACTTGACACTGTCATGGGACCAATGGGATTGGATCCAGAGCCTATACCAGTTGAAGATCAAGCAAATTCAAGATTGATGATTCAACCAGATCCAGATCTTCTACAAGCTTGGAAGAGGCGGAATGCTGATGCATTATGTGCGATTGTCACTAGTGTAAGTGATTTTGTGCTTACTTAGTTCAACATACTACTAAAGCACATGAGGCTTGGGGCATATTGGCTCGACAATATGAGACCAAGAACCACACTAGGATACAAAATTTAGAAAATCAGTTGGCAAATGAAAAGCATTCTGATTCTGAAAAGGCTGAAGATTTTATCAAACGGATAAAGCATCTTCAAGATCAATTGGCTGCAGTTGGTGTTGTTATAACACCAGAAGAGCTGGCCGATCTGTACGTGTTCTTCCAGCAAAGTATGATGGATTAGTAACAGCCCTTAACACTCAGGTAAGGCCAACTCCTCTTACATTTGAAGAGTTTTGTGTGATGCTTTTAGAAGAAGAGATGCGGCTGAAGAATCGGCAAAGTACAACTGATGCTGCATTGTCAGCAAATGCAAAAGGTAAAGGCTCTTCTGAGGGATCAAAGAAGAAGCCAAAGAAGAAAAAGTTCACAGGAAGTTGCTTCTATTGTGAAAAGAAAGGCCATGCCATCAAAGATTGTAGAAAGAAGCGAGCTGATGAACGGAATGGGACTGTAAAATCATCATGGAAGAACAAAGAGTCTGCAAACAACACAGAGCTGGAACTTTGGGTAGCTATTGAAGAGGTATGTTCATCTGCTCAAGCTCTTGTTGATGAACCATGGATTTTAGATAGTGGAGCTTCTCGCCATATGACCAGTAAAAAGGATTGGTATAGTTCCCTAGTGCCTCTACGGGAATCCATCAATGTAGTGGTGGGAAATGACTCCAAGTGTCCAGCCGAAGTAACTGGAACCATCTCTTTTATCACTTCTCTAGGTGTTGAGAAAAAGTTATCCGATGTTCTCTATGTACCTACACTCAAAAGAAATTTGTTGTCAATTTCTGCAATAACAGATCGTGGACTCGAAGTTCACTTCAATAAGAGTGGTGCAGAAATCATGGATTCATCAGTTTTGAAGGAGATGCAAAGAACAGGGATGGTTGCTCATTTGCCTACATTTTAAGAGTTGCAGGAACCTTGTGAAGCTTGTATGATGGGCAAGCAACAACGACAGGCATTTCCAAGAGAGACCAGCAATCGATCTCAAGCTCCTCTAAAGCTGGTACATGCTGATCTCTGCGGTAAAATGTCTACACCTGCTTTAGGAGGATCTTTCTACTTCTTGCTGTTAGTCGATGATTATAGTAGAAACATGTGGGTTTATTTCATTCGAGAGAAGGCTGATGCTTTTGAAAAATTTAAAGCGTGGCATAAGTATGTAGAAAATGAATCAGGAAGGAAACTGAAGAAATTTAGAACAGATAGAGGAGGTGAATTCTTATCAACAGAATTCAATAATTACTGTAAGGAGCATGGTGTGAAAAGGCAACTTACCACAACTCATACACCTCAACAAAATGGGTTTGTTGAGCGCAGGAATAGGACAGTAGTTGAAATGGCTCGTTGTATGTTAAAGGCTCAAGACATGCCTGATTCATTCTGGGCAAAAGCAGTCAATACAGCAGTCTACATTCTCAATCGAAGCTACACAAAAGCACTAAAGGGGATGACTCCTCAAGAAGCATATTCTGGTAAAAAGCCTTCAGTTTTGCATTTCAGAATTTTTGGTTATTTCTGTTATGCACATATTCCTGATTCAACAAGATCAAAGTTGGATTCAAAAAGCAAAAAGTGTGTCTTCCTAGGATATAGTGAAGAGTCTAAAGCATACAGGTTGTGGGATCCTGAGGCAAGGAAGATTTTTGTCAGCCGAGATGTGGTGTTTGATGAACGACCACACTTAGTAGAAGATAAAGGTAAATCTACTATCTCATCAAACGGAGAAATATCTCACCTTGTGCCTATCAAAAGACAGGTTAAAGTTGAGGAGGAAACATCTGATGGAGAAATTTCCTCAATAAAAAGCCAACCAGTTGTAGCTGCACAACGTAAGCCACTACCAAAGTGGGCACAACAGCTCTTTCATAATCACAATCCACATGTAGATGTACCAGAATCATCATCGGATGGATTACGAAGATCAAAGAGAATAGAGGAGCAAAGAAGATCCTCAGAACACATTGTTAACATGGCTCTAATGGCAGATATCATGGGCTGAATAAAGGAACCTACCACCATTGAAGAAGCCCTTGATGATCCAGGTTGGAGAGCAGAAATGCAGTCGGAGTATGATAGTATACTCAAAAATTATACATGGGATCTAGTCGACTTGCCACCAAAGAAGAAGATAATAGGTACTAAATGGATTTGGAAAGCTAAGTATAAAGTAGATGGAACATTAGAAAAGTATAAGGCAAGATTAGTTGCACAAGGTTTTTCACAGATCGAAGGATTTGATGTTCAAGAAACTTTTGTGCCAATAGCACGCATGACAACTATTCGGATGGTACTTGCAGTCGCTGCACAAAAGGCCTGGCCTATTTTCCAGATGGATGTCAAATCTGCATTTTTGAATGGTCAACTCAAGGAGGAGGTATATGTATCTCAACCACCAGGTTTTGAGGTGCCCAATTCAGAAAATAAAGTTTGCAGGTTGAAGAAAGCTTTGTATGGACTTAAGCAAGCTCCACGGGCTTGGTACCAACAAATAGATCATTTTTTCAAAAATATGGGTTTTGAAAGAAGTACTTCTGATGCTAACTTGTATGTAACGAAAAGGGATAGCAAACTAGTTGTTGTCATTGTATATGTAGATGATTTGATCATTACAGGAGATCATGAGGAACTGATCAATCAAACTCGGATCAGCTTGGGAACTGAGTTTGAAATGACAGACTTAGGTCTACTCCATTTTTGTCTGGGAATTGAAGTATGGCAAAGGAAGGATGGCATTTTCATCTCACAACAAAAATATGCCAAAGAGATTCTCAAGGCATTTGGAATGATGGACTGCAAGCCAACTAGCACACCTATGGAGGTAAATCATAAGCTATCTATGGATGATAACATGCCTGATATAGATGCTAAGAAGTATAGGAAGCTCGTTGGAAGTCTTATTTTTCGGTGCAACACTAGACCAGACATTTGCTATGCTGTTGGAGTATTAAGCAGGTTTTCCAACAAACCTAAGGAGAGTCACTGGAATGCTGGAATGCGAATTCTAAGGTACATTGTAGGAACCTTGGATTTTGGTCTTTTTTATACCACAGGTGATACACTCCAAGGATATTGTGATTCAGATTGGGCTGGAGATTGTGATTCTAGAAAATCAGTTTCTGGATATTGTTTCTCACTTGGTTCAGGAATATTTTCTTGGGTAAGTAGAAAGCAACCAACTCTCGCACTCTCCTCCACTGAAGCAGAGCACAAAGCAGCTTGTTTTTCTTCTTGTGAGGCAGTCTCGTTAAGGAGAATTCTTGCAGATCTAGGCTTTCCATCAAATATGGCGACTGTACTCAAGTGTGATAATCAAAGTTGTATGGCTATTGCAAAGAACCCAGTATTTCATGCTCGCACCAAGCACATAGAAGTACAGTACCATTACATTCGTGAGATAATTGAAGATGAAATTGTGGAGCTAGAATATTGCCCAACAGAGGAAAATTGTGCTGACATATTCACTAAAGCACTTGGAAGAGAGCAGCTCAATAGACATCTTCAACAGATGGGCATAGGACCGGAACCTACTTGATTTTTCATCGGTAAACATTGAGGGGGGGGTGTTAGTATATGATCAATGTCTACCCCTCATGATTTTATGCACATTTCGTAAGGCCCCCGTTATGAGGAGAAGCCAAGCGTGCATTACCCAATTTATGGGAATCCCAACTTGCATGTTGGATGAAGGTCATATTGGATCATGTAAGGTATTGTAAGGAAAGGGAGTTACGAGGGTCCCCAATTGGGGGGTCCGGGGCAGCGGGGAGCAGCCCCGACTGGGGGTCCCAGGGGGCCAGCGGGCCCCCTGGTGGGGGTCCATGGGTAGCGCCCCCGGTGCGACGGTAAAGGGAATATTCCATAGAATATTCCCTGTCGGTGTCAAAAATCATTTATATTTGTTAGGTCGGTTCAACCGGTCTAAGCCGTGTATGGTAATTACGGGGGCGGTGGCTGCCCACGCTCTACCGCCCATGTATTGCCGTCCACGGAAGGCCACCCATGATCCTATATATACATGACTTCTGCACTACTTGCGACATCAAGTTGAGCCAGCATACCTCTACCTTGTATCTCCTTATCTAGAGTGGTCTAGATCGCCATTTAAGCTCTACCTTGAGAGCACATGGGTGGACAACGCCATCATCTTTGTACTTGCTATTAGTAGAAAATTGTTTAGATTCTCCTATATCTGTTATCTTCTCTGCTACTGCTCCTGTGTTATATTGCGTAACTATTGTCCTACAGTTTCCGAGATCAAAAGGGCTTCTCTCTATGGTGCCGAAATAGTGTTGGGAAAGATGGATGGATGCTCCAAGAGACTGAGTAGGTACTGCTAAACCTGCTTTCTACCAGCCCTCTTTTGCTTCAGAGTTGATAAGTAGACCTTCTTAGCTTTCCAATAACACCAAAAAATAGCCTATGTACTTTGGAAGTGATGTGTGTAATGATTGAACCAAAACAGATAACTTTGAAGTTCACAAACTCAAGAAAACCTTCTATTTTAGTCTTGATACCTGCTGACTATTTTGCTCAGTGTGACCAGCACAGAAGAAATTGATAAAATTCCTTCTAGGGGTATTTAATTAGCTTAGTATAGCTACCATTTGCAAGTGGAATGATGTAAAAAGATAAACTATGCTAAGAGAAATCAATTTAGCAAGCTTAGCTATACCCCGGACTTTTTAGGACTGTAGCAGAAAATGACCAGAGTTCACCTCGACACAGATTTCTCTACAATGGCTGAATAGAATCACTTCAAACTTTGAAACCATGTAGATGCCTTTGAGTTGAATCCAACAAGTCTTGAATCACTTGATTTGGTGAAGAATTGACTGAGATATGCACTTGACAAGTTGATAGACTTTTGAGTAGACTAACAGAGAACTCAGAGATTAATGATGTAAATGTATCTATTAATTAACACTTGTATACAATCCCATTGGCATGAATAACTGTGCCTAATGGTGTAGAGAGGCGTAGGCTATGGTATAGTCCTCACACACACTCAAACTCAGTAGAATGAGGCTCGAGAATGATCTCTGCTACCCGCGACTTTTCATTTTCACTTTTTATATGTGATGAGCAAAGATTTGAATTCAAATTCAAATTTTGGCTCCCTATGATCAAGCTCCTTAATGCTTGGAGATATTCCTTCAATCAAATGAGCTACTTTTCCATGACTCATTGTGGTAGGTGATTACAAAAAGATTCTAAGTCAATTTGACTTTTACAATGAGCTAAAGTGGTAATTAACCACTAGCATATGTTCCAATGCTTCTTCATGTATGTGTAGACTTTAATGCATCCTTTGAGCCAAATGTGTAGGCTTGCAAATGACACCAACAGCTCCCCCTCAAGCCAAACATTTTGGCTTAAGTCTTCATCTTTAATCTTCAAGTATATCCTACAATCCAATCATGGATTTGAACCTGCAAAGTTTTGTTCCATCCAAAGCTTTAGTCAACAAATCTGCACATTGCATGTTGGTTGATACATAGGTAAGTTGAATCTCCTTGCTTATCAACTTCTGTCTCACATAATGGTAATGAACCTCTTTGTGTTTGGTCCTAGCATGATAGATAGGATTAGCTGCAAGGTGAAGAGAACTTGTATTATCCCCAAAGATAATTGGTGACCTAGTATATAAGCCCAATTCTGTATACAAAAGTTTCATCCAAATTGCTTCTTGTGTGGCATTAGCCAGTCCTCTATATTCTGCCTCTGTGGAAGACAAAGCAATAGTAGGTTGCTTCTTTGAAGACCATGAAATTGGTTTGTCACCTACAAAATAAATATATCCAGAAGTGCTTCTCCTATCATCCTTGCATCCTGCCCAATCTGCATCTGAATAAATTTTGATATCAATATCTGAAGTGTAAGGAAAATAAAAACCATGGTTCTGTGTACCCTTGAGATACTTCAAGATTCTCTTGGAAGCCTCTAAGTGAGGTATCCTTGGCTTGTGCATAAATTGACTTAGCACACTAACTCCATATGCAATATCAATTCTTGTAAGAGTAGCATAGTTCAAGCTACCCACCATACTTTGATAACCTGTAATGTCTTTGACCTCATCACCTTCATGGGCACTTAGCTTTAGGTTCACCTCCATTGGAGTGCTTGCTACTTTAGCATCCTGCAAGTGAAACTTCTTCAACATATCTTGTACATACTTTTTCTGAGTAATGTATATCCCTAAATTAGTGTAAACTAATTCAAGCCCTAGAAAATACTTTAATAAACCAAGATCATTGATCTTGAACTCCTTCATCATCTGGCTTTTGACATACCTGATTCCATTGACATCATTACCTGTAATGATGATGTCATCAACATAAACACAGAGATATATTACCTCTGAATTACTTCTCTTAATGAGCAGAGAAGTGTCAGCCTTGCTCATGACAAAACCTTGGTCTTGGAGGTATGTAGTTAACCTAAAATTCCATGCCCTAGGTGCTTGCTTCAATCCATATAAAGCCTTCTTTAATTTGCAAACATAAGTTACCTTCTTAGGGTCCTCATAGCCAGGAGGTTGTGACATATAAACTTCTTCTGAAATCCATCCATTCAAGAAAGCATTCTTGACATCCAATTGGTACATGTTCCAATTCTTTGATGCAGCCACACTTACCAACACTCTGATTGTTGGCATCTTGGCCACAAGAGAAAATGTCTCTTCATAGTCAATGCCTTGGGTTTGTGCAAAACCCTTGGCTATCAATCTAGCTTTGTATCTATTAATTGTTCCATCAGAATTTCTTTTCAACTTATAGATCCATCTGGATCCTATTACCTTCATAGAATCCTTCTTGGGTACTAACTCCCATGTGTCACTCTCCTTGAGTGCTTCAATCTCCTCATCCATAGCTTCTTTCCATTCTGATTTGGTTATTGCTTCTTCATATGAACCTCGTTCTTCATTTGACAAATCTTTGGCAAGATAAGCTGAATGTTTAGTAACAAGAGATGTATCATACCCATATCTGATAGGTTTCTTGCTTTCTCTTGGAGATCTTCTGATTGATTGAGTTGATGATTCAGGTATGTCTTCAAGCTTCTTCATCTTCATTTTGCCCTTGGACTTCCATGCTTTGAATTCTTCAAGTTGATAGTGTCTTCATCATCAGAACTTGAGTCTTCATTCTGAGTAGGTTCCTCCTTTGCAAGTTTTGGAAATTCCTCTTCCAAATCATAGGGTAGTTTAACCTTCCTGCATTCATTCTCAAACCAAGAATCATTTTCATCAAAGATCACATCTCTACTTACCCTAAATCCCTTATTGGTAGGATTATAAAACCTGTAACCTTTTTTATTTAAATCATACCCAATGAAAATGCATTTTTCAGCCTTTGGGTCTAGCTTACCTCTTATCTAAGAAGGAATGTGCACATATGCTACACATCCAAATATTTTGCAGTGATCTAATGATGATCTCTTACCATGCCATGCTTCATAGGGTGTCATACCATCAAGTGACTTAGATGGTAACCTGTTTATGAGGTAAGTGGCAGTAGAAAAACTCTCTGCCCATAGATAGTTAGGTAATTTCTTCTCATTAAGAATAGATCTAGTTGTATCAACAATTAACCTATTTCTTCTTTCAGCTACCCCATTCTGTTCAGGAGAATACCTTGTGGTTATCTCTCTTTTGATGCCTCTGTCCTGCAAGAAGTCTTCAAATTCATTGGAGAAGTACTCACCTCCTCCATCTGACCTTAGCGTCTTCAAATTCCTTCCTGTCTGGTTTTCAACTAATGCAAGACATTTCATAAAACAATTAAATACCTCATCCTTGTGCTTCATGAAGTATAATACAGTCCATCTGCTATAATCATCAATGAAAGACACATAGTACCTTGATCTTGAGACTGAGGGGTCTTTGCTAGGTCCCCAAACATCTGTGTGTACAAGCTCTAGGTAGTCTTCATGCATATATCCTTTCTTGGAGAAGGGTAACCTGTGAGACTTACCAAATTGACAAGCACCACACTTGTAAATCATATGTTGCTTGGATACATTGGGTATCCCAAGCACACATTGGTCCCTGCACATTTGTTTCAACGTTCTTTCTCCTATGTGCCCTAACCTTTTGTGCCAAATCTCAAGCTCTGAAAGTGTTTGATCTTTATAACTGTATAGTGCAATATTCTTTGTATCTTCCAACTCAAAAGTGAAAAGTCTACCTGATTTTTCTCCTTTAGCAATCCTCTTGAACCCATGTCTTGGGTCATCCACATATGCTCCATATTGATTAAATCTGACCTGCAAACCTTTCTCCACAATCTGACCAACACTCATCAAATTTTTGGTAATGGTTGGTACATAAAGTACCCTGCTCAACAAATTCTGATTACCATCGCAAGTCTTAACATTTCCAACTTTAACTACTGAATGCTTTGTATAATCACCTATTTGGACTTGATGTTTACCTTTTGGTTCCTGAAGATCAGAGAGTAGTGGCACATTGCGAGCCACATGATTTGAGCACTTTGAGTCAATGTAGAATAGGTGATCATCATTTGTACCTGACTTTGAAGTCATGTTCATGATCAGAAGAGAATCATCCTGCTCCTCTGTGTAGTTGTTCTAGTCCTTTCTGGTTTTGAATCCTCCTTGGTAGTTGCCATTGTAATTGTTGTTGTAATTGTTGTTGTGGCCTTGGTGATGGTTGAACCTTCCTCTTGACAGTGAGTATCCACCTCTTTGGTAGCCTCTTCCTCTCTGATTTTTGTAATTCCTGAAACACTCATTTGTAGTATGATTTGATAAACCACAAATATTGCATGGTGATGAGTTATAGGATCTCCCCCTACCTTTCTTACCTCCTCTGCCTCTTGAAGATCTACCTCTCCCTGCATAGTTGGCTTGGGAGGTAGAGCGTTCATCTTCCATCTTCTTGCTCTTGCCTTTATCCTTAGACTTCTTATCAGTGTATAGGGCAGAAGAGTTATTACCTTTGGATGTATCTGCATTTTTGGTGAGCTTTGCTTCATGTGTAATAGTTGTCCCATGAGAGTTGTAAGATTTGGAGTGTGCATGTCCATGTAGAGATCCATTGCAGTGGTGAAGCTTTCCCATTTGTCATCAACCTTGATTCCATTGATCACTTGCCTTACAATTTGTTCTTCTTCAATCTCTTCTCCTATGCTTGCTAACTGATCTGCAACATCTTTGATCTTGGTCACAAATTCTGAAACAGCTTGCTTAGGTTGCTTCCTTAGTGTTGTGAATTCAATCCACAACTGATTTTTCCTAGCCCTTGTATTGGAGGAAAAATATGATGACAAGGTTTCCCAAGTTTCTTGGGATGTCTTACAATTTCTGATACGTGGCAAAAGAAAGTCAGAGATAGAGTTGAGTAAATATGACCTTGCCAATGCATCCTTAGCACACCATGTATTGATTTTTTCTTGTTCTTCCTTGGTTGGTAATCCTCTTACTTTGAATGAGGGCGATTCCTCATCTCCTGAGATGTATCCATAGAGACTTCTTCCTTTGTAGGTAGGTCTTCATCCTTAGAGACCAAGCTTGATAGTTGTTCCTGTCCAATTTATCAATAAATGAAGGAAAACCATCTCCCATTTTACCTCTATTGCTCTGATACCACTGTTGGGAAAGATGGATGGATGCTCCAAGAAACTGAGTAGGTACTGCTAAACCTGCTTTGTACCAGCCCTCTTTTGCTTCAGAGTTGATAAGTAGACCTTCTTAGCTTTCCAATAACACCAAAAAATAGCCTATGTACTTTGGAAGTGATGTGTGTAATGATTGAACCAAAACAGATAACTTTGAAGTTCACAAACTCAAGAAAACCTTCTATTTTAGTCTTGACACATGCTGATTGTTTTGCTCAGTGTGACCAGCACAGTAGAAATTGATAAAATTCCTTCCAGGGGTATTGAATTAGCTTAGTAAGCTACCATTTTCAAGTGGAATGATGTAAGAAGATAAACTATGCTAAGAGAAATCAATTTAGCAAGTTTAGCTATACCCCCGACTTTTTAGGACTGTAGCAGAAAATGACCAGAGTTCACCTCGATGCAGATTTCTCTGAAATGGCTGAATAGAATCACTTCAAACTTTGATAGCATGTAGATGATTTTTAGCTGAATCCAACAAGCTTTGAATCACTTGAGTTGGTGAAGAATTGACTGAGATATGCCCTTGACAAGTTGACAGACTTTTGAGTAGACTAACAGAGAACTCAGAGACTAATGATGTAAATGTATCTATTAATTAACACTTGTATACAATCCCATTGGCATGAATAACTGTGCCTAATGGTGTAGAGAGGTGTAGGCTATGGTATAGTCCTCACACACACTCAAACTCAGTAGAATGAGGCTCGGGAATGATCTGTGCTACCCACGACTTTTCATTTTCACTTTTTATATGTGATGAGAAAGGATTTGAATTCAAATTCAAATTTTGGCTCCCTATGATCAAGCTCCTAAATGCTTGGAGACATTCCTTCAATCAAATGAGCTACTTTTTCATGACTCATTGTGGTAGGTGATTACAAAAAGATTCTAAGTCAATTTGACTTTTAGAATGAGGTAAAGTGGTAATTAACCACTAGCATATGTTCCTATGCTTCTTCATGTATGTGTAGACTTTAATGCATCCTTTGAGCCAAATGTGTAGGCTTGCAAATTACACCAACAAATCGTGATCTGAGCTCGTTTCAGTCTCCGAACGCACTATCGCAGCGCTTGTGTAGGCTATTTTGTCTTTTTGTGCCAAAGGTATATACCAGTTTCTGTTTGCTAGTATAAGCATCTTGAAGTGTTCTACAGGTTTAGCAGAACTCGTCTGGGCAGTTCCGTTCAACTTTTTGAGATACAATAAATTTTGTGCATTAAGGTATTTTAGTCATCCGCCATGGCTGAAAGCAGTGATGTATTCCGTATGTTGGCTGTTGAGGATAAGTTGGATGGTAGCAACTACCCATTATGAGCTTATATGATGCGACATGTATTGGTTGCAAAAGGATTTTGGAACATTGTGCAGGGTGTTGAAAGATGTCCTATTAAACCTGTAACAACAGGTACTACGAATACAGGTGTTGGAGCTGATGAAGATGGTGTCGAAGATGATATTGTGCAGATCCCTGTTCGTGCTATTGTTTCTGTTGCACCTACTACAGAGCAGATTCATTGGGATGGCAGAGATGCCCAGGCACATGCATTGATGTCCGTCAAACGTGCCATTATTCCTCATATTCGCTCTTGCAGAATAGCTAGGATGCTTGGGATACACTTACCACATTGTACCAAGCTAGGAATGAGGCTCGTGTTGCTTACCTCCGAAAATAGTTGGAGAGTGAGAACATGAATGAAGGTGATTCTATGGATAGTTTCCTAACGAAGATCAAAGATTTGAGGGAACAATTGATTTCTGCTGATGAGGTTATACCAGATAGCTCACTTGTGCAGACCGTTCTGAATGGTCTTCCTAATTCATATGAGAGTTTTGCTTCTACTCTTCGGTTGATGATGAAAGGCAATCCGAATGCCTTATCATTTGAGGAGTTAGTCTCTGTTCTGTTACAGGAAGATCAGTCCAGGCAGAACAGGTCCATTATGCATGTTGTAGATCAAGCTTTCCTGGCTAGTCAGAAGGGCAAACGAAAATGGAGCTCTTCTACTAGTAAGCAAAAATTTGCAAATGTTGCACATTCGAAGAACCAGGATAAAGATGAGAAGAAATCAGAAAAGCAGAAATTGTTTTGCAAGTAGTGTAAAAGGAATGATCATATCATAAAGAACTGTCCAAAACTGGCTGCAAAAGAGGCAAAGAAAAAGGAGGCTAAAATGGTTGTTGCAGAAGCCTCTACACCAAAAACAGAGTTTGCTAATCTTGTGCAGGAAGAAGAATGGGCGTTTACTACTGTTTACAATTTTGACCCATCTTCTCATGAGCAGTGCATGTCTGCAGTGGACTCAAATGTTTGGTACTTTGACAGTGGGGCGACCAAACATATTACCTCGCAACGCAATTTCTTCTCTTCACTCGAGCCTGCCCCTACAGAGAATATTGTCACATACGCCAACAACTCCTCTTATCTTGTTATGGGAGTTGGTAAGATCATTCTGACTACTGCTGATGGTAGTTCTTTCACTTTGTGAGATGCTTTATTTGTGCCAGGGATCAAGAAGAATTTGTTATCAGTTTCTGCATTAGCCAAGATTGGCTTGGTTATGAAATTTGTTGATGACAGATGTACAGTTCATGGTCTGTCAAATGGCGATGTCATTATTGCTTCTAGCATTTTATGTCGTGGGCTGTATAAACTCATAGACTATGAAAGATCTATGAATGTCGGCATGTGCACTTCATGCTTCTCAGGCTATGTCAGATGCAAAGCTTTGGCATGCACGCTTTGGTCATCTGAATTCTGCTAGTTTGCTACGCTTGCAGAAATCTGATATGGTGTCTTCTTTGCCCAAGCTTGAGGCACCTGGAAAACATGTTTTTGAAGGTTGTATTTTGGGCAAAATGCAGCGTTCCTTCTTTCCAAAAGATGGTTCAGTTCAGGCTACACAGAAATTGTAGCTTGTACATAGTGATGTCTGTGGTCCTATGCAGACACCCTCTTTTGGAAATTACCTTTACTTCGTGACTTTCATTGATGATTTTTCTAGGCATGCATGGGTATATCCACTCAAAGCAAAGTCGGAAGTGTTCATGTGCTTTAAACAGTTTTTGGTTTTGGCTAAAAATCTGTCAGCATGTAAAATGGGCACCCTCCATTCTCATCGGGGGGGGAATATATGTCTTTTGATTTTAATGCATTTCTGGCTGAACGTGGGATAAAACACTAGTGTACAGTGCCGTATACACCTCAACAGAATGGAGTTGCTGAACGGAAGAATAGGTCACTCATGGAGATGGCGAGGTGTATGGTCAAGAGTCAGGCTTTATCACATAGTTTCTGGCTTGAGGCTGTCATGTGTGCAACATATGTACTTAACAGGTGTCCCACTAAAGCCCTGCAGTCTATCACTCCATATGAGGCTTGGCATGACTGCAAGCCATTTGTTGCTCATCTGCGTGTTTTTGGTTGTTTGGCATATGCATTAGTGCCTGAACAACATCGCAGAAAATTGGATGATAAGGCAGTAAAATGTATTTTTGTTGGGTACAATTCTGAAAGTAAAGACTATCGTCTATATCAACCACAGACTAAACGCATTCTAGTTAGCCGTGATGTTCTTTTTGTGGAAGATGCTATTCAGCCATTGCTTTCATGTATCAAGGAGACATCTGTCAGCTCCAAAGACATGTATGATACTTTGATGCCTCTTTTTACAGGTGGTTAGTCTAGTGCTGGTCCTAATGAGGCAACTTCTCAGCCTTTGCAA
The DNA here is from genome assembly GCA_020310875.1 of Ceratopteris richardii. NCBI lineage: Eukaryota > Viridiplantae > Streptophyta > Polypodiopsida > Polypodiales > Pteridaceae > Ceratopteris > Ceratopteris richardii. The sequence goes on from CM035441.1 coordinate 17,656,071, forward strand.
GTTTCATGTGATGATGCAGATAATTCTATTTCTGATGCAGATGTACATGATGCACTTATTGATGAGAGAGCTGATATTCAGCAGGCAAAAACTACGCCAAAATGGCTGGTGCAGACTTTGCGTGACAGCAAATTAGATGCACCTCTGTCATATCGTACTCGTTCAGGCTCTCATAGTGCCTCTTTTGCATTAGATTGCGATGCTATGGCTGCGTCTAGTCTCTGTGATGAGAATGAGCCTGTTTCTTTTGATGAAGCACAGAATTCAGAAAATTGGATGGCTCCTATGCAATCTGAATATGATGCTATAATGAAGAATGGTACTTAGTCTTTATGTGACTTGCCTCCTGGCAAGAAGGCCATTGGCACTAAGTGGGTATACAAGCTGAAGCGTAAACCTGATGGTACAGTGGACAGGTATAAGGCTAGGCTTGTTGCAAAGGGTTATGCGCAGGAAAGAGGCATTGATTTTGATGAGACCTTTGCACGTACATGCCGTATGACTACTGTTCCGAGCATTTGTGCACTTGCAGCCCATCATGGTTGGAATGTACATTAGTTGGACATTAAAACAACATTTCTCAAGGGTGACTTGCATGAAGAAGTGTATGTTTTTCAGCCCCATGGCTTTGTGCAGAAAGGGCATGAAAACCAGGTGTGTAGGTGAAAGAAGGCATTATATGGTTTAAAGCAAGCACCACGTGCTTGGTATGAGAAAATACATGCCTATCTGGTTGCACATGGTTTTGAGAATAGTCCAACTGAAAGCACCTTATATGTTAAGCGTGCTAATGATGTGCTTCTGATCATTGTTGTCTATGTTGATGACATGCTGCTCACTGGTCCTATTGAGAAGCATATTGCTGATTTCAAGGCTGATTTGCATGCCTCATTTGAGATGTCTGATTTGGGGCATTTGCATCACTATTTGGGCATTCAGTTTATGCAAGTTCATGGTGGAATGGCTTTGTGTCAAACGAAATATATTGACACATTATTGCAGCGTTTTGGCCTTGAAGACTGTAAGCCTATTGCCACTCCTATGGAGATAGGTTTACGATTGAGTCTTCATGATGCTGGAGATGCATTTGATGCTGTTCTCTATCAGGAGGCTCTTGGATGCTTGATTTACTTATGCATTACTCGGCCAGATATTCAGTTTGTTGTCTCACAGATGAGCAGGTTTATGCATTGCCTAGGAGTCACGCATTGGAAGGCGGTTAAGCGCATCTTTCTCTACTTGAGTGGTACTCGGCTACTTGGGTTGTTTTATCCCAAGGGGGGATCACTACCGCCAGATTTGCATGCTTTTTTTGACTCAGATTGGGTTGGTTGCTATGACACTCGTGTGTCCACCAGTGGTTTTTGCTTCATGCTTGGTAGCTCATGTATATCTTGGTTGATCAAGAAGCAGCCTACTGTGGCCACTTCTAGTTGTGAGGCTCAGTATAGGGAAGCTTTCACAGCGACTGTTGAGTGTGTGTGGCTCAGACGCCTTATGGCTGATTTCGGTGTTGGCCAATCTTCTGCCACCACCATCTTCACTGACAACTAGAGCGCATTGGCAGTTGCGAGGAACCCTATGTTCCATGCTCGCACTAAGCACATTGAGGTGCATTATCACTATGTCAGGGAGAGGTTCTCTACTAGGGAGATCAGCTTGGCATATGTGCCCACGTAGGAGAACATTGTAGACCTTTTCACGAAGGCTCTGCCTAGGAAGAATTTGGAAGCTTGCCGCAAAGCTTTGGGCTTACTTCCTTTTGTGGAGTGATTTCCACATAGCTTGGCACTTCCTTATACATGAGTGCCAGCTCCTTGTTCACTGCATCACTCCCAAGGGGGATTTGTTGATATATTTAGGTAGTGATGTGTGTGAACACACTAGGACCCCGGGGCACTTTTTTCCCTCTTTAGGATGTTTTTTTTTCCTGGCTTGTATATACGCCTATTGCCCTAATGGGCTACTTATCTTTGTACATTCTCTAGTAATACATTCAGTCTTGTGTGTTGTGCTCCAAGCTTCTTCTTCTTCCTTGTGTTGTTCGCATGCTTCCGCAGACATCTATCTCCAACAGCTTCTACTCTGGCCATCGCGCCCATCATGATTTTTTAATTGAAACATAAACTTTTTTTTTATTCTCCTCATTTAACGAAGTAAAATTGAACTCGTAGCAGATGTGCATCAATTGTATGATGAAAGATTTTTATATTCATGTTAATGATTTTAGGCAAATTCATGATGACCATGTGGTTAGAGTAATTAGGTGTTTACAAGTGGGTTGCGAGTTCAAGATTGATGTCCAACCATAGCGGATGTAGTTTTCATGACCGAGATTGGGGAACTACAATTTGAACTGCATGGCTATGCCCATTTATTGAGTGTTTTTGTCTAATCTCATCGTTGAGTTCATGTGGTAGCAAGCAAAGGCTTCTGTTGTTCCTTTGTGAGTGTGAGGGACTAGGAGACACAAGTTCGGTGCATGGTATCAAACCCATAACCTTCGACTTATGTGTTCTTCTGGTACCCAAGAGCTCAACAACGTAAACCTGCAATTAACCCATGCATTTTATCTAGATGGTAGGTGCAAAAGAGAAATTCTATTTTAATATTATGTGGTTGTTGCATGTAAGTCTCGAACCTATGCCTTTAATTATAGATGCTTACGTTCATCCACTATAGTGTTAAGAGTCAAGCTTCAAGCTACAAATTCATGGGGAATCTTTTATGGACATGTGGAGCAATCAAAGGAAGCCAAAAGCCACGAGATTCCATCAAGAAAAGTCACTCAACCACTCCCCAAGTCATCGCAACTAAGTCCTCCAAGTTAGGAGGCTGATCTAGAAAGGTAGTTCCTAGATTTTAGGGGCACACTTCTCACTATAAAAGGAGCATGTATCTGGACTTCTTTTGGGCCATACTCTTGGCATTTTAGCTCATGTAAAGTGAGCACTAAGTGCTGGAGTTGTGATAAGCAAGCCCCTTGCTTAATCTAGCCCCTTGCTTGCTTGTTTGTTTTCTTTTAGTAGGCATATCTATGTGTGTGCGCACGCAATGTTGCAACTCTCTACCCCTAAGTTGTTAGCATCGTTTCTACCTCATATTGTATCCATTTGATGTAATTCTTGTTGCATTGGATAGCTATAAGAGTCTATTCTATGCTCACCAATTCTTTGGAGCATTCTTGGAGTAATCTGAGAGCAATGTTCATTTTAGTGAAGTTGTGTGATTGATATCTCTCTTTGTGTGTAAGCTTTGTTGGAAATATTTTGCTCTTTGTTGTAAGGGCTGGTTCTCCTTCTTTATTTATCTATTTGCTAAGATTTTGGTGTCATTTGGTAGCTATTAGAGTGCTCTAAAGTTGACTCAATTTTGAGATTCATTCTTTGTATACTCTATGCGAAAAGCTTGCTGAAGTGAAGTGAGGTCTCTGTTTGACTAGCAGTTGTGAGCATCCAACTAACTCATGTTGTAGACATTGTTTCTCTTTGTCTAGGCATTCATTTGAAGTGAATTTTTTTTTGTTGGAAATCCCTTCAAGTCTACTACAAGTTTACAAAAGCTCATTGGAGTTCTCTGCATAAGCTCTGAGAAAGAGAATTTTTGGTGTGCAGAGGTCAAAGAAGGATAGTTGTTGAGGTCATTCATGCTTCATCGTTGCATATGGGTTGAGATACTTCCCCCATTAGTGGTATCAGAGCATTGTGGCATCTTGGAGACATCAAATACAAGGAGCAAGGCTTCTTGGCATTGGTGGTTGAAGATTTGCATCAACAAAAACTTCTTGGAGGTAGCTCACATCAAGGGGGAGCTATTCTACTCAAATTTTCAAGAGGACAGGGTGTCCATCTAAGGAAAGCTTTGGATTGAGGTAATCTCAGAGCCTCATTTGCATTGGATCATTAGCCAAGAGCTAGGTCAAGTAGCAAAGACTAGATATGGGAGACTTCAACACTCAAATTGAAAAGCTAGACTAGGTGAACTATCAACCATGGAGATTTAGGGTCTCCAACTACCTTATGGGCAAGGGCCTTTGGGGATTGATTAGTGGAAGTGAACCAAGACCTAGTTTGGATGAAAATCCAACCAATGACCAGAGAAGGGCCTTTAGGGAATGAAATGAAAGAGACAAGAGGATTATCTTTATCCTTTCCCAACACATTAGCAATAGCATAATCGGCCATATCCAAGACATGGATTCAAGCATCAAGGTATGGGAGACACTTGATTGGCTTTATTCAACAAGCACCAAATCAAGGAAGATCCAACTCAAGAATGAGCTCAACAACCTTAGGAAGAGCTCAGGGAGTAGCATAAACGACTACATACTTAAGGTCAAGGAGTTGTCAGATGCATTGGGATCCATTGGAAGCCACGTAGATGACGATGATCTTGTGGAGTATACTCTCAATGGTTTGAGAGATAATGAGAAGTGGAAACCCTTTACGACTTTAGTATATGTAAGGGATAATCTTCCTGATTTTGAGCAATTGGTTGCTCTCATGGTCACCGAAGAAATGAACATAGGTGGAAGTTCAACTAAAAGTAAGGATGCACAAGTTTTCTATGCAGGTAATCAAAGGGGCAAAGGAAGACGAGGACAAGGAAGGGGCAAAGGAAGGTTCGGAGGAAGGCAAGGCCACTCTAGTAACCAAGGACATGACCAAGGCACCTCATCACAAAGAGGTAGAGGAAGAACAAGAGGAAGAGGAGGACGACATTAACAAAACAAGAATCAAGATGGCGAAGGATGTTACATATGTGGCAAGTTTGGCCACTATGCTAGAGATTGCTACAAAGGAGGAAACCAAAGGAGCTATAATCAAGGTTCTTCATACAAAGTCCAAGGTAAATATGCTTCTACAAGTTCAAAAAATGATAATCTCTTGATGATGCACATGAATGGGAATTCAAGCAAAGTAGATACCACTTGGTATATTGACAGTGGATGTAGCAACCATATGAGTTGCAATGCTTCTTGGTTTACTAATCTACATTTTCCCAAAGGTAAAGGACATGTAGAAACAGATGATGATATAGCCCATGGGATCTCCACTACAAGGAATACAGGCGCATAGTGACGGTTAAGACGACACAATTTCGTCGCTATAGAATTGCAAAAGGCATCGCAACGAGCGTCACGTGCAAACTATCGATTAAATGATAAAGAAAACGACATTTTTTTATGTATGGCATGACGGGGTGTGACAGGCTCACATAGAGCATCACTAATGTGACGGTTTTAAAAAGCATTGCATAAGCGACACTTTTTGCCTCGCATAAGTGATGCTAATTGCATCGCATAAGCGACGCAAAAATATGTCGCTTATGCGACACCAATCCTAGTGGTTTTTACAATGCCATTTCATTGCTTACGACGGTCTGTTGACAAAAAAAATTAAAATTTTGGAGGTTCTTCGATCCGCATTTTCACTAATCTGATCGAAGAGCTCTCCAATGTTTGCAATTGCGTTGCGCTTACGAGTTGAAACAAGTATATGCAGAATTGTTGTTTTGTCTAAGCTCTATCTTATTGTCTCTCTCTGTCTCTGTTTCTCTCTTTCTACGTCCTTCTCTCTTTCAACTCTCTCTCTCTCTCTCTCTCTCTCTCTCTCTCTCTCTCTCTCTCTCTCTCTCTCTTCTTTCTCTCTTTATTGCAGGTTATTCAAGAAGCTAACCAAGCAAAAAGTATGGTTAACTATTGTAAGTATAATTTATATTCTTTGTTTATCATTTGAATAGTGTTATTTTCATTAGATAGCATACTCACACTTATTGATATGCACATATACACTTATACATGATGAAGATGCACATTCACAAATATACACATATAGACATGCACATACACACACATGTATACACACAAATACATGTACACATACACTTAGACATACACACACATACACATGCATATGCACAAACATTTCTACAACCACATAAAAATACTTACATGCATGCATTATTGCATATATATATATATATATATATATATATATATATATATATATATATATATATATATATATATATATATATATATATATATATATATATATATATATATATATATATATATATATATATATATATATATATATATATATGTATATATATATATATATACACACATTAACATATATACACATACACACATTAACATGCATATACATACATTATACACATATATATGCACATATGTACACACACATATACACATGCACACACATGCACATACATACATATACACATGCATGCACATACACACATATACACATAGAGTTACACATATACATGCACATACATATACACAGATACACATGCACATGCACATACATATACACACATACACATGCACATGCACATACTCATATACACACATATACACTTACACATGCACATGCATATACATACATATACACACACATACACATGCACATACATACATATACACACACATACATATACACTTATGTACACACATATGAATGACTTATATAATTAAAGTATTAAAACACATGCTTAATATAAACAACAATAACAATCAATAGAACAAAACTCCTCATTACTTAATACCATACACAATTCAAAACATAACTGAAATGAAACAAATATATAGATTAAACATACATATATATATATATATATATATATATATATATATATATATATATATACATATATATATCTCAATGTAAATACATATAATCCAATGTCATAATCAACTCGAATCCTAATCATCATCATCATGATCATCATCATCATCAGCAGCAGCATCATGATCATCCTGATCATCGTCATCCTCATCATCATGATCACCCTGTGACGATCGAGATTGTCCCTCCTATGTCTGTCTCTCCACCTCATCCATATCTTCATCTCCATAATACTCCTATATTACATATAACAAACATAAATAAGTAAAACAATTAAACCATTTATAAAAATAAAATAATTATATAAAATTCAATAATACTCACAAAGGCATCCGGATGATCTCGCATATACTCGCTCAAACGCGGATATCCAGAACGTGTAGCATACTCGATCTCATGTTTCATAGGATATGGGCCATAATCCTTTCGCTGCATTGAAACAAATAAAAAAGATTGCTTGCATGTTAACTAAAATAAAAAATATACTCACAATAACACATATACTTACAAATGTAGCTACAAAAATCCACTCTCTTCTGTGCAGAAGCCTTTTTATTTAAGAAAAAAGAAATACATAAATTAAATGTAAAAAATACTAAAATATATGAAAATTATAAATATGAACTATTAATTTGTATACCTTCTACTGAGGAAATGACTCCTGAAGACGTAGTTATCTACAAAAAAAACTACCATAGAATATCTCTGTTGGGAGTGATGGTTGGATGCACTCAAGAAATGAGTTGGTGCTGCTATACCTGCTTCACACCAGCCCTCCTTTGGATCCAGAAATGCTTAGTACACACCTTGAGCTTTCAAATGATACCAAGAAAGCATATATGTGCTTTGCAAATGATTTGTGTAATGACCAAATCAAAACAGACAACTTTGCACTTCACAAATTCTAGAAAACTTGTTATTTCTGTAATGATACCTGCTCAGTGTTATGCTCAGTGTGACCAGCACACTTGCAATTGAAACAATTCCTTTTGGGAGTATTAAAGTACCTTAATAAGCTACCATTTGCAAGTGGAATGAGAAGAAATGATAAACCACATCCAGAGAAATTGATTTAGCAAAATTATGATTACCCCCGACTTTTTAGGAGAGTTGCAGAGATAGACCAGAGGTGACTTCGAAGCCGATTTCTCAAAAATGGCTGAATGAAATCTTCTGAAATTTTGTATGCTTGTAGAAGACCTTGAGCTGGTTCCAACGAGCTATTAACCTCTTGATTTGGTTCAGTGAGCACTGAGAAATGCTCCTTGGACGTTGACAGACTTGAAGTAGAAGAACACAGAGAACCAGATATAATGAATGTGTATATATCTATTGATTGATATGATTATACAAGCTCATTAGCATGACAAGCATAGCTAATTGAGGTGTGGTGGTGTAGGCTATGGAGTAGCACTAACACACACACATTTACAGCAGTAGAATGCCTCGGAGAGTGAGCTAAAATGAGTGACACACAGACCCGCGAGTTTTGCCTTCACTTTTATATGAGTTGAAGGTTAATTTGAATTTCAAATTCAAACTTAGGCTCCCTAGAATATCTCTACTAAAAGTAGGGAGATATTCTCTCCATTAACTCAACTAAGAATCCACGACTAATCAAGTTGGTGTGATTGCATGAGATGCCAAGTCATTCTAGACTTTTACAAAAGAGTAAATGGTAAGAAACTTTAAGCATAAGTTCCTATGGGTCTTCCCTTATGTGGAGTCTTCAAATCAAATGTCCTAGCCAAGTGTGATGGCTTGAATTGCACCAACAGCTCCCCCTCAAGCCAAACACTTTGGCTTAAGTCTTCTCTTTCAATCTTCAATTACATCCTGTAATCCAATCATGGATTTGAATTTGCATAGCTTGTTTCCATCCAATGCCTTTGTAAGTAAATCTGCACATTGCATATCAGTAGACACATAAATCAATTGTATATCTTTGCTTAGTAACTTCTCCCTCACATAGTGGTAATGAACCTCTATGTGTTTGGTTCTGGCATGATATATTGGGTTGGCTGCAAGGTGAAGAGAGCTAGTGTTATCTCCAAAGATGATTGGTGGCCTTGTATATAGGCCTAACTCTGTATATAGAAGCTTCAACCAGATAGCTTCTTGAGTGGCATTGGCAAGCCCTCTATACTCTGCTTCAGTGGATGACAATGCCACTGTAGGTTGTTTCTTGGCTGACCAAGAAATAGGCTTATCTCCTGCAAAACAAATGTATCCTGAGGTTGCTTCTCCTATCATCCTTGCATCCTGCCCAATCTGCATCTGAGTAAACTTTAATGTCAATATCTGATGTATAAGGAAAGTACAAACCATGACTTTGAGTTCCCTTCAGATATTTCAAGATCTTCTTTGCTGCCTCTAGGTGAGGTACCCTTGGTTTGTGCATGAATTGACTAAGCACACTAACTCCATATGCTATGTCAATTCTTGTCAAGGTAGCATAGTTCAAACTACCTACCATACTTTGGTATCCTGTGATGTCTTGGACTTCTTCTCCTTCATGAGCACTTAGCTTTAGGTTGACCTCCATTGGAGTAGTAGATACCTTAGCATCTTGCAAGCCAAACTTCTTGACCATATCCTGCACATACTTCTTTTGAGTGATATATATACCTGAGTTGGTGTAGACTAACTCAAGACCTAAGAAATACTTCAATAATCCAAGATCACTAATCTTGAATTCTTTCATCATCTGTCCTTTGATGTGCCTAATCCCATTGACATCATTGCCTGTAATGATGATGTCATCAACATAAACACACAGGTAGATTACCTCTGTACTACTTCTCTTTATGAATAGAGAAGTGTCTGCTTTGCTCATCACAAATCCTTGGTCTTGGAGGTAGGTTGTCAACCTGTAATTCCATGCTCTAGGTGCCTGCTTTAAACCATACAGAGCCTTCTTCAATTTACAAACATAATGTACCTTTTTTGGATCTTCATAGCCAGGTGGTTGTGACATGTAGACTTCTTCAGATATCCATCCATTCAAGAAAGCATTCTTGACATCTAATTGGTACATATTCCAATTCTTGGATGCACCTACACTCACCAATATTCTGATAGTTGGCATCTTGGACACAGGAGAAAATGTCTCCTCATAATCAATGCCTTGGGTTTGTGCAAAACCCTTGGCTACCAACCTAGCTTTGTACTTGTTTATTGTTCCATCTGAATTCTTCTTTAGTTTGTAGATCCATCTGGATCCTATTACCTTCATAGAGTCTTTCTTGGGTACCAAGTCCCAAGTATCACTTTCCTTGAGAGCTTCCATCTCTTCATCCATGGCTTCTTTCCATTCTGGTTTTGTAATTGCTTCTTCATAGGTACCTGGTCCTTCATTCAACAAGTCCTTTGCAAGATATATAGAATGTTTAGTTACAAATGATGTGTCATACCCAAATCTGATAGGCTTCTTCTTTTCTCTCTGAGATCTCCTCATTGCTTGAGTTGAGGATTCTGGTTTATCTTCTAGTTGCTTCATCTTCATTTTCCCTTTGGATTTCCAAGCCTTGAACTCCTCAAGATTTATTGTATCATCATCATCTGAGCTTGAATCTTCTTTCTGAATTGATTCCTCCTTGGTGAGCTTTGGGAAATCTTCTTCCATGTCATAGGGTAGACTAATCTTCCTGCATTCATTCTCATACCATGAGTCATTCTCATCAAAGATGACATCTCTGCTTACCTTGAAGCCTTTGTTTGTTGGATTGTAGAATCTGTATCCCTTTTGGTTCAAATCATAACCAATGAATATACACTTTTCAGCTTTAGGGTCTAGCTTTCCCCTTACCTGTGAGGGAATATGCACATATGCTACACAACCAAAGATTTTACAGTGATCCAGAGAGGGTCTCTTACCATGCCAAGCTTCATATGGTGTCATGCCATCAAGTGATTTGGATGGCAACCTGTTTATGAGATAGGTGGCAGTGGATACACTCTCTGCCCAAAGATAATTTGGTAATTTTTTTTCATTAAGCATAGACGTAGCTGTTTCTACTATGAGTCTATTCCTTCTTTCAGCTACCCCATTTTGTTCAGGTGAGTACCTTGTAGTAATCTCCCTTTTGATGCCTCTTTCCTGCAAGAAGTCTTCAAACTCATTGGAGAAGTATTCTCCTCCACCATCTGACCTTAGCCTCTTCAAGCTTCTTCCTGTTTGATTTTCAACAAGTGCAAGATATCTCTTGAAACAATTAAACACTTCATCTTTATGCTTCATAAAGTATAAAATGGTCCATCTGCTATAATCATCAATGAAGGACACATAATACCTTGAACCTGAAATAGAAGGGTCCTTGCTAGGTCCCCAAACATCTGTGTGTACCAAGTCTAGGTAGTCTTCATGTATGAAACCTTTCCTTGAATAGGGTAACCTGTGAGACTTACCAAATTGACATGATCCACACTTGTAAATCATGTGTTGCTTGGATACATTAGGTATCCCAAGCACACATTGATCCCTGCATATTTGCTTGAGAGTTCTTTCACCTATGTGCCCTAATCTCTTGTGCCATATTTCTAACTCTGAAAGTGTCTGATCCTTGTAATTATACAAAGCAATGTTCTTGGTGTCTTCTAGCTCAAAAGTAAATAATCTACCTGATTTCTCCCCTTTGGCTATCCTTCTGAATCCATGTCTTGGGTCCTCCACATATGCTCCATGTTGTGTGAATCTGACCTGCAAACCTTTCTCCACAATCTGACCTACACTCATTAGATTCTTGGTGATGGTTGGTACATAGAGTATCCTGCTCAATAGATTCTGGTTTCCATCACATGTCTTCACATTTCCAATCTTAACAACAGAATGTTTAGTGTCATCACCTGTTTGTACCTGATGTTTGCCCTTGGGCTCTTCCAAATCAGAAAGTAGTGCCACATTGCCAGCTACATGGTTAGAACATCCTGAGTCAATATAAAATAAATGATCATCATTTGTACCTGCCTTGGAGGTCATATTCATGATCAATAGGGAGTCATCTTGCTCCTCTGTGTAGTTGTTGTAGTCTCTTCTGTTTCTGAATCCACCTTGGTAGTTACCATTGTGGTTGTGATTGTAGTTGTTGTTGTATTGATTGTTGTATCCATTGTAGCTTTGATGTTGGTTGAATCTGCCTCTCCCTTGAGAGTATCCACCTCTTGAGTAGCCTCTTCCTCTCTGATTCTTGTAGTTCTTGTAGCATTCATCTGTGGTATGATTGGACAATCCACAAATGTTGCATGGTGATGAGTTGTAGGGTCTCCCCCTACCTGACTTACCTCCTCTGCCTCTTCCTCTAGATGATCTACTTCTCCCTGCATAATTAGCTTGGGAGGTAGAGCCTTCTTCATCCTGTTTCTTCCCTTTACATTTATCTTTAACTTTCTTATCAGTATAGAGAGCAGAGGGGTTATTACCTTTTGATTGATCTCCTGCCTTTGTAAACTTTGCTTCATGTGTGAAAAGTTGGCCCATGAGTGTTGTGAGATCTGGGGTATGCATGTCCATATAGAGGTCCATTGCAGTGGTGAAACTTTCCCACTTATCATCTGCCTTGAGTCCATTTGTTACTTGCCTGACTATTTGTTCCTCTTCAATCTCCTCTCCAATGCTTGCTAATTGGTCCGCCACATCTTTAATTTTAGTCACATACTCTGAGACTGGTTGCTTGGGCTGCTTCCTAAGGGTTGTGAATTCAATCCACAGTTGATTCTTCCTGGCCCTTGTGTTGGAAGAAAAGTAGTTTGACAAGGTTTCCCAAGTCTCTTGGGAAGTCTTACAGTTCCTTACATGTGGTAAAAGAAAATCAGATATAGAGTTTAGAAGGTAGGACCTTGCCAGAGCATCTTTTGCACACCATTGGTTGAGTCTTTCATGTTCATCCTTTGTGGGTAGTCCTCTAGTCTTGAATGAGGGCAATTCCTCATCTCCTGATATGTATCCAAATAAACTTCTGCCTTGTAGATAGGTCTTCATTCTCAATGACCAAGCTTGGTAGTTGTTCCTGTCCAATTTGTCAATGAATGAAGGAAATCCATCACCCATGTTTACCTTCTTTGCTCTGATACCACTGTTGGGAGTGATGGTTGGATGCACTCAAGAAATGAGTTGGTGCTGCTATATCTGCTTCACACCAGCCCTCCTTTGGTTCCAGAAATGCTTAGTACACACCTTGAGCTTTCAAATGATACCAAGAAAGCATATATGTGCTTTGCAAATGATTTGTGTAATGACCAAATCAAAACAGACAACTTTGCACTTCACAAATTCTAGAAAACTTGCTATTTCTGTAATGATACCTGCTCAGTGTTATGCTCAGTGTGACCAGCACACTTGCAATTGAAACAATTCCTTTTGGGAGTATTAAAGTACCTTAATAAGCTACCATTTGCAAGTGGAATGAGAAGAAATGATAAACCACATCCAGAGAAATTGATTTAGCAAAATTATGATTACCCCCGACTTTTTAGGAGAGTTGCAGAGATAGACCAGAGGTGACTTCGAAGCCGATTTCTCGAAACTGGCTGAATGAAATCTTTTGAAATTTTGTACGGTTGTAGAAGACTTTGAGCTGGTTCCAATGAGCTATTAACCTCTTGATTTGGTTCAGTGAGCACTGAGAAATGCTCCTTGGAAGTTGACAGACTTGAAGTAGAAGAACACAGAGAACCAGATATAATGAATGTGTATATATCTATTGATTGATATGATTATACAAGCTCATTAGCATGACAAGCATAGCTAATTGAGGTGTGGTGGTGTAGGCTATGGAGTAGCACTAACACACACACATTTACAGCAGTAGAATGCCTCGGAGAGTGAGCTAAAATGAGTGACACACAGACCCGCGAGATTTGCCTTCACTTTTATATGAGTTGAAGGTTAATTTGAATTTTAAATTCAAACTTAGGCTCCCTAGAATATCTCTACTAAAAGTAGGGAGATATTCTCTCCATTAACTCAACTAAGAATCCATGACTAATCAAGTTGGTGTGATTGCATGAGATGCCAAGTCATTCTAGACTTTTACAAAAGAGTAAATGGTAAGAAACTTTAAGCATAAGTTCCTATGGGTCTTCCCTTATGTGGAGTCTTCAAATCAAATGTCCTAGCCAAGTGTGATGGCTTGAATTGCACCAACAATCTCTTGTTAATTTAATCTCAAACAGAAAAAAACATCAGAATACATACACATATATACACACACATACACATACACATACCCACATATACATATACATGCAAACATATATGCATACATATATGCATACATATACACATATACATACATATAACATAAACACACATATACATATCCATATATATACGTACACACACATGCATGCATATACACTCATTCATACAGAATACATGCATTTATCCCACAATAATGTGTATTTGTGTATATGTGAATATGTGTATGTGTAAATGTGTATATGTGAATATGTGTGTATGTGTAAATATGTATATGTGAATTTTTTGTGTATGTAAATAATCTAATTATTAATATGGAATACCATTCTTTGTAGATTCTGATCAATCAGATGGAACTCCACCACCGTCTCATCATCGTGCAATGACTGTATACTGTAAGTATATCTAACATTTAATTTTAAATATATTTGATGTATACATAACTTATATATTTTATTGTTTTTAATTATAACCAGATTCTGATCAATCAGAGGGTACTCCACCCTCCTACCCATGCAACAACTTCACATGTGTCCTCCGATAGGAATTATGATGAATTTTACTATCAAAAGCATATTATATGTTGGTGTAACTCTTGTTATGACACGTATTGAAGACCACGATTGGAATGTATTGAACATGAGGCAGAGTATGGTACTTTTGAGCGTGCACCATCACCTTGTCAATGTGATAATGCTTGGGTATGTATTTTTTATATAAATTAATGTCATTATTTTATTTAAAAACCTAATTTACAAAATTGAATTACTATTGATATACAGGAATACTTTCTGGATGATGATGATAAATTTTCTCATAATGTTAATATACCTCGTACACATCATGGACTTGTTGTTCATCAATTACAAGCAGAGGTTTCTAGAAATCCTCTACCTCTTGGCTTAGAGATTGAAACGGCTGGAGATTATCCATTGCGAGCTCGTGATCATTCTCTAGTACAAACATATGATAGAAGAAGATATGGAGGATGGAATAGAGGACCACTTCCTTTAGATGGAGAGGTTTTCAACTTTTGGGGTAATCACTTTATGATTGCTCCATCCACCATTACTAGTGTTCGTCATGGTCTATTTATTGTAGAGGATTTGTATGTGCCTCCGAACTCTGAAGTCACTCTTATGTCATTTTGTGGTCCTATATATGGATGGGGAGATTGGCATCGACTTTCATGTTATGTTCAAAGCATGAGTACTTATGGAATATGCGTGAACACAACATCCCTTACTAGTAGAAGGATTTTACATGTAGAAACTGAAAGATTATATATTGATGGAAGACCTTACACACATGGAAATATAGCAGGTTTAATAAATAGTAGTTGAGGGTTACATAATAGTTCAAGGACTAATTGCACATTTGAAGAGCGTGAAAATAGTCATGAATCACCATACATGAGTAGAGATGTATCAAGATACATAGTTTTCAATGCTATTACTACATTACATGCAGGTGATGAGCTATTAGTGAATTATGGATGGCCTAGACCTCCAAGAGCACCTTTTAGGTAGAGAGAATAAAAATTTTCTATCCATATTTAATACCTGATATATTTAATTTTATGTTTAAAGTTTACTTTTTATTCATTTATGGAATACTAATGAATTATATTTATATGTGTAGATTCCAACGTATGATGTTGATGATATTCCTCCACACCATTCACACTTGCCAGTAAGACCTCATTTATCAAAAGCTTCTATGAGGAGGCTACGCAAAAGTGATGCTGTGGAATATGCAAGGTTGAAAGATCTATATTCAAAAGGAGATAAAGTACAAGATTTGTGCGACAATGATGAAGATGATGGGATGGCAGATTTTATTGAGGATTTGTATCAAAAGGACAATGAGAGCATTGATATTTCTAAAAATGAGAAATATCTTCAAGAGGAATGTCTAAAGCATGTATATGAAGGAATTCATTTGACACGACTAAGTGCGAGCTTACTTATTCTCAATCTTCAAAATTGTTTTGGATGGAGTAATGTATCTATTTCGACACTATTAAGGTATAATTTTTAATTTTTAATCTATATTTATATATATATATATATATGCAAATATATATATATATATATATATATATATATATATATATATATATATATATATGCATATATAAACATACACACACATATACACACATACACATGTTATGAGAGTAAGGTCAAATTATACATACATGTATCGAATGAAGATGTTTTGTCCATCTAGCCTTTAGAATTGTCCACCCAACCTTTAGAATCTTATTGACACATATGTTTCTCATATTTTAATCGACCTAATACTTATGCCGCTAATTCATAATATTAAAAATATTAAGTAGCAATTACCAAGGAAGGTATTAAATCATATGTAAAATGGAACGATCAAATTTATCTTAAAGATTTTCAAGGATGGAAAAATAATTTTAAAGGATGGGTGAACACAAAGTGTCCATTCAATGCAGGTTTTTATTCTTACTTTAGATAAGGTAAGAACAAGAACTTGAATTGAATGGACACTTTGTGTCCACCCATCTTTTAAAACTGTTAATGCATCTTTCAAAATATTCGCGAAAAATTTGATCCTCCCATTTTACATATGACTTAATACCTTCCTTGGTAATGGCTATTTAATATCTGTAAGCAGCTTAGCAAGACAGATAATAGATTGACTATAAAATGGAAAACTGCTAGACGATTCAATGTTCTAGATATGAAAAACTGCAAACCACAATATACAAAAAACAATTAAAAACAAAATTAAATATACAAGCTACACATGCATACATAAATATACATACATATATACACATTCATACATACACATACATACATACATACACATGTATACACACATACATATACATATATGCATACATATACACATACGTATATATACATACATATACACCTATAAAACACATATACATACATATATACATATACACATACACATATATATACACATGCACATGCATATTCACATCCACATACACATACACATAAGCATACACATATATAAAATTATATGCATATATATATGTATATTTATTTATTTACTTTTTTTAATCTATCTTTTTTTGTTGAACTTACAGGTTACTAACTCAAAATATTTTACCAAGTTAGAATATTCTTCCTACCTCACATGATGAAATGAAGAAGATAATCAACAATCTTGGTATAGATTATCAATGTATACATGCATGTCCTAACGATTGTATTTTATATAGAGGTGAATATGCAGACTCTTTAACATGTCCCAAATGTCAATCTCCTCAATATAAGGGCAAAGAAGCTAAAATTCCAAAAAAGGTATTGAGAGATTTTCCATTGGCTCCACGGATTAGATATATTTTTCAAAGCCCCGAATTATCAAAGTTTTTGACATGGGGACATGATCATAACAGTACTGATGGAATAATCAGAATTCCTCATGATAGTGTTGCTTTTCAACATATTGATTCTACATGGCCTGAATTTGCACAAAATCCATAGAATGTTGCATTAGATGGGGTTAATCCATTCTCCATGAAATCTAGTAAATGGTCAACATGGCCAGTGGTAGTCATAAACTAAAATCTTCGGCCATATCTTAGCATTAAAAAGGAACATTTAATGCTTTCACTTTTAATCCCAAGCAAAAGACAAGTTAAAGATATGAATATATATCTTGCTCCTCTCATTGACGATCTCTAAGAGTTATGGAGAGGTATTAATATCATTGATGTATCGAAAAGCATCAATGAAAGATATGTTATGGTTTGTGGTATTGTGGCTTGGACTATTCACGACTTTCCAGGATATGGTGTTTGTTCACGTATTGATGTATTTTTTTAATTCAATATGCATGTAAATAAATATGATTTAATCTAATTATATTCTTATCGTTTTCATGATGCAGGAATATCTACTAAGGGTTATAAAGCTTGCCCATATTGTGCTGATTGGTTGAGATCAATCTATAGTAAGAATCTCAACAAAAATATTTATCTTCAACATCGACGATTCTTGCGATACATTTTAATGGAAATCTTGAAATCGAAACCCATGACGCCTATGGATTGTTATAAAAAATGGAAAGATGGACCTTTGATAGATCGAGAATCAGAAATCCTCAGTGATGATGAAGATAATGAGTATGTGAAGAGAGGTAAAGGAAAATTGGCACTCGTAGAGAACATATCAATATGGAATTCTTTGGAGTATTGGAAAGAGTTAAAAGTATGTCATCTTCTTGATCCTATGCATATATTCAAGAATATTGGTTATTCACTATGGCAGCATCTTCTTGGACTAAAAGATATCACAACATCAAGGAATGATTTGAAAGATAAAAAATCAAAACCAAAGTTATGGCCAATTTTTGATAGATATCGACAGGAAATGACTTATGCACCTACTCCTTGGATACTTACAACAAAAGAGATACAGACTATCAACAATATAATTCAACTGATTGAGACTCCTACAGGATATGGAGCATCTTTTCAAAACATGTTTACTATGGATGATAAGAGCTTATCTGGGTTAAAGATCCATGACTGGCATAACGTTTTGAAACATATTTTACCTTTGGTTATCGATGGATGTACAACGAAAGGAGTACAAGATGTGATCTATCGTCTTGGATCACTTATAAGGTAATTATGATACTTTTATATTTAATATGTATGAATATTGGATATCTTTTATTTTTGAATTAACTGCTTTATAATTTTTTTTATGATATGTATAGGTGGATTACATCCAAAGAGATTGACAAAAACTCAATCCCACAAAAAAAACGTGAATGCAAAGAGCTACTATGTCTGATGGAGAAAGAACTTCCTACTTCATTTTTTGATATTCAGATTCATTTATTAGTCCATCTTGTAGATGAAATAGAGATTGCAGGTGTTGTCAACACTCGATGGATGTTTTGGGTCCAGCTATTTATGGGAATATTAAAAGGTTATGTGCGACAAAGAGGGAAACCAGAAGGATCCATGGCAAAGGGTTGGATGCTTGAAGAGTGCATGTATTACGTTAGTGAGTACCTTGAAAGAGTTCATGAAGAAGCTCCACGTGCATGGACCAACGAGTCTTCTTCAAAAATAACAGATGAGGTATTATCAGGTAAGGGAGTTCCATTCTTATTTACATTTCAAGAAAAAAATGATGTTTCTACTTTTGTAGCATATAATGGCAAATGCATGCAAGAATTACTTAGCAAAAACGAACACAAACTTGAAAATCTCGGAAGTAAAAGGCTGAAAAACAAAAGATATAGACGTAATCTCGATAATAATGAGATTACAGATATATCTTCTTTCACGGATTGGGTATAGTCGTTTGCAATTGGGTATAGTCGTTTGCAATGCGCCAACGCAAATAATAAAGAAATCTCAGATGAGCAGAGAGAGTTAATGCTAGGTTGTGAATGAAAGGTAATTTTATTTTATTAGTATTTTATTTTTTTCATATATGTATATTAGTTTCTATTTACTAATTGAATTTGCTTTGCAAGCTCGAATGTTCACTAATATGTGGGCTTTTGGACATCATATTAGAATCAAAGCCATTGATTCTTTACGTACAACAAAGGATTCTAGTATTGTTGCTTCTTTCAAGCAACTATCACGTGCTAGCTCAAAAGACACGAACCTTATAGATGGCGAACTTGGTTACGTAGGAACTATTGTTGGTATCTACGAAATTTCATTTTGTGCATTCAAACAGGTAGAAAAAAGTCTCTATTTTCATGATAGGGTTAGTTAATTTTTTAAGCACCTAATAATGGTTTTTTGTTTTTATATATTTTGATAGGTCATTTTGAAGGTTGACTGGTTTCGAGCCGAGTATAAAGGTAGTAATTCCACATTAAGAAATGAATTCTCTGGGTTTTGGGCGATTGATTCTTCCAAGGTAATGCAATCTACTAAAGAACCATATATTCTTCCTAGGCATATTGAAAAAGCATTTTTTTATAAAAACCTAGATGCTCACCTTTGGTGGCAAGTCATTCATGTTCAACCTAGAGGTAGGTCATTGTTTGAACGGTTTATTGTTAGAGAGATCGAAGAAAGTCCTCTTAATGATTCACCATCAGATACTGATACATCAACATCTGAAAGAGAAATTAGAATCATTATACGTGATAATGATACTAATCTTCTTGATGAAGAGGATAATTCTCTACATGCTGATTCTACTGATGAGGAAGAGGAATTACCAGAAATCATTATTAATACATCAATAGATGATATGACTCATGAGAACATAGATTTAACAATATAAGAAATAAATGAAATTAATAAGGATAATGAAGATGCGACTATATTGATGTCTTACCAAAATGATGGCAATAATGAAAGCATATGAGCAGATTAGATAGTAAATTCTACTCTAGTTATCGATCATAACTTGAAGCTTCTGAATGGATGAAATCATGTTCTTTTAAGTTAGAACATGAAGCTCGGGGGCATGCCTAATTATTTTATATATAGCTTTATCTTCGAGGAACAAATTTTTATCATGTATGTATGCATATGTGTGGGTATTCATGTGTATTATATGTATAGATATGTTATTATGAAGATATATGTATTTCATGTATATCTATGTGTGTGCATGTGTGTGATATATGTATACATGTGTTAGTATGCATATGTGTATATATGCATAAGCATTTATGTAAAAATATTCATGTATTCATGTAATATATGCAATTGTTTATAATTGTGTACATGTATATATGTATATGTGTCTATGTGTAAATGTGTACATGTAAATATGTTTGCGTATATATATATATATATATATATATATATATATATATATATATATATATATATATATATATATATATATATATATATATATATATATATATATATATATATATATATATATATATATATATATATATATATATATATATATACATAGTTATGTGTGCATGTAGGCATGTATATGTGATGTGTACATGTATATATGTATATGTGTCTATGTGTAAATGTGTACATGTAAATATGTATGCATGTATATATATATATATATATATATATATATATATATATATATATATATATATATATATATATATATATATATATATATATATATATATATATATATATATATATATATATATGTGTGTGTGTGTGTGTGCATTTAGGCATGTATGTATGATGCATAATATATCTACTCCATTTTATATTTATGTATGTGTATCTACATGATGTGTATATATCTTTATATATATTATGATCCTCGTTGATTTGAGTAGCTATATATAGAGGCATAAGGTTGGGAGGAGAGGCATCTCTCTTGTAGGACGTTGGAGGAATAGATGCAATGTGTACACATACTTCAATCATATGGCTAAGTGGTTGAATTAGAGTTCTTAAATTAGGGGTTTTAAAACCCTAATATGAAAATCAGTGTTTTCAAATTAGGATTTTTGAAATAGGATTTATTTATTTATTTATTTGTGTGTATGCATGTGTTGTGTATGTATATATATATATATATATATATATATATATATATATATATATATATATATATATATATATATATATATATATATATATATATATATATACATGCATGTAAATATGATTATATGAGTCTATGTGTGTGTACATATGATTATGCATGTGTATGTGTATGTGAGTATGTGTATGTGAGTATGTGTATGTGAGTATGTGTATGTGTCTATGTGTATTCATTATATGTGTGTAACTACATGCATGTGTATGTGTGTGTAAAAATGTGCATGTATGTGTGTGTATGTATAAATGTGCATGTATGTGTATATGTGTGTAAATGTGAATGTATGATGTATATGTGTGTGTATGCGTGTATTTGTACCTCTAGTCTCACTCTTTTCTCTCTCCCTCTCTCTCTCTCTCATGTACATACATACATACATAAACACACATACTCATATCCACATATATATACATAAAAGAAATGCGTACCGTGCATTATCCCAACGATGAGCCATAAGTGTCCGCATCTCTTTTAGACACCACTTATGCGACCATCTTGTCCCAAACTCTGTCTCAAGTGAACTAAGTACATATTTTTTATCCTCCTCATCATGCTCACTACAAAAATTTTAAAAAAATCATGTAAATAAAACATAAGATATTTATTTCAATGTATATGTAAAATTTATACTCGCCTCCATTGTTAGTGGACAAGGCGCAAGTAAGAGTCGCATAATGCCCGCATTCTTCTCTTGAACTCCAATCCATTCCCTATGTACACAATGTTCCCCTCTAGCTCTATATCACACTCTAGCCCTAAGGTGCCTATGCATGTCCTCATAGGCAACTCTGTTCTGCTATCATGATCTGGATGTGGTATAGGTTTCCTGAAAATAGATATATAAAAATAAATAAAAATATGTGTTATAATATCATTAAAAAAGTTTTTGAAAAAAACATACCTATGAGCAGATAGCTATCTTCCTGCATGTGGAGTCGTAGAAGAGCCCTCCTATGATCGTTGGGTAAGCATCTGGATCGTATAATCTAGCTCATCATGAGGCATCTCTAAGTACTCATGCATGATGACCCCTAGAGTATCAGACGAAACTCTGGCTCTCATAAGACTTTTTATGAGAGTGAGTTTCACCTTTCTCTCTCTACTAGGATCCATAATACCTAAAATATAAAACAAAATGGGTTAGAAATCAATATATATATGTGTACATATGTATGTGTGTATATGTGTATGGTGTATATGTGAGTGTGTGTATGCATGTAAACATGTATGTACGCATATGCATGTGCATTATGTATGCAAATGTATGCATGTGTGTGTATGTGTGTGTGTATGCATGTAAGTATGTATGTATGCATATGCATTATGTATGCATATGTATGCATGCTTGTGTATGTGTGTGTATGTGTCTATGTGTGTATATGAATCTGTGTGTATGTGTGTATGCATGTAAGCATGTATGTATGCATATGCATGTGTATGCGTGTGTGTGTGTATGTGTGTGTGTCTATGTGTGTGTATGCATGCGTATGTGTGTGTATGTGTCTGTGTATGTATGTAGCTATGTGTGTGTATGTGTATGCATGTGCATTATGTACACATATGTGTGTGTATGTGTGTGTATGTGTGTGTATGTGTCTATGTGTATGTATGTGTATGCATGTATCTATGCATATGCATGTGCATTATGTATGCATATGTATGCATATGTGTGTGTATATGCATGTAAGTATGTATGTATGCATATGTATGCATGTATGTGTATGTGTGTATGGGTGTGTATATGTGAGTATGCATGTAAGCATGTATGTACACATATGCATGTGCATTATGTATGCATAGGCATGTATGTGTGTATGTGCGTCTGTGTGTGTATCTATATATATGTGTCACGGTATGCATGTGTATGTGTGTGTAAATGTCTGTGGATGTGTGTGTGTGTGTGTGTAAGTGCATGTGTCTATGTGTGTGTGCATATTTGTGTGTATGTGTATGTGTGTGTCTGTGTGTGTCTATGAGTGTATGTGTGTGTCTATGTGTGTATGTGTGTGTGTCTATGTGTGTATATACGTTTGTGTGTATGTGTATGTGTGTGTGTATCTATGTGTCAGTGTGAATGTGTATGTGTGGGTGTAAATGTGTATGGATGTGTGTGTGTGTGTAAGTGTATATGTTTCTATGAGTGTGTATGTGTTTGTGTGTGTGTAAGTGTATATGTTTCTATGAGTGTGTATGTGTTTATGTGTGTGTATATGTCTATGTGTGTGTATGTGTCTATGTGTGTATGTGTATGCATGTATGTATGCATATGCATGTGCATTATGTATGCATATGTGTGTGTATTTGTGTGTATGCATTATGTATGTATGTATGCATTATGTATGCATGTATGTGTATGTGTGTATGTATGCATATGTGTGTGTATGCATATATGTGTGTGTATGTGTGTGTGTATGTGTGTGCATCTATGTGTGTGTGTATGTGTGTATGCATGTGTATGTGTATGTATGCATCATTGTCTATGTGTCTATGTGTGTATGTGTGTGTATGTGTGTGTATGCGTGTGTGTGTGTGTATGTGTGTCTGTGTCTATGTGTATGTGTGTGCATCTATGAGTGTGTATGTGTTTATGTGTGTGTATGTGTCTATGTGTGTGTATTTGTCTATGTGTGTATGTGTATGCATGTATGTAAGCATATGTGTGTGTATGTGTGTGTATGCATTATGTATGCATATGTGTGTGTATGCATTACGTATGTGTATGTATGCATGTGCATTATATATGCATGTAAGTACGTATGTATGCATATGCATATGCATTATGTATGCATATGCATATGCATTATGTATGCATATGCATATGCATTATGTATGCATATGCATATGCATTATGTATGCATATGCATATGCATTATGTATGCATATGCATATGCATTATGTATGCATATGCATATGCATTATGTATGCATATGCATATGCATTATGTATGCATATGTATGCATGTATGTGTATGTGTGTGTATGTCTCTCTATGTGTATGCATAGATGTGTGTGTATGTGTGTATGTGTGTATGTGTGTATGTGTGTGTGTGTATGTGTATGCATGTGTATGTGTGTGAATGCATCATTATGTGTGTATGTTTCTATGTGTGTATGTTTCTATGTGTGTATGTGTGTGTGTATATGTGTGTATGTATGTGTGTGTGTGTGTCTATGAGTGTGTATATGTTTATGTGTGTGTATGTGTCTATGTGTGTGTATGTGTCTATGTGTGTATGTGTATGCATGTATGTATGCATATGTGTGTGTATGTGTGTGTATGCATTATGTATGCATATGTGTTGTATGCATTATGTATGTGTATGTACGCTTGTGCATTATATATGCAAGTAAGTATGTATGTATGCATATGCATATGCATCATGTATGCATATGTATGCATGTATGTGTATGTGTGTGTATGTCTCTCTATGTGTGTGTGTGTATGCATATATGTGTGTATGTGTGTATGTGTGTATGTGTGTGTATGTGTATATGCATGTGTATGTGTGTGTATGCATCTTTATGTGTGTATGTGTCTATGTGTGTATGTGTGTGTGTAAATGTGTGTGTGTATGTGTGTGTGTCTATGTGTATGTGTGTGTGTGTCTATGAGTGTGTATGTGTTTATGTGTGTGTATGTGTCTATGTGTGTGTATGTGTCTATGTGTGTATGTGTATGCATGTATATATGCATATGAGTGTGTATGTATGTGTATGTATGCATGTGCATTATGTATGCATGTGCATTATGTATGCATGTGCATTAGGTATGCATATGTGTGTGTATGCATTATGTATGTGTATGTATGCATGTGCATTATGTATGCATATGTGTGTGTATGCATGTAAGTATGTATGTATGCATATGTATGCATGTATGTGTATGTGTGTGCATGTCTCTCTCAATGTGTGTGTATGCATATATGTGTGTGTATGTGTGTATGTGTGTATGTGTGTGTGTATGTGTGTGTGTATGTGTGTATGCCTGTGTATGTATGTGTATGCATCATTATGTGTTTATGTGTCTATGTGTCTATGTGTCTATGTGTGTGTGTATATATATGTGTGTGTGTGTGTCTTTGTGTATGTGTGTGTGTCTATGAGTGTGTATGTGTCTGTATGTGTCTATGTGTGTATATGCCTATGTCTATATGTGTATGCATGTATATATGCATATGTATGTGTATGCATTATGTGTGTGTATATGTGTGTGTATGTGTGTGTATGCATTATGTATGCATATGTGTGTGTATGCATTATGTATGTGTATGTATGCATGTGCATTATGTATGCATATGTGTGTGTATGCATATATGTGTGTGTGCATGTATGCATGTGTGTGTATGCATGTATACGTGTGTGTATGCATCATTATGTGTGTATGTGTGTATATGTGTGTGTATGTGTGTGTGTGTGTCTATGTGTATGTGTGTGTGTGTGTGTCTATGTGTGTGTATGCATATGTATGTGTGTGTGCATGCATACTTGGCTTCAAAGCGTATGCTTGCTCTCTCTCGCTCTCTCTCTCATGCTCTCTCTCTCTCCTCTCTCTCTCTCTCTCTCTCTCTCTCTCTCTCTCTCTCTCTCTCTCTCTCTCTCTCTCTCTCTCTCTCTCTCTCTCTCTCTCTCTCTCTCTCTCTCTCTCTCTCTCTCTCTCTCTCTCTCTCTCTCTCTCTCTCTCTCTCTCTCTCTCTCGCTCTCTTGCTCTCTCGCATCCAAATTCCGGAACAAATGTGCCGGGAGAAATCAAATTTTTGTTTTAACATTCCACAGCGTCGCTTATGCAATGCTCTGAAGCACAGGATGTCGCTTATGCGATGCAAAAACATCGTAGTCAGTTTGCCAACGTCACAAATAACATCGCTAGTAAGCAACGCTATTTACGATGCATGATTTTACCATCGCATAAGCGACGCTACCATCGCTTATGCGACGAATACTCCTTGAAAAAAAAATCCAAAAACAATGCCGTCCCTTATGCGATGCTAGCATCGTGTAAGCCACAAAACCCGTTTTTTATTTCAATTCGGGGGCGTCGTTATGCCCCCCCCCCCTAATTTCTTGTAGTGCTCCCATGTTGGAGATGTAGCTTTGGATGACAAGGAGGAAGGAAGATGTCTCAAGGATGTCTTGCATGTACCTACCATCACAAGGAACTTGGTGTTCGTTGGGCAAATGGTTGAAAGAGGCTATCAAGTAAGGTTCAACAAAGGTGGATGCTTTGTGGAGAACCCTAAGCAAGGTTATAAGGTCATAGCAAGAGGAAAGAAGCAAGGGAGACTCATCACTTTGGAGGTAAATTCTCATTCCACTCAACATGTCTACTTCACATATGGAAACAAGAGGATTTGGTAGTTGGACTTGTGGCACAAGAGGATAGGTCACATCAACATACAAAGAATGAAGGAAATGCAATTCCAGAGGCTGGTTGAAGGTCTTCCCAACTTCCAAGGACAAGGTATGAAGCAATTAAGTGAATCTTGTCAACTAGGGAAGCAAGCGAGACTTCCATTCAAGAAGAGTGGCTACATAAGACAACATCCATTGGAGTTGATACATACAGATGTGTGGGGACTAACTAAAGAGCAATCCATTGGAGGTAACAAGTACTTTTTCACTTTTAAATATGATTGCACAAGGATGGTTTGGGTTTATTTCATCAAAAACAAATCAGATGTGTTTACATGTTTCAAAGCATTCAAGGCAATGGTAGAGAAGGAAATAGGTACACATATCAAGAAGCTAAGGTCCGATGGAGGGGGAGAATATTTCTCCAATGAATTTTTTGATTTTTTAATGGATCAAGGCATCAAGAGGCAAGTTACATGCAAGTACACACCCCAAAAAAATGGAGTAGCAGAGAGAAAGAATAGATATATTGCCGAGATCGTTAGAGCGATGCTTAATGAGATGAATGTACCTAACATGTTTTGGAGCGATGCAGAAAATACCGCCATGTATCTTATGAATAGGGCTCCTACCTCAAGGATCCATGGCTTGACACCATATCAAGCCTATTATGGTAAGAAACCTGATCTTTCCCACTTGAAGATATTTGGATGTACTTGTTATGTACATGTGCCAAGTGAATTGAGGCACAAGCTACAACCAAAGGCAAAAAAGTGTGTGTTTCTAGGATATTTAAATGATCATAAAGATTACAGGTGCTTCACCCAAACACAAAGGACTTGAGGATATCAAGGGATGTAGCATTTGATGAGCTACTCCCTTGGTATAAGAAGTATGATTGTATGCAGGAATATGAAGAAGAAAAGCATGCACATGATGAAGAACGAATCGACCTAGAGCTAAGTGGCCCAAGGTGTTCCATCAATGAAGATAGTTCAAGCATGACCTCACCATTGAGGGGGAGATCTTCATCAAGCTATTGATGAAAGACCTATTCACGAAATTTGGGAATTATTCAAGTCCCATTTATAATACCAAGTGATGGAATTAACTTATAATTTTTATATTCTTCTTACAAAGATCAATTCATGAATACATCTTCTTTTTGTTAAAATGTTTTAAGCTTTCAATAGATAAAAACTAATATTAGTTGATGAGCTTATTTAAAAAAACACCAAGGAGTATGAATAAACAAAGAAAAGCATTCAACCTTGAATTTTTTTTAAATATGAAGTCTATTGTTATCCAATTCAATAATAATAGGTTAATTATTTGATATATCAATAAATGCTCATATTAAAGTAAATATCCCAAAATATGATGTTATAAAAATCAATAAATTGATTTCAATTTAATTGTATAACAAATCTATACTAATACAAATTTAGAGCTTACAATTTAATATAAACAATAAATATATTCAAATTGGGGGTCACTTGTTCGGGTGGTTGGGCCTCTCGACTCTTGAGGCGGGGACGGGGGTTCAACCCCCATCAACACATGTAAGGGACATGTTTAACATGGAAAGTTGTATCTTGTGGGATAAGGTAGGTCCCACGGATACTATGCCCTTCCTTATACAGTTGCAATTTCAAAGTTAAAGCCCGAAGGAGTAGGCCTCGACTGAACCTCCATTTAAAAAAAAAAGCAACCACATGAATTTAGATCTAATTTAACAATACTTAATAATATGCAAGTTGACACACTAATAATTGTTCATTTAGATGAATGATATGAAAATTATGTCAATACTATAGATTGTTTCATATAATTTTATAATAAATCTATCATACTAACTTAGAGCTTTGAAAAACAATCGAATTCAGTAATTACTCAAATATATGCAATTTAGGCTTTCAATAATTTTTCACTTGGTTGAACAGTCCCAAAAATATGTGGTTTTTAAAAACACCAATAAAATACATGATGTTCAAATATTTTAAAATCATTGATATCGTTTCTTAATATATTGTTCAAGTACATAATATGTTTCTCTATCACAAGGTCTCTGATTTACAATTGTATTACATGTATAAGAACGTCTGTTCTTTGAGCAAATCCATCCATAAAGCCACGGAATCATTGTTTTGGATAAAAAGTTTTCCAACTCCTCCGATGATTGCCTCCACAGCTTCGATAGAATTACATAAGTGGCTTTCATATTCCAAATCACATGATATAATGTATCATAAAAAATAATGGTATTATTTCCATCCAAATCTGGAAAAAATTTTCAAATTGTGTCCAAGTTTTTATGATCCACAAACTTATATCCGATACGGATATCAGTTTTTTGGCATGCACCCTGACCTGCTATAATATGAAATCTTTGATGGTGTTTTGGAAAACATACTGCAAGTGTTCTTTGAGCTATCAACACTCTTTCTGTGGTCCAAATCCACACTTCAAAAAGATCCATACAAAAATTCAAGAAATATAATGCATCCTTGCGAATGTAATGCGCAATTCTTGTGTTCTCTTCAATAAAATTCATATGGTTTTGCAAAGATTCAAGTAATAGATCACCCCTTTCCTTATCAATTGTCTTGAGCAAAATGCCATTCATTTCCAGTATCAATACCCTTCTTTCATCTCTTGGGAATGAAGAAAATCCTTGCTTTCTTGATGAAGATTCATATATCTGTGAAGACCAGCAAGACATCAATGCCAAGCTTGGGTTTTCTTTGTAGTTCATATGCAAATCAGCATTTTGTTTTGCAAAATAAAATTGAAGTTAATTAGATTTATATAAAAATCAATTAAATTGTTTTACATTCTATATTACTTCATAATTACAGTAATTAAAGATATGTTTAATTAAGCCATTATCATTTCTCTCAATATTTAAAACTTATAGTAAATTAAAATTGATAATACATAAGAAAATATAGGAAAATTGATTTAAATGCATGATTTTATATTCATGGGGATTCCAATTTCCTTTTATAGTTTTTCTTACAATCAATATAATTAAAAGTAGACTAAGCCTAGAAAAAACTTCATATATATCTGTGTGTGTATGTATTTATTTGTGAAGAAAAACAATCTTTCATGAAAGAAGGAAACTAACATTAAAAAAATGGGTTATCATATATATATATATATATATATATATATATATATATATATATATATATATATATATATATATATATATATATATATATATATATATATATATATATATATATATATGTGTGTGTGTGTGTGTGTGTGTGTGTGTGTGTGTGTGCATATATATATATATATATATATATATATATATATATATATATATATATATATATATATATATATATATATATATATATATATATATATATATATATATATATGTGTGTGTGTGTGTGTGTGTGTGTGTGTGTGTGTGTGTGTGTGTGTGTGTGTATGTATGTGTGTGTATGTGTGTGTGTGTGTGTGTGTTTATTTGTGAAGAAAAACAATCTTTCATGAAACAAGGAAACTAACATTAAAAAAATGGGTTATCTTCAAACCAATCAAAAGATCTTGAGAAAATTTAATAATCCACCTTGCCGTCAACGTTTTTCTTTATCCTGCAAAAGAAAAATTTTATAAATATTTGACTGTAGATATTAAAGAAAAACATAAATATTGTATGACGAATTTCTTTACCTATTAAATTAAGGTATGCCTTTTGTAACCTTTTTATGTATGATTTTGCTGCAACTCCACTTATGAAACGACTTTGTCGATAGCCCAACCTTGTAGCATACACTATCGCATGATTTTCTCTCATGCTTTTATTTTTGTAGCACATTTGTAATAGTTTTAGCTACTCTTTATTTAAAAGTGGAACACCAAATGTTGAAGCTATTGTTGCTAGATCTCCCTTTTCGATTTCCTTGCAATTCAATGGAACCTCTAGCTTTGTCGATGCTATTGTTGTATGTTCCTTTTCAATTTCGTTGCAAATCAATTGAACATCTACATTTTTCTCACTATTATTATGTACTTCATAGTCATCAAAAGAAGATACTCTCAAGTTATTTGAATGATCATTTGATTCACTCAAGATATCATGTTCTAACATAGACGATGAATTCTCCATTGCAAGTTGAAACATAGGAAATATAAGATATTCTTTGATGATATGTGGTTGTCTGATTCGATTGAGCAAAATATCATCTCTTTGGATGAAGCTCAAAATATAGGATAGAAGATCACTTGGTACTGAATGATCATGTCTTGCTTGATAAGGGGTAATGTCGCTGCAATTTTCTATTGGGAAAGAACCTTTGAAGAAACTAGCATTAATGATAAGTTGATCTGGTTTATATATTTCTTCAATGTGATCCATATAATAATCTTCTTGGCTCCTCACCATAAGAAAAGAATATCTTTTGTCATCAATATTTGAATGATTTTTGACATAATCTTTCTCTTATATGTTCCATCTTATATCTTTTTTGAACAAAAGGGCATTTAGATCGAGAAGGAGAAAATTGTTGCTTATATGAAGATGATAGATATTCTCTACATATATCAAACAATGAGGTTTATTATACACAATAACTAAAAAGAGTGCTTTAAGATAACTTATTGATATATCTTCAATAAATGAGTTATAATATGAATAAAATAATCATAATATTACACAATATACCTGGTAAAATCCAAAAAGGCCTAGCATGTTGTTTCTCCATAACATTAGATAGCTTATCTGATGTTTGAAAAGAGCTTTGCTCATGTAGAGTACTCATTTCATCCTCAAAGTGGCCAATAAGCTTTCCAATACCATCATCACTTATGAAATGTTTATTTTTGTTATCATCTATAATAAAAAGAAATCCAAAAGATGTATAATAATCAATACAATATGCAGACATATCAATACTATTTTCTCAATTAATTTCTCTTTATGATAAAATCTATCTATTAATTTCTCTATCTAAACACTTATAATTAATTTCTCTGTGCATCTACGTCAAACAATAAGCTTTCGATTTTAAAAACTGCATAGTTCAATATTTGCATCTTAACCGTACATTTCAAAATTGTATTTAATCAAATGCATCATAATTTTAAGAACAATATGTTTCAGATTTTTTCAAACAAAGGAGTCATAAATCATGCATATCAATTTAAAAATTATAACATGTGAATTTATGCATCATTGACAATAATTTTTAAATTACTCGAATAGACAAGAGATGTCGAACTTTAACTCACAAACATATGATATTAACAATAGATAAAAAGATTTAAATATAATCGATTCACATCACTTTACTCAACAAGGTAATATATTCAAAATAAAAATCTATTGTTCAAGAAATGCAATCATCACTAGCATATAAAGAAAAATATACTTTGAAAATTATGGTATTTATTACATTACATGGAATCAATATTTTCTCAACCTTCTTTTTTTCCTCATACATTTGAAGTACCTGCACTATCTTCATCCATTGTAACAATATGTTCATCGGTTTCTGTATCATCCTGATTACTTTTTGATTCTTCTCCACTAGGTTGTACATCAATCTCAGCATCAACATTCTCGAACACATTTGTATTATCTGTATCTTGATTCCTGATATTTGTATCTTGATTCCTGATATTTGTATCTTGATTCGTGATATCTGTATCTTGATTACTGATATCACACCATTGATGCAAAGCAAGGTCATTCTCAAAAACTGAAGAGCAAATTGATTCTAATTGTTTTTCTTCAACATCTAAACATATACCAAAACATCTGCGTTTTTTAGATAAACTTCTTTGAAGAACAACTCCTCGACAATACAACTCTACAACATAGCTGTCTTCACAAGCAAAACTATTAATGAAATCATCAATGAAATTTTTTTCTATGAATTCATCCAGACCTTTATGAGCAAAAATATTTAGATTTGCTTGATCTATTCTATCAATCATCTGATAATTATCCTCTTTGCTAATGTACATAAGCACTATTGCAAAATCCATCTCTCCTTTGATGGAAGGATTACTACTCTGAGTGGCTCCAATTTTGAAAGTCATTTTTGTAGCTGTATGTTGAACTCCTTCTACAAGCATATGGACATAGAGGAAATCAATAAAAGATACTAGAACATATTCTGTCTCGGAGTTCATCCCGTTGAGTGCAAAAATCAATCTGGAAAAGAACATTGCTGAAATGCATTCCCGACTATGTAAACTGTACAGTCCTGAATCAAACCTAAAGAAAACAATATTCAATGGAAGAACTTGCTCTGCACAACAACTTTCCACCTTGTTCAAATCGAAACCAAATCCATAGATTGACGATGGAATAACATTTGTTGTGGTCTTTATTCCCATTGCAACTCTATACAAATGACTCAACAAAGTTATGGTAGCCTTTGGTAAAGGAGGAGACTTCTTTGCCCTGTTTAATGAGTCTTTCACAAATGTTTCACTGTAGCTTTTAATTTTTTCATATTGTACATCTGTGATATTGTATTTCTCACAGAGCTTTTCCCAAGTCAAAACCTCTGTTGTTAAATCAATAAAAAATGCAATTATAGCATTTTTCAAGACACGATCTGTCTTTAATCTCCATGCCATTTCTTCCATGTCAACCATGTGCTTCAATGATTTTGCCTTTTTTAACAAAATTTTCTTCTCTAAAATTGCCTTTTGAAGTTCTAAAATTTCTTTATTGTCCAAACCTGCAATACATCTGAACAATGTCGGACCTAATATAACCGTCCCTGGTGCCTGCTTCAATTGACCACCTTTCATTGCTACCATCTTTGCGGATGTCGATATAACATCTTTTGTTGAATCTCTTTTGTTATTTGGCACTTCACCCTTTGTATTAAGTAGTGCCCCTTGACTATACAAACGCATTATTGATATCCAATTCTTCCATTCCTCATCATTACATAAAAGAAGATGCAAATCATTCTTTATAAATCCTTTTTGTAAAGTTTGCTATGTAGTCTCTACAAAATACTGAAAAAAACGTATGTCGTTTAAATAAATACAAGTTTTAAAAAATAATAATATATAGTAACTAAAACACAAAAAATACATGTCGTTTAAATAAATACAAGTTTTAAAAAATAATGATATATAGTAACTAAAACACAAAAAATACAAAGAATATAAACATACCTGCCATGATATAAATTCTCTTTTACTCTGATTAACATCTGGAGGAGGTTTGGATGGACATCCATTGGCTTTCCATTGAGATCTAGCTTGTAAAAGTTGATCCACAAATGGTTCCTTCTGTAATGACTTTGCCACCATCAAATTAGCCTCTTTAGATATCTCCCTTGAAATTTTTGGAGGACAATTTACTATAATTTTTGCTTTTCTATATCTAAATTATTGTCGTAACTGTAATGTCACCATCGGAGAATTAACAGTTTGTAAAGTTTTCGTTGCACTAATTGAATGTTGTCCAGATATTATCCAATACTCAACTTTATCAATATCATCATGAGATAAAGTTTTTAGAGGTATTCTCACACTTGGATCAATAGGCATAACAACTGCAAGAACTTCATTCTCTTTCGGAGCCAAGACAAAATCATTCATTAATGTACGCACCCAATCTCTGTTTAATTTTCGATATACATAATTCAATGGTGCTGGAAAACATCTTTTTACATCAACATTAAATACTGCATCAGAACCAAAAGCATAGTATTCTTGTTTTTGAAGTAGTAAATCCATCATTTTATTTTCTTGTGGCTGCACGATTGTATCTTCTGTTTCTTCACTCCTATTATCTAAATGTCGGATTGATACACCTTCATCGTTTTGTACAGACTTTGATGACGATCCTAAATCTTTATTTGAAGAACCTTTCAACTTTCGTTTCTTAGATCTCTCAAATACATATGAGCTTCTCTTCAAAGATTTTGACTTTTGTGCTAATCTTTTGGCTTCTTTTATAATTTTCACTAATTCATCTATTGATTCGATCGATCCAATTGAACCTAATGATCGATCAGACTTTGAGATACTATCTTTCATATCATCCAAACACAAAGTCTCCCATGATAAGGAGAACTTATTCGCATTAATATTCTCACCATCTGGAAGCACTTTACAAGTAAAACACGGTGTGCCTTGTGCATTTACATCTTCTTTAACATGAACAATATTGCCCATATCACCATATGTAGATCCTGCATCTGTCATAAATAAATGTACATCTCCTTTGAAGTTTCCATCATGATCATAAGTATCAGCAAACCATTTCATGTCTTCTTTGTGTGTCAAATCAAAAGATTTCTGAACCTTAATCCTATTTGAAGGAACCTTCATCCCACTTGTTTTTTATAAATTTTCCAATGAAAATACATTATCGATCACATTGCTTTAAAATTCATTTGTGTTTTCCATTGCTCTTGAAAGTAAAACAAAAAACTTTTTTTTTTATCACATCAACATAATATCAAACAATATGAATATAATAACATCAAATTTCTCATTCATAGTCATCAAATTTATTATCAATACTATTCTCTCTAATTATTCTACTTTAGATTATAGATTATAATCATATTTACGAAGTTCGAGCCTCTTAAGTTCGTTCCCGTTGTGTTTAAATTTGAAAATATATTTGAGTTAAAAATACTATTCGTTTTGCTGAAAAAGATAAGAGACTTGATCTTAAGTTCAAGTGTCACATCCTATTCTTTGTTCTTTTGCACATAAGACACAACAATCCTAAACTTGATATGATTGGAAAAGCTGAGAGGCTCGAACTTACGTTCGAGCCTCTTTGTTCTTTTTGCTCATATCATGTGATCCAACAATCCTAGACTTGATATGGTTGAAAAAGCTCAGAGGCTCGAACTTAAGTTCGAGCCTCTTTGTTCTTTTGCACATAAGACACAACAATCCTAAACTTGACATGGCTGGAAAACCTGAGGCTCATATCATGTGAACCAACAATCCTAAACTTGATATGGTTGGAAAAGCTCAGAGGCTCGAACTTAAGTTTGAGCCTCTTTGTTCTTTTGCACATAAGACACAAGAAATCTAAACTTGATATGGCTGGAAAAGCTCAGAGGCTCGAACTTAAGTTCGAGCCTCTTTGTTCTTCTATTCATATCATGTGATCCAACAATCCTGAACTTGATATGGTTGGAAAAAGCTGAGAGGTTCGAACTCCTCTTTGTTCTTTTGCTCATATCATGTGACCCAACAATCCTATAACACACAACAATCCTAAACTTGATATCGTTGGAAAAGCTGAGAGGCTCTAACTCCTCTTTGTTCTTTTGCTCATATCATGTGACCAAACAATCCTAAACTTGATATGGTTGGAAAAGCTCAGAGGCTCGAACTTAAGTTCGAGCCTCTTTGTACTTTTGCACATAAGACACAACAATCTTAAACTTGATATGGCTGGAAAAACTGAGGCTCATATCATGTGATTCAACAATCCTGAACTTGATATGGTTGGAAAAGCTCAGAGGCTCGAACTTAAGTTGGAGCCCCTTTGTTCTTTTGCACATAAGACACACCAATCCTAAACTTGATATGATTGGAAAAGCTGAGAGGCTCGAACTTAAGTTCGAGCCTCTTTGTTCTTTTGCTCATATCATGTGATCCAACAATTCTAAACTTGATATGGTTGGAAAAGCTTAGGCTTATATCATGTGATCCAACAATCCTAATCTTGATATGAGGTGTGTACTAAGCATTTCTAGAGTCAAGGAGGGCTGGTGTGAAGCAGGTATAGCAGCACCAACTCATTTCTTGAGTGCATCCAACCATCACTCCCAACAGTGGTATCAGAGCAAAGAAGGTAAACATGTGTGATGGATTTCCCTCATTCATTGACAAATTGGACAGGAACAACTACCAAGCTTGGTCATTGAGAATGAAGACCTATCTACAAGGCAGAAGTTTATTTGGATACATATCAGGAGATGAGGAATTGCCCTCATTCAAGACCAGAGGACTACCCACCAAGGATGAACATGAGAGGCTCAACCAATGGTGTGCAAAAGATGCTTTGGCAAGGTCTTATCTCTTAAACTCTATATCTGATTTTCTTTTACCTCATGTAAGGAATTGTAAGACTTCCCAAGAGACTTGGGAAACCTTGTCAAACTACTTTTCTTCCAACACAAGGGCTAGGAAGAATCAACTGTGGATTGAATTCACAACCCTTAGGAAACAGCCCAAGCAATCAGTCTCAGAGTATGTGACTAAGATTAAAGATGTGGCAGACCAATTAGCAAGCATTGGAGAGGAGATTGAAGAGGAGCAAATAGTCAGGCAAGTAACAAATGGACTCAAAGCAGATGATAAGTGGGAAAGTTTCACCACTGCAATGGACCTCTATATGGACATGCATGATGGGGGAAGTATCTCAACCCCTAAGCAACGACGAAGCGTGAATGACCTCCACAGGTATCCTTCTTTGACCTCTGCACACCAAAAATGCTCTTACTCAGAGCATATCCAGAGACCTCCAGTGAGCTTTTGTAGACCTGTAGTAGACACCAAGAGCTACAAATTTCACTTCAAATGGATGCCTACACAAGGAGAAACAATGTCTACAACATGAGCTAGTTGAATGCTCACAACTGCCAATCAAGCAGATACCTCACTTCACTCCAGCAAGCTTTTCTCAGAGATTATACAGAGAATGAATATCAAACTTTGGTCAACTTTAGAGGACTCTAATAGCTACCCAATGACACCAAAATCATACCAAATGGATACATAGAGAAGGAGAACCAGCCCTTACAACAGAGAGCAAAATATTTCAAACAGAGCCTACACACTAAGAGAGATATCAATCACACAACTTCACTAAAATGAATGTTGCTCCCAGATTACTCAGAGAATGATCCAGAGAATTTGTGAGCATAAAATAGACTCTAATAGCTATCCAATGAGACAAGAATTACATCAAATGGATACAATATGAGGGAGAACCAATGCTAACAACTCAGGGGTAGAGAGTTGCAACACTGCCTGCGCACACACATAGATATGCCTACTAAAAGAAAACAAACAAGCAAGCAAGGGGCTAGCTTAAGCAAGGGGCTTGCTTATCACAACTCCAACACTTAGTGCTCACTTTACATGAGCTAAAACTCCAAGAAGATGGCCCAAAAGAAGTCGGGATACATGCTCCTTTTATAGTGAGAAGTGTGCCCCTAAAATCTAGGAACTACCTTTCCAAATCAGCCTCCTAACTTGGAGGAATTAGTTGAGATGACTTGGGGAGTGGTTGAGTGACTTTTCTTGATGGAATCTCGTGGCTTTTGGCTTCCTTTGATTGCTCCACATGTCCATAAAAGATTCCCCACGAATTTGTAGCTTGAAGCTTGACTTTTAACACTCCCCCTCAAGCTTCAATTCTTCGTCCTCATCCAAGCTCCTTCATGTTGATGCATTGCTTGAATTTTGAAATCTTCATCCCATCCAAAGCCTTTGTAAACATGTCGGCAACTTGGTCCTTGGTACCAATATGATGTACTGAAACTTCCTTCGATATCACCTTTTCCCTTATGAAGTTATAGTGCACTTCAATATGCTTGGTTCTAGCATGATAGACAGGATTCGATGCTAGATGAATGCTACTCATATTGTCACAAAAAATTGGATATGTGTCAACCTGCAAATTAAGCTCCATAAAAAACTTCTTAATCCACATTAGCTCACATGTGACTTGAGCCAAAGCTCTATACTCAGCCTCGGTGGAAGATAATGCCACCGTGGGTTGCTTCTTTGAAATCCATGAGATGATCTTGCTACCTAGCATGACTAGGTAACCACTTGTACTTCTTCTATCCTCCTTCGAACCGGCCCAATCGGCATCAGAATAAGCTTTGACCTGCATATCATCATCAAATGAATAGAACAATCCTTCATTTATAGTGGCCTTGAGATATCGTAACATTCTTCTTGCAGCTTGCAAGTGTGTAGTCCTTGGACTATGCATAAATTGTGATAACACTCCAACTCCATATGCTATGTCGGGCCTAGTTATTGTGGCATAATTGAAAGATCCTACAATAGATCGATACAAGGTTACATCCTCTAATGGCTCTCCATCAATGGAGCTTAGCTTTACATTAACTTCCATGGGATTTGAAATAGGCTTGCAATGTAGCATCCCAAACCTCTCAAGTAGGTCTAGAATATACTTCCTTTGTATGAGCATAATACCTTCTTCTTTGTATACAACTTCAATGCCAAGAAAATACCTAAGATCTCCAAGATCAGAGATCCTAAACTCGTTTCCAAGCTTTGCCTTGATCTCCTCAATGCCCTTTGTATCATTACCTGTAATGATAAGATCATCTACATACACGTACATGTAGACTACAAGTTCTCCTCTTTGTTTGATGAAGAGAGATGGATCCACCTTGCATTGATTGTAACCACATTTGATCAAATAGTCCACCAATCTTTGGTTCCAAGCCCTTGGAGCTTGCTTTAGGCCATAAAGTGCCTTCTTCAACCTACAAACATGATGTGGAAACTCTTTATGAACAAAACCTAGTGGTTGCTCCATGTATACCTCTTCTTCCAAGTCTCCATTGAGAAAGGCATTCTTGATATCCAATTGGAAAAGCTTCCATCCTTTGCTAGCAGCCATTGCAATGAGTGTCCTAATGGTGCTCATCTTTGCCACGGGGCTGAATGTCTCTTCAAAGTCCACTCCATATGTTTGTGCAAAACCCTTGGCCACCAATCTTGCTTTGAACCTAGAAATAGATCCATCTGAATTCCTCTTTAGTTTATACACCCACTTATTACCTATTACCTTCATGTTATCCTTCTTGGGCACTGGAGTCCATGTTTGATTCTCCTCAAGTGCGTCGATCTCTTCTTGCATTGCCTCTTTCCATTCGGTGTACCTGCTTGCATCTTCATAGCAATCGAGCTCATGATCTTCTACTACTTTGTTCATATATGCATAATGAGTTGCCATGTATGAATCATAAGTAAACCTTTGAGTTGGATACTTAACTCTAGAAGACTTCCTTTCTTCACCTTTTGGATGAATGAACCTCCTTTGCCTTGGGAACTTGATCTCTTTCTTTGACATGGCTTCTTTCTCCATCATGTGTCCTTCATCATCTTCAACTTCATTACCTTCTTCATCCAACTCCACCAATGTTGCTTTGCCTTTGTTGATTGATTGTGCTTCATAGCTTGATGAAGATCTCCCCCTCCATGGTGAGTTCATGCTTGAACTATCTTCATTGATGGAACACCTTGGGCCACTTAGCTCTAGGTCGATTTGTTCTTCATCATGTCCATGCTTTTCTTCTTCATAGTCCTGCATACAATCATACTTCTTATACCACGGGAGTAGCTCATCAAATGCTACATCCCTTGATATCCTCAAGTCCTTTGTGTTTGGGGTGAAGCACCTGTAACCTTTATGATCATTTGAATATCCTAGAAACACACACTTTTCTGCCTTTGGTTGTAGCTTGTGCCTCAATTCACTTGGCACATGTACATAACAATTACATCCAAATATCTTCAAGTGGGAAAGATCAGGTTTCTTACCATAATAGGCTTGATATGGTGTCAAGCCATGGATCCCTCAGCTAGGAGCCCTATTCATTAGATACACGGCGGTATTTGCTGCATCACTCCAAAACATGTTAGGTACATTCATCTCATTAAGCATTGCTCTAGCGATCTCGGCAATGTATCTATTTTTTCTCTCTGCTACTCCATTTTGTTGGGGGGTGTACCTGCATGTTACTTGCCTCTTGATGCCTTGATCCATTAAAAAATCAGAAAACTCATTGGAGAAATATTCTCCCCCTCCATCGGACCTTAGCTTCTTGATATATGTACCTGTTTCCTTCTCTACCATTGCCTTGAATGCTTTGAAACATGTAAACACATCTGATTTGTTTTTTATGAAATAAACCCAAACCATCCTTGTGCAATCATCTATAAAAGTGACAAAGTACTTGTTACCTCCAATGGATTGCTCTTTGGTTGGCCCCCACACATCTGTATGTATCAACTCCAATGGATGTTGGCTTATGTAGCCACTCTTCTTGAATGGAAGTCTCGCTTGCTTCCCTAGTTGACAAGATTCACATAAATGCTTCATACCTTGTCCTTGGAAGTTGGGAAGACCTTCAACCAGCCTCTTGAATTGCATTTCCTTCATTCTTTGTATGTTGATGTGACCTATCCTCTTGTGCCACAAGTCCAACTCCGAAATCCTCTTGTTTCCATATGTGAAGTAGACATGTTGAGTGGAATGAGAATTTACCTCCAAAGTGAAGAGTCTCCCTTGCTTCTTTCCTCTTGCTATGACCTTGTAACCTTGCTTAGGGTTCTCCACAAAGCATCCACCTTTGTTGAACTTTACTTGATAGCCTCTTTCAACCATTTGCCCAACGGACACCAAGTTCTTTGTGATAGTAGGTACATGCAAGACATCCTTGAGACATCTTCCTTCCTCCTTGTCATCCAAAGCTACATCTCCAACATGGGAGATCTCATGGGCTGTATCATCACCTGTTTCTACATGTCCTTTACCTTTGGGAACA
This sequence comes from Ceratopteris richardii, assembly GCA_020310875.1. Lineage (NCBI taxonomy): Eukaryota > Viridiplantae > Streptophyta > Polypodiopsida > Polypodiales > Pteridaceae > Ceratopteris > Ceratopteris richardii. The sequence continues at coordinate 17,697,369 of CM035441.1, forward strand.
TGTAGATTAGTAAACCAAGAAGCATTGCAACTCATATGGTTGCTACATCCACTATCAATATACCAAGTGTTATCTACTTTTCTTGAATTCCCATTCATGTGCATCATCAAGAGATTGTCATTTTCTGAACTTGTAGAAGCATAATTACCTTGGCCTTTGTATGAAGAACCTTGATTATAGCTCCTTTGGTTTCCTCCTTGGTAGCAATCTCTAGCATAGTGGCCAAACTTGCCACATATGTAACATCCTTCACCATCTTGATTCTTGTTTTGTTGATGTCGTCCTCCTCTTCCTCTTGTTCTTCCTCTCCCTCTTTGTGATGAGGTGCCTTGGTCATGTCCTTGATTGCTTGAGTGGCCTTGCCTTCCTCCAAACCTTCCTTTGCCCCTTCCTTGTCCTCGTCTTCCTTTGCCCCTTTGATTACCTGCATAGAAAACTTGTGCATCCTTGCTTTTAGTTGAACTTCCACCTATGTTCATTTCTTCGGTGACCATGAGAGCAACCAATTGCTCAAAATCGGGAAGATTATCCCTTACATATACTGAAGTGGTAAAGGGTTTCCACTTCTCATCATCTCTCAAACCATTGAGAGTATAAGCCACAAGATCGTCATCGTCTACGTGGCTTCCAATGGATCCCAATGCATCTGATAACTCCTTGACCTTAAGTATGTAGTCATTTATGCTACTCCCTGAGCTCTTCCTAAGGTTGTTGAGCTCATTCTTGAGTTGGATCTTCCTTGCTTTGGTGCTTGTTGAATAAAGCCTTTCAAGTGTCTCCCATACCTTCATGCTTGAATCCAAGTCTTGGATATGGCCGATCATGCTATTGCTAATGTGTTGGGAAAGGATAAAGATAACCCTCTTGTCTCTTTCATTCCATTCCCTAAAGGCCCTTCTCTGATCATTGGTTGGATTCTCATCCAACCTAGGTCTTGGTTCACTTCCACTAATCAACCCCCAAAGGCCCTTGCCCATAAGATAGTTGGAGACCCTAAATCTCCATGGTTGATAGTTCCCTTTGTCTAGCTTTTCAATTTGAGTGTTGAAGTCTCACATATCTAGTCTTTGATACTTGACCTAGCCCTTGGATAATGCTCCAATGTGTGTAAAATGAAAATGAGGCTCTGAGGTTACCTCAATCCAAAGCTTTCCTTAGATGGACACCTTGTGCTCTTTGAAACGTTGAGTAGAATAGCTCCCCCTTGATGTGAGCTACCTCCAAGAAGCTTTTGTTGATGAAAATCTTCAACCACCAACTCCAAGAGGTCTTTGGTGCTTGTATGTGATGCCTCCAAGATGCCCAAATGCTCTGATACCACTGATGGGGGAAGTATCTCAACCCCTAAGCAACGACGAAGCGTGAATGACCTCCACAGGTATCCTTCTTTGACCTCTGCACACCAAAAATGCTCTTACTCAGAGCATATGCAGAGACCTCCAATGAGCTTTTGTAGACCTGTAGTAGACACCATGAGCTTTCCAACAAACCAAATTTCACTTCAAATGGATGCCTACACAAGGAGAAACAATGTCTACAACATGAGCTAGTTGAATGCTCACAACTGCCAATCAAGCAGATACCTCACTTCACTCCAGCAAGCTTTTCTCAGAGATTATACAGAGAATGAATATCAGACTTTGGTCAACTTTAGAGGACTCTAATAGCTACCCAATGACACCAAAATCATAGCAAATGGATACATAGAGAAGGAGAACCAGCCCTTACAAGAGAGAGCAAAATATTTCAAACAGAGCCTACACACTAAGAGAGATATCAATCACACAACTTCACTAAAATGAATGTTGCTCCCAGATTACTCAGAGAATGATCCAGAGAATTTGTGAGCATAAAATAGACTCTAATAGCTATCCAATGAGACAAGAATTACATCAAATGGATACAATATGAGGGAGAACCAATGCTAACAACGCAGGGGTAGAGAGTTGCAACACTGCCTGCGCACACACATAGATATGCCTACTAAAAGAAAACAAACAAGCAAGCAAGGGGCTTGCTTATCACAACTCCAGCACTTAGTGCTCACTTTACATGAGCTAAAACTCCAAGAAGATGGCCCAAAAGAAGTCGGGATACATGCTCCTTTTATAGTGAGAAGTGTGCCCCTAAAATCTAGGAACTACCTTTCCAAATCAGCCTCCTAACTTGGAGGAATTAGTTGAGATGACTTGGGGAGTGTTTGAGTGACTTTTCTTGATGGAATCTCGTGGCTTTTGGCTTTCTTTGATTGCTCCACATGTCCATAAAAGATTCCCCATGAATTTGTAGCTTGAAGCTTGACTTTTAACAATGCATACCCCAGATCTCACAACACTTATCGGCCAACTGTTCACACATGAAGCAAAGTTCACAAAGGCAGGAGATCAATCAAAAGGTAACAACCCCTCTGCTCTCTATACTGATAAGAAAGTTAAGGATAAAAGTAAAGGGAAGAAACAGGATGAAGAAGGCTCTACCTCTCAAGCTAATTATGCAGGGAGAGGTAAATCATCTAGAGGAAGAGGCAGAGGAGGTAAGTGAGGTAGGGGGAGACCCTACAACTCATCACCATGCAACATTTGTGGATTGTCCAATCATACCACAGATGAATGCTACAAGAACTACAAGAATCAGAGAGGAAGAGGCTACTCAAGAGGTGGATACTCTCAAGGGAGAGGCAGATTCAACCAACATCAAAGCTACAATGGATACAATAATCAATACAACAACAACTACAATCACAACCACAATGGTAACTACCAAGGTGGATTCAGAAGTAGAAGGGATTACAACAATTACACAGAGGAGCAAGATGACACCCTATTGATCATGAATATGACCTCCAAGGCAGGTACAAATGATGATCATTTATTTTGTATTGACTCAGGATGTTCTAACCATGTAGCTGGCAATGTGGCACTACTTTCTGATTTGGAAGAACCCAAGGGAAAACATCAGGTACAAACAGGTGATGACACTAAACATTCTGTTGTTAAGATTGGAAATGTGAAGACATGTGATGGTAACCAGAACCTATTGAGCAGGGTACTCTATGTACCAACCATCACCAAGAATCTAATGAGTGTTGGTCAGATTGTGGAGAAAGGTTTGCAGGTCAGATTCACACAACATGGAGCATATGTGGAAGACCCAAGACATGGATTCAGAAGGATAGCCAAAGGGGAGAAATCAGGTAGATTGTTTACTTTTGAGCTAGAAGACACCAAGAACATTGCTTTGAATAATTACAAGGATCAGACACTTTCAGAGTTAGAAATATTGCACAAGAGATTAGGGCACATAGGTGAAAGAACCCTAAAGCAAATATGCAGGGATCAATGTGTGCTTGGGATACCTAATGTGTCCAAGCAACACATGATTTACAAGTGTGGATCATGTCAATTTGGTAAGTCTCACAGGTTACCATATTCAAGGAAAGGTTTCATGCATGAAGACTACCTAGACTTGGTACACAGAGATGTTCGGGCACCTAGCAAGGATCCTTCTATTTCAGGATCAAGGTATTATGTGTCCTTCATTGATGATTATAGCAGATGGACCATCTTATACTTTATGAAACATAAAGATGAAGTGTTTAATTGTTTCAAGAGGTATCTTGCACTTGTTGAAAATCAAACAGGAAGAAGCTTGAAGAGGCTAAGGTCAGATGGTGGAGGAGAATACTTCTCCAATGAGTTTGAAGACTTCTTGCAGGAAAAAGGCATCAAAAGGGAGATTACTACAAGGTACTCACCTGAACAAAATGGGGTAGCTGAAAGAAGGAATAGACTCATAGTAGAAACAGCTAGGTCTATGCTTAATGAAAAAAAGTTACCAAATTATCTTTGGGCAGAGAGTGTATCCACTGCCACCTATCTCATAAACAGGTTGCCATCCAAATCACTTGATGGCATGACACCATATGAAGCTTGGCATGGTAAGAGACCCTCTCTGGATCATTGCAAAATCTTTGGTTGTGTAGCATATGTGCATATTCCCTCACAGGTAAGGGGAAAGCTAGACCCCAAGGCTGAAAAATGTATCTTCATTGGTTATGATTTGAACCAAAAGGGATACAGATTCTACAACCCAACAAACAAAGGTTTCAAGGTAAGCAGAGATGTCATCTTTGATGAGAATGACTCATGGTATGAGAATGAATGCAGGAAGGTTAGTCTACCCTATGATATGGAAGAAGATTTCCCAAAGCTCACCAAGGAGGTACCAATTCAGAAAGAAGATTCAAGCTCAGATGATGATGATACAATAAATCTTGAAGAGTTCAAGGCTTGGAAGTCCAAAGGAAAGATGAAGATGAAGCAGCTAGAAGATAAACCAGAATCCTCAACTCAAGCAATGAGGAGATCTCAAAGACAAAAGAAGAAGCCTATCAGATTTGGGTATGGCACATCACTTGTAACTAAACATTCTGTATATCTTGCAAAGGATTTGTTGAATGAAGAACCAGGTACCTATGAAGAAGCAATTACCAAACCAGAATGGAAAGAAGCCATGGATGAAGAGATGGAAGCTCTCAAGGAAAGTGATACTTGGGACTTGGTACCCAAGAAAGACTCTATGAAGGTAATAGGATCCAGATGGATCTACAAGCTAAAGAAGAATTCAGATGGAACAATAAACAGGTACAAAGCTAGGTTGGTAGCCAAGGGTTTTGCACAAACCCAAGGCATTGATTATGAGGAGACATTTTCTCCTGTGGCCAAGATGCCAACTATCAGAATATTGGTGAGTGTAGCTGCATCCAAGAATTGGAATATGTACCAATTAGATGTCAAGAATGCTTTCTTGAATGGATGGATATCTGAAGAAGTCTACATGCCACAACCACCTGGCTATGAAGATCCAAAAAAGGTACATTATGTTTGTAAATTGAAGAAGGCTCTGTATGGTTTAAAGCAGGCACCTAGAGCATGGAGTTACAGGTTGACAACCTATCTCCAAGACCAAGGATTTGTGATGAGTAAAGCAGACACTTCTCTGTTCATAAAGAGAAGTAGTACAGAGGTAATCTACTTGTGTGTTTATGTTGATGACATCATCATTACAGGCAATGATGTCAATGGGATTAGGCACATCAAAGGACAGATGATGAAAGAATTCAAGATTAGTGATCTTGGATTATTGAAGTATTTTTTAGGTCTTGAGTTAGTCTACACCAACTCAGGTATATATATCACTCAAAAGAAGTATGTGCAGGATATGGTCAAGAAGTTTGGCTTGCAGGATGCTAAAGTATCTACTACTCCAATGGAGGTAAACCTAAAGCTAAGTGCTCATGAAGGAGAAGAAGTCCGAGACATCACAGGATACCAAAGTATGGTAGGTAGTTTGAACTATGCTACCTTGACAAGAATTGACATAGCATATGGAGTTAGTGTGCTTAGTCAATTCATGCACAAACCAAGGGTACCTCACCTAGAGGCAGCAAAGAATATCTTGAAGTACTTGAAAGGAACTCAGAACCATGGTTTGTACTTTCCTTATACATCAGATATTGACATTAAAGTGTATTCAGATGCAGATTGGGCAGGATGCAAGGATGACAGGAGGAGCACATCAGGTTATATTTGTTTTGCAGGAGATAAGCCTATTTCTTGGTCAGCCAAGAAACAACCTACAGTGGCATTGTCATCCACTGAAGCAGAGTATAGAGGGCTTGCCAATGCCACTCAAGAAGCTATTTGGTTGAAGCTCTTGTATACAGAGTTAGGCCTATATACAAGGTCACCAATCATATTTGGAGATAACACTAGCTCTCTTCACCTTGCAGCTAACCCAATATATCTGCTAGAACCAAACACATAGAGGTTCATTACCACTATGTGAGGGAGAAGTTACTTAGCAAAGAGATTCAATTGACATATGTGTCTACTAATATGCAATGTGCAGATTTACTCACTAAAGCATTGGATGGAAGCAAGTTTTGCAGATTCAAATCCATGATTGGATTGCAGGAAGTAATTGAAGATTGAAGATGAAGACTTAAGCCAAAGTGCTTGGCTTGAGGGGGAGCTGTTGGTGCAATTCAAGCCATCACACTTGGCTAGGACAATTCGCTTGAAGACTCTACATAAGGGAAGACCCATAGGAACTTATGCTTAAAGTTTCTTACCATTTTACTCTTTTGTAAAAGTCTAGAATGACTTGGCATCTCATGTAATCATACCTACTTGATTGTATTCGTGGAAAAGTAGATGGCTTAGTGGAGAGAATATCTCCCTACTTTTAGTAGAGATATTCTAGGGAGCCTACATTTGAATTTCAAATTCAAATGATCATTCAACTCATATAAAAGTGGAGAGAAAAACTCGCGGGTGTGTCACTCACTTTAGCTCACTCCCCGAGGCATTCTACTGTTGTAACTGTGTGTGTGTTAGTGCTACTCCATAGCCTACACCACCACACCTCAATTAGCTATGCTTGTCATGCTAATGAGCTTGTATAATCATATCAATCAATAGATATATACACATTCATTATATCTGGTTCTCTGTGTTTTCTACTTCAAGTCTGTCAACTTCCAAGGAGCATTTCTCAGTGCTCACTGAACCAAATCAAGAGTTTAATAGCTCATTGGAACCAGCTCAAGGTCTTCTACAAGCATACAAAATTTCAGAAGATTTCATTCAGCCATTTTCGAGAAATCTACTTCGAAGTCACCTCTAGTCTATCTCTGCAACTCTCCTAAAAAGTCGGGGGTAATCATATTTTTGCTAAATCAATCTCTCTGGATGTGGTTTATCATTTCTTCTCATTCCACTTGCAAATGGTAGCTTATTAAGGTACTTTAATACTCCCAAAAGGAATTGTTCCAATTGCAAGTGTGCTGGTCACACTGAGCATAACACTGAGAAGGTATCATTACAGAAATAGCAAGTTTTCTAGAATTTGTGAAGTGCAAAGTTGTCTGTTTTGATTTGGTCATTACACAAATCATTTGCAAAGCACATATATGCTTTCTTGGTATCATTTGAAAGCTCAAGGTGTGTACTAAGCATTTCTGGAGTCAAGGAGGGCTGGTGTGAAGGAGGTATACCAGCACCAACTCATTTCTTGAGTGC
>CM035441.1:17724450-17736950 GCA_020310875.1 Ceratopteris richardii
GGTAAAAATACGGAGTAGAATTACAAAAATTTGGGTAAGAAACTAAAACTAGAGTTACTAGGAGTTTTATGAACATCATTTGCAACTGAATTTTGCATTTTCGATCATATTTACAAATGTATGGTATAGTTTTACTGCTAATGGTTTCATTTGTATTTCTTCATGATGATTCAAAGAAGGTTGCCTCTGTGTCAGGACTAAAACTCCTCTCACCTCTAAAATTTCCTCTTTTAGCCGTGATTATTAATTAATCTTAATATACTTATAGAATTATGCCAACACTAAAGAACATGAATTGTGCTCATAGAATATAAAAAGGAATTTTGTAAACTTATCTTTGTTGCCGCAAAGTACTGTGGAGAGTGGAGAAATAGGAATATGAAATACAATGCTAGGTGCCTACTCTAGGAAGATCTATGTCTCATTCAATTCACACCTTGGAATTGAAGACAAGGAAATACCATTAAATCTCAACCTTCTTAGAATACAACTTTTAAACATGACGAATAAGAAGTTGAAAGGTCTATATTTTAAAACGCAACCCCCTAGGCACTCTTAAAATAACCCATCATTTCATGGGCTTATTGATTGCCACGTTGGCTGTTATTTTGAGCCGTATGTAAAGATTTCAAAAGTCTTAGATTTCAAAAGTCCTAGGCACAACCCCAATGAGGAGAATGGGGAGAGTGTTTTCTCTCAAAGAGTTATATAGCCTTCAAGAATCATCCACTCGAGTTAACTTCAGTTAACTTGAGTAGACTAAGAGCTAATCTAAGTGTTTAGCACACCTAATGTTTGTAGACTTCAATCATCTGGGACACTTGGTGAGTGGTACTACACTTGTGGCTGCACATGCAATGGTGGAGGCTAAACATGCATATGTGGACTTGAGTGAACTCTATAGGTTATGCTGAGTTGAAGATTCTTTATAATGGCTAGTTGGGTGGATATTGACAAACCATTTCTCACATGTGTGCTACATAGTACGTAATAATAAAGAAAGTAGATTTGAAAATTTTTGTGTACATGTTGGAATGGTTTGTGGTACCTATCTATCTATTGGTGGTGGTGGTGTTATGTGTGCGTGTGTGTGTTTTCTTACAGTTTCATCTATCTCAAAGGGCTTGTTAGTGAGGAGGGCCATCCAAAGAAATTTGTACTATCTTTATGTTTAAAAGCACTCCAAGACTTGAATTATGTTTGAATAAATGTTTTGCTCTTATTTGAAAATATACACAAGCTTCCAAACGTATTATACCAAAGAATCCAAGAAAGAATATATATGTTCATCAAGATTGACCTATATAAGACTTATGATAGGCTAGAATAGAACTTCATCCTCTAAAACCTTTTGGAATCATGCCTGATGGGTCAAACTAGAACTTCATCCTCCAAGAACGTTTGAGCTTTGGACTCAATAGAAAATTTGCTTGTATGGTGTCTAGTTTGATGGGGAAAATCTGCTTGTATGGTGTCTTGTTCGCTCAAGAAACTCAGTTTGTCATGCATGTTTGAAATTCCCATCATTACATGGATGGATAACAATGTCTGTTTGAATTTCCCCTAGTTGTTCTACACAAGAGGTATCAATCATTGGCCATGGAGAACTCTATTCTTCTTGAATGAAGACAAACAACATACACACATAAGTTTCTTGCGTTCATATTTGTGTTGGGAGTGCATACAATGTTGTATACCTCTCCATTGACTCTTGCATACAAAGTAATGACTAGTTAGCATAATCAATGAGTGATATCTTTTTTTGGGGGATGCATTTGCATCGCATAATGATATTGCCCAATTCTGTGAAGAAATATACGTTTATGAGAGTCCTTTGAGTGCCTGATTCCTTGTACATTCCTCATTAAATTTTCTTTGTTATAACATTGTTGGACATGCAAATGATCTTAAGGGCCTCCAATATCACAGAAATGCATTGGCGCATTACATATGCTGCAATACTTAAATAACAATGAAACACCTACGGTTCGTTTCTTGCTCATAGAATTTTGTGAAAGTTGATCATATCTTTGTGCGGATGATTGAACCTTGCATTGTGAGCTAAATGAGGTTTTACAATTCACTTAATCTTTGCAAGATCTGATTTCTTTGCTTTCTCAACAAGTTCTATATAATGGCTTGATTGAGAGCGCGAAGGCGAGGAAGCAGAGACTTTACTGCTGCTTTGTGAATTTCCGCAAAGCCTTCGACATGGTCCCTCGAGAGAGACTACTACGGAGGCTCGAGGAGTTACAGCTACCATCAGACATGCTATGGGCCATCCACGCTTTGTATGCACGAGTCACAGGCAGGGTACGCTGCCCCGGCGGTCTATCCGACAGCCTTGTTAGCACCATCGGTGTGAAACAAGGTTGCCCTCTCTCACCCACTCTCTTCGGTCTCTACATCGACGAGATCACGGAGTATATACAGCGAGCAGGAGGGCGAGGAGGAGACCTCGGAGGTACACCAGTACACATCCTATTATATGCTGATGACATTGTCCTGCTTTCAGAGTCACAATAGGGATTGCAGTCACATTTACAGGCGCTCGATACCTTTTGCATGGAGAGAGGACTCACAGTGAGCCTTGGCAAGACCAAGGTCATGCTCTTCCATACATCCAGGACAGTACGCCATCGCGCCTCTTTCAGAGGAGCTGGAGGACAGATAGAGGTAGTGGACTCCTACATCTACCTAGGTGTCACCTTCTCGGGCAGCACAGGGGTATTTTCCATGGCACAGGCCGCGAGAGATAGATTGACGCAAGGCTATGCGGCACTTGCAGGATTGGAGAGACGCTGCTTTCAGACACATTTTCAGGAGCCCCGGACTAAGGGGTGGCTCTTTGGCATTTCAGCTTCATTGATTTAATTGTGAAGTACATTTCCATGTTCCAAACAAGTTGAGGCAAAAAATGAACTATAAATATGGGGTGCGTATTTACCTTGGATAAAGCAAAGGTGACCAATTTGGATATCGCTCATAAGATGCTACGACATGTTCAAGGATTAGAAGTAGTGATGTCATTTTCATTGAAATCGAGATGCATAAGCAAAACATTAAAGATATCAAAGTGAGAATAGCCATATTTGAGGATGTTAGTCCTCATCCTACTATGTCTAAAATCTAAAAGATAATATTTTTTTATCTGTTTGGTCAATAATAGTTCACTTGTGCTTTTGATAAGTAGCCATTGAGATAATCTTCAGATGTCCGACATCCAATTGATAGATTTGGATGTATTTTTTAAGTCCTCTTTTGCAGCTAATCCAAGAAATATGGATAATGAAGTAATATTGACTACTACTCATTAGATTTGCTAAGAAAAAACTCCTTGTTGTTGTTAAAATCCTATTTCATCTATTCTTGCTTTATATATTGGGAAACCACAATCGGTTGTGACTTTCAACTTATTTTCCTATCTGCATGATAATCGTTTCCAATTGTGATTAATCCATAGTTAAGACTGGTGTATAATTACAATCTTTGGAAAGAGGTGTGTGAATGATTATGTAAGTGCATGTGTCCCAAAAACTCTTTTCTTCATGTGCCATCTCAGATTTGCGGCTCCCACTTGTTCATAAATCCATGTTGCAATGTTTATTGTGGTGTGAAATCTCATTGCATGCATTAGACCATGCCAACTTATCTTGTGAGGGATCGTTTATGTATCTTCACTTGGAAAAAAAAGTGCAGATGAGTTAGTTTAAGCCCAAACCAATATCCACCCCAAGTGAGCAAGAAGAAGCGAGAAAACTGGAGAACAAAGAAGGATTATGAAATTTCTTCAAGACTTCACTTCTCGTAATCGCAAAAAGTCTACAAATAGAGCTCTCATTGAGTTTTGAACAAAAATGAGTGGTCTTGTCCACACCAATATCGCTAGCATAGTTAAAACAATTTCTGCACTAACTATAGAGCTACTTAGACTATGGTGATTGAAGTTAATGAAAGTGAAACCTTTCTCATGTTCTTGGGAATTATAAAGATGATACATCCATAAAAGTTATAATTAAACTAATGCTCTAGCCTAAAGAGGTAATTTACAAAAAGGCTTGTAGCTTTCCCAAAATTATTTAAGAGTCCTCAATATTTCTTCATCTTCTTGGTCTTCCTTTAGTCGCCTTTCATCTTCTATCAAATCTTCTATGGTATAACATTCACATAGTTGCCCATCATACCTTTCGCAAAAGAACCTCTTAGGGAAACTACTCAATACACCTTGCCCATTGCAATGAAAGACTCACCAACATAACTTTTAAGCACCACAACTATGGTGACACATGCTAGGACACAAAAGGAACCAAGACCTTCAAAAACTTAAGCTAAAGTACACTAGGTGAACTTTCCTTCTTCAAATTTACTTGCATGAGCGCATTTGGATATTTGATAAGTCACACATATCTTAACTCAGATGAATGAGGCCTTAGTATTTAACACTAGTAGTAGGAAATATAATTAAATCAAAATGAGGAATTGAAAAACAAAAGTAGGAGTAATCAAGCTGTCACAAAGTTTACTAATGTAGGACATGCAAGTATACGACACTCCATACATAGATAGAACTGAGACCATAACGAAGTTACAATAACCATACATTCAATATACAAATTTTTCAAGTTCTTGGGAGTACATCTTGATGTCACACAGCTGCCCACTATAATTTTAAAGCTAAATGAAGGCCTAATGTAAAGAAAAACCAATGAGAGAAGAAGATATGAAGATTATACAATACTTTCAACAAGAAATCATGATCTTGAAGATTTTACAAGTATTAATCATAAATGACATAGAGATTCTATGACAAGCAAAAAGTAAGCAGCGTATGAAAATCAGCTAGTTAAGAGTAGAACTGCAACAAGTGAAGGAACAATAGGATGCATGTAAAATGAAAAAGGAGTAGATAACGAGGACAATGACTCCACTATTGTTGGTGCATTTTACCCAAGCCTACATGCTTGATATATTTGATATTATCCTCATTTGTAAGTCACATGAGTAGTCATGTGAACACCTCTTGTAAAAGAGTACATTTTATCTCTTGTAAATGGAAAAAGAAAAAAGGAAAAGGATGGCTTACCTCATCCATGATGTAAAAGCAAATTCGTGGTTCTAACTACCTAAAACCATGAAATTTAGAGCTGAGGGAATCTCTCCTAACTTTTGGGATCACTTTTAAGTGGAGCCATTCGAATTCGAATTCAAAACTCCCTCCAAGAATAGCTATAAAAGGAGCAAGAAGGAAGAGGCGATTAGCAAGCCTTGTACGTGACCACTTGATGTCATTTTGTAGAGATTGAAGAGCTTACTCCATAGCTCTATCATTCTACTCCCATTGTGCAAAGATTCATTGCCAATGTGGTTGTAATCATATGTGAATCTATACATTTATCATCATCTACTTCTCTGTTTTGTTCTCTGCTATACTCACTCAGAGCAGTACATTCCGAAGGTCATATCGCGAGTTCTACTGATCCATTTTCAGTGTTTTAAAGTGCGTTAGATAGCTCCTACTGTCTACTTTCCGCATATAAATTTTCAAGGTCATTGAATTTATACTTTTGGAGATATCTGCATTTTACTGCTTACTGGTCTATCTCTGCAGAGCCCCCAGAATTGTGGGGAGGTTCCAGAAATTGTTGAAACTTGTTCTCAGTGCTCATTCCATCATTTGAAGTGTTTTAACTTGGATTGGGAAGCTTGCTAAGTCTATTTGCTATGCCCAAAAGGAATTTTTCAAATTCTTACCAGGTTGAGAGCACTGTTCATTTTTTCCAGCAAGTGTATGTCCAAAAATAGCAAGTTTTGGGAGCTAGTCATTTCACAACTAGTCTGTCTTGACTTAAACTTTTGGGATACATGTTCCAAAGTACTTGGCTGATATTTTGGTGGATTTAAGAAGCTCAAAGGGTCTACTAATCAACTTTGAAGTCTCAGTTGGCTGGTGTGAAGCTGGTTGTAGCGGCACCTACTCATCTTTGGATTGCATCCACCATCTCTCTTCACAGTGGTATCAGAGCATAGTCAAGCAACATGGGAGATGGATTTCCATCAACAATTGACAAATTGGATCGAAACAACTACCCGGCATGGTCTCTAAGGATGGAGGCTTATCTTCAAGGGAGGAATCTATATGGATTCATATCCGGAGATGAAGCAATGCCAACCATGAGGAACAAAGGGCAACCATCACATGAAGAAGTGGAAGGACTTTTGAATTGGTGTTCGAAGGATGCACTTGCAAGGTCCTATATACTAAACTCAATCTCTGATTTTCTTTTACCTCATGTCAAGGGATGCAAGACATCAAGAGAAACCTGGAATGCACTTGTTTCTTTCTTCTCTTCCAACACTCGAGCAAGGAAGAACCAATTGTGGATGGAGTTCACAACAATGAAGAAAAGCCCGAAGCAAAATGTGACTGATTATGTCACAAAGATGAAGGAGATTTCCGACCAACTTGGAAGCATTGGAGAGGTAATCAAAGAGGAGCAAATCATAAGACAAATCATGAATGGAATCAAAGCAGACGACAAGTGGGAGTCATTCACAACAGCCATGGATTTATACATGGATATGCATGTACCCGACCTCAACACACTCATGGGCCAACTCTTCACTCATGAAGCAAAGATTAGCAAAGGTGGTGAGTCCTCAAGAGGTAATCAAACTTCTGCCTTATATTCTGATAAAGCTAAGGTCAAGGACAAGTCAAAGAATAGGAAGAATGAAGATGAAGGTAGCTCTTTCCAAGCAAACTTTGCAGGTAGAGGAAGAGCTAGAGGAAGAGGCAGAGGTGGAAAGCAAGGTAGGGGGAGATTCCAATCATCTCAACCTTGCAACATATGTGGCTTATCTAACCATACTACCGAAGAATGTTTCAGGAACCCGAGGAACTCAAGAGGAAGAGGATTCAATTGAGGTGGCTATGGATCAAATAGAGGTAGATACAATGGAGGCTACAACAACAACAACTACTACAACAACAACAACTACTACAACAACAACAACTACTACAACAACAATTACAACAACAACAACTATCAAAGTGGCCATAGAGGAAGAAGAGATTACAATAACTATGCAGAGGACCAAAGGCAAGAAGACTCATTATTAATTATGAATCTATCAGCGAAGAAGGGTAAGGATTATGATCACATATTTTGCATTGATTCGGGATGCTCGAACCATGTAGCAGGAAATGTGGCTTTACTTTCTGATTTGGAAGATCCTCATAACAAGCATGAAGTGCAGACAGGAGATGACACAAAGCACTCAATGGAGAAGATAGGTAATGTGAAGACATCAGATGGGAATATGAACCTCTTAAGCAAAGCCTTGTATGTCCCTACAATTACCAAAAATTTAATAAGTGTTGGACAGATTGTTGAAAAAGGATTGCAGGTTAGATTCAATCGATTTGGAGCATATGTTGAAGACCCAAGGCAAGGCTTTCGAAGGATTGCCAAAGGAGAAAAGACAGGAAGGCTTTTCACTTTTGAAGTGGAAGATACAAAGAACATAGCTTTGTTTAGCTATGGATCTCAAACTCTTACAGAGTTGGAGATATGGCACAAAAGGCTTGCTCACATTGGTGAGAGGACACTCAAACAAATTTGCAGGGACCAAAGTGTACTTGGTTTGCCTAATATCACAAGGCAACACATGATTTATAAGTATGAAGCTTGTCAACTCGGCAAGGCTCATAGACAACCTTTCAATAAGAAAGGATATATGTATCAAAATCCTTTGGATCTAGTGCGCACGGATGTGTGGGGTCCAAGTAAGGAGCCATCTATATCAGGCTCAAGATATTATGGGTCTTTCATAGATGATTGTAGCAGGTGGACCATTCTGTTTTTCATGAAGCACAAGGATGAAGTGTTTAATTGCTTTAAGAAGTATATTGCTCTTGTTGAAAATCAAACAGGTAGGACTTTGAAAAGACTCAGATCAGATGGTGGAGGAGAATACTTCTCTTCTGAATTTGATGCCTTCTTGCATGAAAGAGGCATTAAAAGGGAAGTCACTACAAGGTATACACCCGAACTCAATGGTGTAGCAGAGAGAAGGAATAGAGCTATTGTTGAAGCTGCAAGGTCCATGCTCAATGAAAAGGGATTGCCGAACTACCTATGGGCAGAGGCTATGTCGACAGCCACATATCTCATAAATAGACTTCCATCTAAGTCACTAGATGGAACCACTCCATATGAAGTGTGGAATGGAAGAAGACCTAGTCTAGAGCATTGCAAAATCTTTGGATGCTTAGCCTATGCTCACATTCCTTCTCAAGTAAGAGGGAAATTGGATCCCAAGGCAGAGAAGTGCGTATTTATTGGTTATGACCAAAACCAAAAAGGATATAGATTGTACAATCCAACCAATAAAGGATTTTCTGTGAGTAGAGATGTAATTTTTGATGAAAACAAATCATGGTTTGATGATGACAGGAAAGTGAAGCTTCCATATGACTTGGATGAAGACTTTCCATCACTTCAACCAAAGGAGCCAAAGCAGATTGAAGAAAGTGATTCGGAGATTGACCTAGAAGACTTGGAAAGACTAAAGCTATGGAAGAACAAAGGAAAAGCAAAGATGCAGGATGCTACATATGGACCCGAGAGCTCACATCAACCACTTAGAAGGTCTTCGATGGAGAAGAAGAAACCAGAGAGGTTTGGTTATGATACTTCTTTGGTCACCAAGCACTCAATCTACATTGCAAAGGATTCAACCAATGAAGAACCTACCACATTTGAAGAAGCACAAAGCAAGAAAGCTTGGAGAGATGCAATGGATGAAGAAATGGAAGCCTTGAAGGAGAATGACACTTGGGAGCTTGTACCTAACAAGCCATCTATGAAGATAATCGGATCTCGATGGATATACAAAATCAAGAGGAATCCAGATGGAAGTATAAATAGACACAAAGCAAGGTTAGTTGCTAAAGGGTTTGCTCAAACCCATGGTATTGATTATGAGGAGACTTTCTCTCATGTTGCAAAAATGCCTACAATTAGGGTTCTCATTAGTCTTGCTGCATCTAGAAATTGGAATCTTTATCAACTTGATGTAAAGAATGCTTTCTTGAATGGATGGATTTCTGAGGAAGTGTATATGGCACAACCTCCTGGATATGAGGATGCACATCATCCTAACTATGTATGCAAACTAAAGAAAGCTTTGTATGGATTGAAGCAAGCTCCAAGAGCTTGGAATTTCAGATTGGTGACTTATTTGCAGGACCAAGGATTCAAAGCTAGCAAGGCGGATACCTCTTTGTTCATAAAGAGGAATGGATCTGAAGTGATCTATTTATGTGTGTATGTTGATGATATTATTATCACAGGCAATGATCTTGAAGGAATCAAACAAGTAAAGGCTCAAATGAAGGAGTTCAAAATAAGTGACCTCGGACCACTCACTTATTTTCTTGGATTGGAGTTGATCTACACAGATTCAGGTATATACATCACACAAAGGAAGTATGTCCATGACATGCTCGTCAAGTTCAAGATGGAAAATACCAAGTGTGCAGGTACACCTATGGAGCAAAAGCAGAAGCTTAGTGCTTATGAAGGAGAGCCAATTGAAGACATCACAAGCTATCAAAGCTTGGTTGGAAGTTTGAACTATGCAACACTCACAAGGGTGGATATATGCTATAGTGTTAGCATATTGAGTCAGTTTATGCATAAGCCGAGAAGACCACATATGGAAGCGGCCAAGCGAGTCCTCAAGTACCTAAAGGGGACCATGAATGAAGGTTTGTTCTACTCATTTACTTCAGATATTGAGCTAAGGGTCTACTCAGATGCAGATTGGGCCGGATCTAAAGATGATAGAAGAAGCACATCAGGGTATATATCATTTGCAGGTTCAAAAATCATTTCTTGGTCATCGAAGAAGCAACCAACCGTGGCATTATCTTCTACCGAAGCTGAATATAGAGGTTTGGCTAATGCAACTCAAGAAATCATGTGGTTAAAATCTTTGTACACAGATCTTGGACTTCATTCTTCAACACCTCATATTTTTGGTGACAACACAAGCTCACTACATCTAGCAGCTAATCCGGTATACCATGCTAGAACCAAGCATATTGAAGTCCACTACCATTACGTAAGGGAGAAGCTAATGAGCAAGGATATTCAACTATCCTATGTCTCTACAGATATGCAATGTGCCGACATGACTAAAGCTCTTGATGGTACAAAATTAAGTAGATTCAAGTTGATGATTGGCTTGCAGGAAATCAAGGACAGTTGAAGACTTATTTGAAGGCCAAGCATGTTAGGCTTGAGGGGGAGCTGTTGGTACATTTTACCCAAGCCTACATGCTTGATATATTTGATATTATCCTCATTTGTAAGTCACATGAGTAGTCATGGGAACACCTCTTGTAAAAGAGTACATTTTATCTCTTGTAAATGGAAAAAAAAAAAAGGAAAAGGATGGCTTACCTCATCCATGATGTAAAAGCAAATTCGTGGTTCTAACTACCTAAGACCATGAAATTTAGAGCTGAGGGAATCTCTCCTAACTTTGGGGATCACTTTTAGGTGGAGCCATTCGAATTCGAATTCAAAACTCCCTCCAAGAATAGCTATAAAAGGAGCAAGAAGGAAGAGGCGATTAGCAAGCCTTGTACGTGACCACTTGATGTCATTTTGTAGAGATTGAAGAGCTTACTCCATAGCTCTATCATTCTACTCCCATTGTGCAAAGATTCATTGCCAATGTGGTTGTAATCATATGTGAATCTATACATTTATCATCATCTACTTCTCTGTTTTGTTCTCTGCTATACTCACTCAGAGCAGTACCTTCAGAAGGTCATATCTCGAGTTCTACTGATCCATTTTCAGTGTTTTAAAGTGCGTTAGATAGCTCCTACTGTCTACTTTCGGATATAAATTTTCAAGGTCATTGAATTTATACTTTTGGAGATATCTGCATTTTACTGCTTACTGGTCTATCTCTGCAGAGCCCCGAGAATTGTGGGGAGGTTCCAGAAATTGTTGAAACTTGTTCTCAGTGCTCATTCCATCATTTGAAGTGTTTTAACTTGGATTGGGAAGCTTGATAAGTCTATTTGCTATGCCCAAAAGGAATTTTTCAAATTCTTACCAGGTTGAGAGCATTGTTCATTTTTTCGAGCAGGTGTATGTCCAAAAATAGCAAGTTTTGGGAACTAGTCATTTCACAACTAGTCTGTCTTGACTTAAACTTTTGGGATACATGTTCCAAAGTACTTGGCTGATATTTGGTGGATTTAGGAAGCTCAAAGGGTCTACTAATCAACTCTGAAGTCTCAGTTGGCTGGTGTGAAGCTGGTTGTAGCGGCACCTACTCATCTTTGGATTGCATCCACCATCTCTCTTCACAACTATCACAAAACTGTAGGCCCAATTCCAAGAGCTACAAGAAAGAGCATCCATAATTGGGTTCTTTCATCTTGGACTAACTTAGACTTTTGAACCTTGATTGAGGCAATGAAGGGAGATTTCCGTGATGTAGCAAGCAAAAAAGTGTGGAACTCCACACTATATGAATCATAAGTTACACAAGGAAAACTATAATTGAAGCATGCCTTGGTTGAGAGAACACCTCCGCCATTTTTGAATCGGGCCTAAGTTGGACTCTTTTCTTATTTAAGAAACATCATTGTAAGTTGGAGCAACAATTTTCATATATGCAAAAGTAGATAAACATTCTTCTAGGAGTCTTAAGTCACAATTTCAAACACGTCAGCAAAACTAGAAACATATGTCCATGCGTTGAATAACCAAATATAACACTTACAAGAAAAATTTCATAGTTCACGAACAAAAATTTATTTTCATTATGCTTGGGAAGCCCTCAACCTTGACCAATGGTATGTTTGGATTTTTTACAATACTTCTATCTCTTCTTCTTTTCCATATCACCATCAAGGAAGGAAGACTTGGACAAAGAATATTGAGCATTTGGTTTTGATGAACCCAAAATTGAACCATACTTCCTTTTGTGTAATAGCAAGTGCTTTAGAATGAGCAAACAATGCATGCACTTGCACATCCTTTCCATCCAATCTAACTTTCTCTTGCATGGGTGGATAAGGCATGATTATTGGATTTGAAGAAGAACTTGAATATATTATGACAATAGGTTGCACAATAAAAGAACTGTTGATTTGTTTGTCAACATTTTCCACTATGCTTCATCATAAAATACCACATTGGATAGTTGTTCCCATCAATCTTATCTTCATCTTGAAGTACGCCAAAAAAAAATCATTTTTTCTTGCCATTGTACCAAAGAACTCAATAGTAAGAAATGAGTTTCGATAAAACCTGAAATGCAAGTTGAAGTGCATCACAATCTGTATGCTTGATGGAAATTTTGGCTACATGAATGGCTTTGAAAGGGGGACAAAGTTCAAGTGCACTTGGTGAAAATGTTCTCCAAGTACTGAACTTTTCACTTCTATGAACTAAGTTTGACTCTAAAAG
>CM035441.1:17751950-17881950 GCA_020310875.1 Ceratopteris richardii
GATCACATGATATGAACAAAAGAACAAAGAGGCTCGAACTTAAGTTCGAGCCTCTTAACTTTTGCAGCCATATCAAGTTTAGGTTTCTTGTGTCTTATGTACAAAAGAACAAAGAGGCTCGAACTTAAGTTTGAGCCTCTGAGCTTTTCCAACCATATCAAGTTTAGGATTGTTGGATCACATGATATAAGCCTTAGCTTTTTCAGCCATGTCAAGTTTAGGATTATTGTGTGTTAAGTGCAAAAGAACAAAGAGGCTCGAACTTAAGTTCGTGTCTCTGAGCTTTTCCAGCCATATTAAATTTAGGATTGTTGTGTCTTATGTGCAAAAGATTATGTTCGAGCCTTTAAGCTTTTCCAATCATATCAAGTTTAGTATTGTTTGGTCACATGATATGAGAAAAAGAACAAAGAGGCTCAAACTTAAGTTCGAGCCTCTCAGCTTTTCCAGTCACATCAACTTTGGGATTGTTGTGTGTTATGTGCAAAAGAACAAAGAGGAGTTCGAGCCTCTCAGCTTTTTCCAACCATATCAAGTTCAGGATTGTTGGATCACATGATATGAACTTCAAAAAACTTGAGAAACCCAAACTTAAGTTTGTAAATAAGATAAGATTGAAATTCAAACTATGAACTTCAGTTTGAATTTCATTTCAACTTGGATAGAGAGAGTTTGAGCTTGTATTCAATTTGGAGCCTCTGAATCATATCAAGTTCGAGATTGTTTGGTCACATGATATGACTGGAACTTAAGTTCGAGCCTCGGAGCTTTTCCAACCATATCAAGTTCAAGATTTGTTGGATCACATGATATGAGCCTCAGCTTTTCTAGCCATATCAAGTTTAGGATTGTTGTGTCTTATGTGCAAAAGAATTAAGTTCGAGCCTCTGAGCTTTTCCAACTTAAGTTCGAGTCTCTGTTTTTTTCTAACCATATCAAGTTTAGGATTGTTTGGTTATATGATATGAGCAAAAGAACAAAGAGGCTCTGAGTTCGAGCCTCTGAGCTTTTCGAACCATATCAAGTTTAGAATTGTTAGGTCACGTGATATGAGCAAAAGAACAAAGAGGCTCGAACTTAAGTTCGAGCCTCTCAGCTTTTCCAACCATATCAAGTTCAGGATTGTTGGATCACATGATATGAAGAGAAGAACAAAGAGGCTCGAACTTAAGTTCGAGCCTCTTAACTTTTGCAGCCATATCAAGTTTAGGTTTCTTGTGTCTTATGTACAAAAGAACAAAGAGGCTCGAACTTAAGTTCGAGCCTCTGAGCTTTTCCAACCATATCAAGTTTAGGATTGTTGGATCACATGATATAAGCCTCAGCTTTTTCAGCCATGTCAAGTTTAGGATTGTTGTGTGTTAAGTGCAAAAGAACAAAGAGGCTCGAACTTAAGTTCGAGCCTCTGAGCTTTTCCAACCATATCAAGTTTAGGATTGATGGATCACATGATATAAGCCTCAGCTTTTTCAGCCATGTCAAGTTTAGGATTGTTGTGTGTTAAGTGCAAAAGAACAAAGAGGCTCGAACTTAAGTTCGTGTCTCTGAGCTTTTCCAATCATATCAAGTTTAGTATTGTTTGGTCACATGATATGAGGAAAAGAACAAAGAGGCTCGAACTTAAGTTCGAGCCTCTGAGCTTTTCCAGTCACATCAACTTTGGGATTGTTGTGTGTTATGTGCAAAAGAACAAAGAGGAGTTCGAGCCTCTCAGCTTTTTCCAACCATATCAAGTTCAGGATTGTTGGATCACATGATATGAACTTCAAAAAACTTGAGAAACCCAAACTTAAGTTTGTAAATAAGATAAGATTGAAATTCAAACTATGAACTTCAGTTTGAATTTCATTTCAACTTGGATAGAGAGAGTTTGAGCTTGTATTCAATTTGGAGCCTCTGAATCATATCAAGTTCGAGATTGTTTGGTCACATGATATGACTCGAACTTAAGTTCGAGCCTCTGAGCTTTTCCAACCATATCAAGTTCAAGATTTGTTGGATCACATGATATGAGCCTCTGCCTTTCTAGCCATATCAAGTTTAGGATTGTTGTGTCTTATGTGCAAAAGAATTAAGTTCGAGCCTCTGAGCTTTTCCAACTTAAGTTCGAGTCTCTGTTTTTTTCTAACCATATCAAGTTTAGGATTGTTTGGTTATATGATATGAGCAAAAGAACAAAGAGGCTCTGAGTTCGAGCCTCTGAGCTTTTCAAACCATATCAAGTTTAGAATTGTTAGGTCACGTGATATGAGCAAAAGAACAAAGAGGCTCGAACTTAAGTTCGAGCCTCTCAGCTTTTCCAATCATATCAAGTTCAGGATTGTTGGATCACATGATATGAACAGAAGAACAAAGAGGCTCGAACTTAAGTTCGAGCCTCTTAACTTCTGCAGCCATATAAAGTTTAGGTTTCTTGTGTCTTATGTACAAAAGAACAAAGAGGCTCGAACTTAAGTTCGAGCCTCTGAGCTTTTCCAACCATATCAAGTTTAGGATTGTTGGATCACATGATATAAGCCTCAGCTTTTTCAGCCATGTCAAGTTTAGGATTGTTGTGTGTTAAGTGCAAAAGAACAAAGAGGCTCGAACTTAAGTTTGTGTCTCTGAGCTTTTCCAGCCATATCAAGTTTAGGATTGTTGCATCACATGATATAAGCCTCAGCTTTTTCAGCCATGTCAAGTTTAGGATTGTTGTGTGTTAAGTGCAAAAGAACAAAGAGGCTTGAACTTAAGTTCGAGCCTCTAAGCTTTTCCAACCATATCAAGTTTAGGATTGTTGGATCACATGATATAATTTGTAGGGATCAAAACCTAGAATATCAAGTTAGAGATAGTTCATGAAACTTTAAAATTATTTAAAAGAGTTGAAGTCGAAAGGTACTCTATCAAGATATGTTTAGACTTTAGGACAAGTATCACCCACACATTAATGTGAATATAAAATAGGGTGGTATGGGACACCAGATTTTATACTCAGATTAAAGCAGGAATGATGGTGTGGGACATCAAACCGTGGGATGATAATTATATTTTAGTGCGAGAAAGGATTTTCAAGCTAGATCTAATCCTCAAGGGAACTAAAGACTTCAAAGGATAAGTTTTAATTCAAGGAGGATAAAAGTATGATCTCAAGAGAATTGAAGATCAAGTTCGTAAGAAGATATGAAGTAAATAGCTTCCAAGATCTTCTTGAAACACACAAGCTAAAGTATAATGATTCAAAAAGTTTTGATAAATTTTTGAAAGAGTAGGACTTTGACTTTGAAGTAAACCCTTTAACTAAGAAATAGACTAACTAAGTCAAGGAGCAAGTGACTAGTATAACTTGGTAAAATTCAATCCTTTGACTCAAAGCAACGCACAAGAACTGCATTCCTAGTAAGGAATCATAAAGATTGAATAAAGGCATGAACTTAGTCTCAAATGAAGCATTTTTTGGGTAGAAACTCATCAATAGAACCTCAATGGGTTGACACACTGATGTTGGATACCACACTAGTATCTTGTGGTTGAATGATGTTTAGATTTACTCTATGAATCTTTTTGAGAACGAGTTTTCTTTCTCTTAAAGATAGGAAGGAAAAATTCTTCAATATCTTGTTGAAAGAGATCGTTCAAATGTTAAAGTCTTGGGTCATCAAGTATTTGACTCATAGCCATCTTATATCTTAGAAGTTTGAATTAGTTATACAGAGTTTTAGTTATTTACTTTCGCTTTCCAAATCTTTTGGAATTGACTCAAAGATGGAATCTGATCCCTTTTGCAAAAGTCTGAGGTTAGCCGATTGGAAACTAGATAACTCAAATAAACAACCTTGATAGAGGTTTTATACAAGAACTTATTCGATCTTCATAAGATAGCAAGTCCAAGATTGATTTATTCATTTGAGTTTTTTTCAAGCTACCAGCATAAACTCTCATGAGTTGCTAAGGTTCAGTAGACTCTGGAAGAGTGAGATTACGAATTCAGCTAAAGTCATTGAGAAAAGTGTCCTAAGTTGGACGGTTTTCATTTTGAATTTTAGTTGGTTGAGATATAGTAAGGTTAATCCAAAGTAAATGGAAAACTTTCTCCTATAGTTTACATAGGATTTTCAAGCCTATGAGGATCAAGTGGTCCTCAAGTCGGGTGAAGAAATCAAGTAACTGTTGGTTGAGAGTGAACCATTGTACAAACATCCAAGTCAGATTTTTGGATCAACCAAACTTCAAGTTTTTGGAATCAAATTCATATGAATCCAGCATTCTCAAAGTCTTGTGAGGGATACGAATACCACTTTAGTTACTAAGTCCATGCATCAGTCATGCATAGAAATGGACTAGTAATTGAAATCCATCCATTTCATATGTTTGTGCCTAGATTGCACATTGAGAAACAATGAAGTGGCTAGGGATATTTTTGGATCCACCCTTATAATTCATTCACTACTTTGTACTTTGACCAGTTTATCAAAGGTCAAAGCCAGAGAGTGTTTTGAATCATTTGGGTAGGGATCCCACCACAAAGATGAGACATGTTCTTCTAGTTTTAGAGCATGACCATGTTCTTCTAGTTTAAGAACATGAGCCTCGGGGGGCTGCTTACGCTTACTATATATAGCTTTATTCCCGAAGATGAAAACCATTTCCAAGGGAGAAAGAATGTAATAAAGTGAGTCCATAATCCAAGGGCCCGATCGGCTCAGACAGATCTGAAATCGGGCACCATTTGGTCACTCGTGTGTTTAACCAAAGATCTCCTAACTAGGCTCAAGCATAAGTTAATGTGCTCTCATATTCAAGTTATCCACTTAGCCTAGTGGTTAATTCTCAATAGTGTGAAGGAGGAGGTCTTGGGTTTAACCCCCATGGGAAGCATGAGGAGAGAGATTTTCCCAAGAATTTCTAGAGCCTTCTAACTCAAGTTAACATGACTTAACTTGAGTCTAGAGAGACTTAACTCAAGTGGTGAGTATACCAACCACTAGTGGACTCTAGTGGAAGGTGTTAAAGCACTGGTCGAGAACACTCTAGCCACTAGTAGACTCTAGTGGAAAATATGAAAGGAGTGGAGGACATTGCACATGCACTTGTGGACTCTAGTTACATATGTGGTCCTCATTGAATCGACGAGCTATATATACAGGCACAAGGTTGAGAGGAGAGTCATCTCTCTAGCACGTGGTGGTCGTAATCCTTAGTTTTTCATAATTTACCACATATTTAGGTCCACTTAGATAGAACAAAGTAGTGAATGGCATCCATTTTTCGTCCTCCCTCATCGTATTTAGTGTGTGAGCTAGAAAATCATCATCGTGAATAAAATTCTCTATGGGCCCCAAGGCATCTCCAATCTTTAAACTTTGAGGATGTAATCATCGATGGTGTTATCTGATGGATTTCTTAATTTATTTAGATTTTTCTTGATTCCAAGCTTCTAAGCATTTATGGAGGCTAACTATAATCTCTAAATAGCCTACAACACCTTACTGAATTACCCTAAGTGTTGGACATGTGAATCATGATATTTATGATGTATTATGATAGGATGAGTATGAATCCTTTATCTCTTTCAATCAGCACCTTCATTTCCCTTGTTTGTGTGTGACTGGGTGCTTATGCATGTAGGGGCCTCGGCTAAGATTTGCTAACTAATATGGATATTCTCTTTCCCATGAGAAAATATATATTTTCAAATTATAATTTTTTTAGTTTCCTTTCCCAATATTCTCTATACAGGGAGCATACTAAATCATTTCTTAATCATATCTCCTCCTTAAGACTCCGCAAAATGTGTTAATAATTGAAATTCGAAGTTATTACCTCATTATATTTTTTTTCCTGATACTTGCTGAGATGTTTGCTTTTATCTTGAAAATTCCACTTATGAATGTTGCCACGGCTTGCATGTGTGTTAAATCCCTTTTTGGTACTTTTTTTGCTCCAAATGATTTCTTTCATATAGTCCAAGAGTACTCGGTACCTCAAAGTATTGTAGTGTGACTATTGGGGAATGAAAAAACACGCCTATGGAGCTTTTGGGGGTTGTAGACCCTCTTAGGGTAGTTTTCATAGCGGTCTAGACTCACCATTTTACCTTTCACTCACATCTAAGATTTTGAGAACCTAGTGTGAAAAAGCCAAATATCTAGAAATTTTTAAAACATTCAATTGGATAGTTCTACATCGAGTTCCAAACTCTAAAAGATAGATCATCTATTCTTTTTTCTCTCTACATACGTCCATTTATATACCTTTGCTATTAAAAACATCACTATAGTTTCCCAAACATAATAGTGAAGAGATTAATACCAAGCTAGGATTACAAGAAATAAAACACAAACAGAATTGCCTCAAAAGCATAGTTTAAATGGAAGATACAATTGAGCACAAGGAAGTGCTACAAAACAAGTTCATTGCATACGTAGGTAGTTTTGGAGTTAGACGTCTGTGGAAGCACGTGAACAGCACAAGGAAGAAGAAGAAGCTTGGAGCACAACACAAATTACTAAATGAATTAGTACTAGAATGTACAAAGATAAGTGGCCTATTAGGGCAACATGCATATATACAAGGTGGGGGAAAAAACCTCCGAAAGAGGGGAAAAACTGCTTTGGGGGTCCTAGAGTAATCACACACATCACTACCTTAATATATCAACAAATCCCCCATGGGAGTGATGCGGTGAACAAGGCTTTGGCACTCATGTATAAGGAAGTGCCAAGCTATGTGGAATCAATCCACAAAAGGAGGTAAGCTCAAAGCTTTGTGGACAGCTTAAAACTTCTCCCAAGGTAGAGCCTTCATAAAAAGGTCTACAATGTTCTCCTGCGTGGGCACATATGCCAAGTTGATCTCCCCAGCAGAGAACCTCTCCATGACATAATGATAATGCACCTCAATGTGCTTAGTGCAAGCATGGAACAGAGGGTTCCTCGCAAATGCCAATGTGTTCTAACTGTTAGTGAAGATGGTGGTTGCAAAAGGGTGACCAACACCCAAATCAACCATAAGGTGTCTAAACCACACACATTCAACAGTCGCTATGAAAGCTTCCCTATACTCAGCCTCGCAACTAGAAGTGGCCACAGTAGGATGCTTCTAACTCAACCAAGATATACATGAGCTACCAAGCATGAAGGAAAAACGACTAGTGGACACATGAGTTTCATAGCAACCAGCCCAATCACTATCAGAAAAGGGATGCAAATCTGGTGGTATTGATCCCCCCTTGGGATAAAACAATCCAAGTAGCTGGGTACCACTCAAGTAGTGAAAGATGTGCTTAACCCCTGCCAATGCTTAACACCTGGGCCGAGTTATGCATAAGAAAATCAAGCATTCAATAGCTACTGATAGAGAACAACATCAAATGCATCTCGAGCATCATGAAGACTCAATCATAATCCTATCTCCATAGGAGTGGCAATATGCTTATAGTCTTCAAGGCGAAAATGTTGCAATAATGTGTCAATATGTTTCATTTGACACAAAACCATTCCACCATCAACTTGCATAAAACTGAGTGCCCAAATAGTGATGCAAATGCCCCAAGGTAGACATCTCAAACGAGGCATGCAAATGAGCCTTGAAATTAGCAATATGTGTGTCATGAGGACCAGTGAGCAACATGTCATCAACATACAACACAATAATCAGAAGCACACATTAGCACGCTTAACATATAAGGTGCTTTCAATTGGACTATTCTCAAAGCCATGTGCAATTAGATAGGCATGTATCTTTTCATAGCAAGCATGGGGTCCTTGCTTTAAACCATATAATGCCTTCTTTAACCTACACAACTGCTTTTCATGCCCTTTCTGCACAAAGCCAGGGGCTGAAAAGCATACACTTCTTCATGCAAGTCACCATTCAAAAATGTTTTCTTAATGTCCAACTGATGTACATTCCAACAATGATGAGCTTCAAGTGCATAGATGCTATGAATAGTAGTCATTCGGCAAGTAGGAGATAAGGTTGCATCAAAATCAATGCCTCTTTCATGTGCATAACCCTTTGCAACAAGCCTAGCCTTATACCCATCAATTATTCCATCCAGTTTATGCTTTTAGCTTTTATATCCACTTAGTGAAAATGGGCTTCTTGTCAGGAGGCAAGTCACATAAAGAACAAGTACCATTTTCCATGATAGCATCATATTCAGATTGCATTGCAACCATCCAATGTTCAGAGTTATGTGCTTCATCAAACAAAACAGGTCCAATTTAATCCCAAAGACTAGAGGTAGCCAAAACATAGCAATCTGATGCAAAAGTGGCACTATGTGAGCCTGAAAAAGTATGATATGACAAAGGTGCATCTAATTTCCTATCATGCAAAAGTCTACACCAATGATTTTGGCATAGTTTTTGCCTCCTCAATATCAGCTCTCTCATCAACAAGTGCATCATGTAAATCTGCATAAAAAATGGAAAGATCTGCATCATTACATGAAACATGCAAAGGCTAAGAAGATGACTCATTAGGACCAACACTAGACTTTCCACCTCTAAAAATAGGCTGCAAAGTATCATAGATGTCCTTTGAGCTAACATATCTCTTCTCAGTACATGAAATTAAGGGTTGAAAAAAATCTTCTACAAAAACAGTATCACGGCTAACCAAAATGCATTTACTCTATGGATGATACAGAGGATAGCCTTTGCTTTCAGAACTGTACACAACAAAAAATACATTTTACTACTTTATCATCCAATTTTCTACAATGTTGTTGTGGCATTAATGCGTATGCGAAATAACCAAAAACACGTAGATAAGCAAGAGATGGCTTGTGACCATGCCAAGATTCATATAGAGTGATAGACTACAATGCTTTAGTGGGACACCTAATAAGTACATATGTTGCACACATGACAGCCTCAAGCCAGAAATTGTGGTAAAGCCTGACTCTTGACCATGCATCTTACCATCTCCATGAGTGACCTCTTCTTGTGTTCACCAAGTCCATTCTGTTGAGGTGTATATAACACTATACATTGATCGTTTATCCCATGTTTAGCAAGAAATGCATTAAAGTGAGAAGACATATATTCCCCCTTGATCAGAATGAAGGGTGCGCATTTTTCATGCTGATAAATTTTTAGCCAAAACCAGAAATTGTTTGAAGCACATCAATGTTTGCTTTCAATGGACATACCCATCCATGCCTAGAAAAATCGACAATGAACGTAAAGAAGTAAAGATAGGGAGTCTACATAGGACCATAAACATCACTATGAACAAGCTACAATATCTGCATACCTCGAGCTCAACCAACTTTTGGAAATGAGGAATCCTATATTTTGCCCAAAATACAGCCTTCACATACATGTTTACCAGGTGCCTCAAGTTTGGGAAAAGAGGACACCATTTCAGATTTCTTCAAGCATAGCAAACTAGCAAGATTTAGATGACCAAAGCATGCATGCCAACGCTTTGCATCTGACATAGCCTGAGAATCATGTAGTGCACATACCAAATCATTTATAGATCTTTCATAGTCTATGAGCTTATATAGCCCATGACATAAAATGCAAGAAGCAATAATGACATCAACATTTGATAGATCATGAATTGTACATCTCTCATCAACAAATTTCACAACCAAGTCAATCTTGGCTAATGCAAAAACTGATAAAAGCTTTTTCTTGATCCCTGGCACAAACAAAGCATCCGACAAAGTGAAAGAACTACCATCAGCATTAGTCGGAATGATCTTACCAAGTCCCATGAGAAGATAAGAGGAGTTGCTAGCACATGTGACAGTATTCCTATAGGGGCAGGCTCAAGTAAAGTGAAGAAACTTTGCTACAAGGTAATATGTTTGATTGCCCCACTATCAAAATACCAAACATTTGAGTGTATTGCAGACATACATTGGTCATGAGAAGATGGGTCAAAAGTGCAAAGAGTAGTAAACACCCATTCTTCATTCTTCACAAGATTAGTAGATTGTTTCTCATGTGGAGGCCTCTCCAACAACCATTCTGGCCTCTTTCTTCTTTGCCTCTTTAGCAGCCAGTTTTGGACAGCTCTTAATGACATGATCATTTGCTTTATAGTATTTGAAAAATGATTTTTGATTTTTTGATTTCTTGTCAGCTTTGTCTTCCTTCTTTGAATGTGCAAAATAATCAAATTTTTGCTTACTAATTGAAGAGCTCCATTTTCGTTTTCCATTCTGACTAGCGAGGAAAATCTTGATCTGCAACACACATGATAGACCTGTTCTGCCTAGACTGATCCTCCTGCAGTAGAACAAAAACTAACACTTCAAATATTAAAGCATTTGGATTTCCTTTCATCATCAACGAAAGAGTAGAAGCAAAACTCTAATATGAGTCATGATGACCATTCAGAACAGTCTATTGTCAAGTGAACTATCATAAACGACTTCATTAGTAGAAATTGATTGTTCATTCAAATCCTTGATCTTTGTCAAAAAACTCTCCATAGAATCACCTTCATTCATGTGCTCACTTTCCAACTATTTTCGGAGGTAAGCAACACGAGCCTAATTCCTAGCCTGGTACAATGTGTTAAGTGTATCCCATGCATCCTTCTGTTCTACAAAAGTGAATGTGAGGAATAATGGCACGTTTGACTGACAAAGCTATCAATGCATGTGCCTGGGCATCTCTGCCATCCCAATGAATTTGATCTATAGTGCGTGCAATAGGAATCGCAGCAAAAAAAGGAATCTGTAGAATATCACCATCTTTGACACCTTCGGCATCACTTTAGTACCTCTAGTTGCAATAGTTGCAGGTGTGATAGGATGGTTTTCAACACCCTGCACAATGTTCCATAGTCCTTTTGCAACCAATACATGTCGCATCATATAATACCATAGCGGGTAGTTGGTACCATCCAAGTTATCCTCAACAACCAACATATGGAATACATCACCACTTTGGGCAATGACTAGTGACTAAAATACCTTGATGCAAAAAATTGACTATATCTCAAAAAATTGAACACAAATTCCCACACGAATTCTGCTAAACCTATAGCAAACTTGTAGATGCTTATCTTGGGGAACCAAAATTGGTATATACCTTTGGCACAAAAAGACGAAATAGCATGCACAAGTGCTTCGATAATGCATTAGAAGGCCAACATGAGCCTGAGTATGCTCACCAAAATTTGTGCGATTCTGAGATTGCAACCAGAGAGGTGTGAACGATGCCCTAGATGAAGCGGTGACTTGCTCTACTACCAATTGTTGGAGTTAGACATCTCGAGAAGCACATGAAGAGCACAAGGAAGAAGAAGAAGAAGAAGCTTGGAGCACAACACACAATATTGAATGATTTACCACTAGAATGTACAAAGAAAAGTGGCACATTAGGGTAATAGGCATATATACAAGTTGGCAGAAAAAAACTACCTAAAGAGGGAAAAAAGTGCTCCGGCGGTCCTAGAGTGTTCACACATATCACTAGCTAAATATATCAACAGGTAGTGAGCAATGGCTACCTTAAGTACAAGCATAAGATAGAAATTGGAAAGTTTGGTAGGGTGGATATATAAGCTTTCCCAAAACTTAAGACTAACTTTGAAAGAGAGTACGAATAATGCAAATCTATGCACAACGTGGTTCCATGCAATGATGGATAGGGAAAAAGTGTTGCGCTACATTTTATGAGGAATCATTCAATCAACCACCTAACACTTTGTTGAGCTATGAAATACAACATTCATTGGAAACTGTTGGTAGTTGCAATCAATTATTTGAAGCATCCTAGTGATAGGTAAACTTTTCATCCATTCCCTTAAAATTTGAGTTAAGGATTAATGACTAAATTTTAGTAAGGTGGTATGGGATGTTGAGAACTAGAAATGGTTCTCATTCCATGCTTATTACCTCATGCATGTCTTACATCAACAAGAATAATATATTGTATACACTTCTAGTAGTGAGCCTAAGTATAAGCTACATTTCAAAAGTATGGCCGACTGTGTGTGTGGTGCAAAATGCTTTATCACTGGTTGAGCCATTGGTTGAACTTTTGCCACTAATATATCTAGGGAAAATCGAAGCACATTGATAACAAAGAACAATGCATTGTTTGGTGATCACGTCAACAATACTTAGGTTGAGTGTCATGATTTCAAGTAGAGAATCTTTACTAGAGAGGTCAATTTCCCTAATGTGTTCACATAGTAAAGTTTTGCCAAACCTTGTGCTTGCAATCCTACTATATATTTTTCTTTTTTTAATGTTTGTGCGCACTTTAACTCCCTAAACTCAAACATACATGAATTTAGGTAAACAAGAAGGCTAAATATATTTCCCTCTAGCATATGTAGATAATAAAGCATGTATGTTTAAAGTATTTTTATATCAAATCGCTCTTGATTGTCTTTAGCTCAACGAAGAAGTAATGAGATCTATTTTTTTATGAAACAAAGTTTTGAAAGACCTAGAAGTAATATATGCTTACATAGTATATTGTTTTGTAAGATACGATTCATGTTGACAACAAGCAGGATATTTCAAGAAGAATACATGAAGTAAAGTTGCAAGACATCATGGAAATGAGTAGATAAAATGCTTTAAAAATCACTTTAAGATTTGTACTATTCCCCTCATGCGGTCTCATTTGCTGTGTATTTTTCTATTCTCAACTTACCATTCTCTAGGAGGGTTATCAAAGTTAGCAACACATCTTTATTTTGAGATCTTCCATATCTCTCTCTTGTAGGTTTTTTTTTTGCTTCTAAAGGTGGGCATTTCTTCATCTCTAGAGATGTATCCGTATAAGACTCTTCCTTGGAGGTAAGCCTTCATCCTTAGGGACCATGTTTGATAATTGCCCCTGACCAATTTATCTATGAATGATTGAAATACATCTCGCATTTTACGTTGATGTTGCTCTGATACCAGTGTTGGAGGAGATGGTGGACACTTTCCAAAGATGAGATGGTGTTGCAAATTCCAACTTTGCACGAGCCAAAAATGACTTGAGGAGTGCAAATTAGAACTCTGGAGCTATCTAGGAACCACAAATAATCACCCAAGTACATTGAAAGATTATCCTCAAATCATTGGATTAAAAGAGATAACTTGGAGTCTCATTGTGAGCCAAAAACTTGTTATTTTGGTCACTACACCTACTCAGAGAAATGAACACTACTTCTTTCTTCATAACAATTGGACAAAATCCTTTTCAAAATATCTAACTAACTAAGGTAGCTAACGTTCACAAGTTATTTCACGTGAAATGATCAACCATGCAATGAGAAGGATCTTTAGCAAGTCTAAGGTGTATCCCAACTTTTTAGGAGCTGACCAATATGTAGACCAGAGAGCACTATTTTTCACATTACTCGCTAATGACTAAAGCAATTGAGCTAAAAATTGTTGCTTGCAAATAGAATTTCTAATGAATCTATAGCAACTTCAATCACTAAAAATGGTCATGTATTCACTAATAAATGGATCAGAGAAGCTCACTATTGTAAGTGGTTCATGAGAGAGAAGAGAAAATGGGACATAACCAAAATGTATGTATTATTGTAGATAAAGTACAATGGTATTGGCAGCGAATGATTGCACAATATGAGGGCAATGATAGAGCTATAATGTGAGCTCAATATTCTCTTGAATTCCCTTCCAATATCTCTCCCAATCAGGGTCACCAAATAAATCATGTGATTGCTCCTACAAACTTCACGTGTATGCAAGTGCTTTTTACATATGCACTTTTACAATGAGTAAAGATTAACTTTTAGAGATGGTTATTCATATGTGACTTCATGTGACTATATAAATGTAAATATCCAAATGTCCAAGTCTGTAGGTTTTGATCCATTTGCACCAACATGTTTGATTCTCCTCATGTGTGTCAGTCTATTCTTGATTGCCTCTTTCCATTTGGTGTACTTCCTTGTATCTCCATAACAATCGCGCACATGATCTTCAACTACGTTTTTCATAATGCATAATGATTTGTCATGTAAGAATCATAAGTAAACGTTTGAGTTGGATATGTAACCCTAGAAGACTTTTTTTCTTCACATTTTGGAGGAATAAACCTCCTTTACCTTGGGTACTTAGTATCTTTCTTTGATGTGCCTTCCTTCCCCATTATGTGTCCTTCATCGTCTTCATCTTCATTACCTTCTTCATCCAACTCCACCAATGTTTCTTTGTCTTTTTTTATCGATTGTGATTCATAGCTTGTTGGAGATTGCACCCACCATGTTGAGGTCATGCTTGAACTATCTTCATTGATGGAATTTCTTGGGCTACTTAGCTCCAAGTCAATTTGTTATTCATCATGTCCATGCTTTTCTTCTTCATATTCCTACATGCAATCATACTTTTTATACCAAGGGAGTAGCTCATCAAATGCTACATCCCTTGATATCCTCGAGTCCTATGTGTTTGGGTTGAAGAACCTTAAACCTTTATATTCATTTGAATATCCTTGAGACACATACTTTTCTACCTTTGGTTGTAGCTTGTGCCTCAATTTGTTTTGCACATGTACATAACAAGTACATCCAAATATCTTGAAGTTGGAAGAATAAGGTTTCCTACCATAATAGGCTTGATGTGGTGTCAAGCCATTGGTCCTTGATCTATGAGCCGTAGTCATAAGATACATGGTGGTATTTACTGCATCACTCCAAAACATGTTAGGTACAATCATCTCATTAAGCATTGCTCTAGCAATCTTTGCAATGTATCTATTCTTTCTCTCTACTAACCCATTTTGTTGCATTGTACATCTCCATGTTACTTGCCTCTTGATGTGTTGATCAATAAGAAATTAAGAAACGCATTAGAGAAATATTCTCACCTCCATCAGAGCTTAGCTTCTTGATATATGTACCTATTTCCTTCTCTACTCAAACCATCTCTGAATGCTTTGAAACATGTAAACACATCTGATTTGTTTTTTTATGAAATAAACCCAAACCATCATTTTGCAATCATATATAAAAGTGAAAATGTATTGGCTATGTCCAATTGATTGCTCTCTAATTGGCCCCCACACATCTGTATGTATCAACTCAAATTGATGTTGGCTTATGTAGCCACTCTTCTTGAATGGAAGTCTAGCTTCCTTCCCTAGTTCTCAAGATTCATAGAAATGCTTCATAAAGTGTCCTTGGAATTTGGTAAGTCCCTCAATTAGCCTCTCAAATTGACTTTCCGTCATCCTTTGTATGTTAATTTGACCTATCTTCCTGAGCCACAAATCAAAGTCCAAACTCTTCTTGTTTCCATATGTGAAGTAGACATGCTGAGTGGAATCAAAATTTACCTCCAAAGTGAAGATTCTCCCTTGCTTCCCTCCTCTTGCTATGTCCTTGTACCCTTGCTTACGGTTCTCTACAAAGCACATACCTTTATTGAACCTAATAGCCTCTCTCAAAAATTCGCCCTAGGGACACCAAGTTCTTTGTGATGGTAGGTACATGCAAGACATCCTTGAGAGATCTTCCTTCCTCCATGTCATCCAAAGCTACATCTCCAACATGGCAAATTTCATGGGCTACATCATCATTTGTTTCTAAATGTCCTTTACATTTGGGGTCATGTAGATTAATAAACCAAGAAGCATTGCAACTTATATGGTTGCTACATCAACTATCAATATACCAAGCATTATCTACTTTGTTGGAATTCCCATTCATATGCATCATCAAGAGATTGTCATTTTTTGAACTTGTAGAAGCATAATTTTGTATGAAGAACCTTGAAAATAGCTCCTTTTGGTCTCTTCCTTGCAAACAATATCTAGCATAGTGGTCAAACTTTCCACATATGTAACATCCTTTGACATATTCATTCATGTTTTGTTGATGCCTTCCTCCACTTCCTCTTGTCCTTCCTTTACATCTTTGTTATGAGATGCCTTTTTTATTTTTTTTGATTTTTTGAGTGGCCTTTCGTTCCTCCAAACCTTCCTTTGCCCCTTTCATTACTTGCATACAAAAATTGTCCATCCTTGATTTTAGTTGAACTTCCACCTCTAGCCCATGTAGATAATCAAGCATGGATGTTTAAAATATTTTTTCACTATTTATTGTATTTAACTCAGAAAATAAGTAATGAGATTTTTTCTTATGAAATCAAGTTTTGAAAGACCTAGAAGTAACATATGCTTACATAATATATTGTTTTCTAAAATATGATTCATTTTCTATTTCTAAAGGAGATATATTTTGACAATTGAATATGCTTGGACACTTGTAATCAAGGCCATCATCAGTTCTGTATTTTTTCTTAAGTAGCTTTGTGGTACATAACTGTAGAATATGTTCAGTCGGCTCAGGTGGTTTTTTAGAGAGCATTCGTTTTCTTTTCTACTTGTAAGGGAAACGCAGAGAGCTATTTAACAAAGACACAAAGACATGCAGGTGTTTAGATTATTATGTTTATTGATTTTCCTTCAAGATTAACATCGAGGATGATTTTTTTTAATTTGAAAGTCGTTCAATGGGAATTCGATCGCCTACACATGTGGAATAAACAAAAATGAATGGGTTCATGTGATTCTTCAGAATGTTTAACTCCTTCGCGTGTAAGACATCTGGCGATTGAAGTGTGGATGAGACTACTTTCGTGAAAATGAAGCGGTCTTCTGGTTTTCCAATAGCTCCCCTAGCAGCCATCTGAGTAATGTAAAGACCTTTAATGAGTGTCTTAAAGAAGCTATTAAGGTAGCGAAGGTGCTTCTGCTCATAGATTTCATGTTCAACCTCACGGATAAAAGCGAGATTTGTTGAATGAATACGTGCGAGCCGTTGCGTTGTCAAGAGAGCTGGTTTTTGGGCCATGCTTGTGTTGTTAAAGGCTTTCGAGGACCTATACGCTCTTGCTCGTTGAAAGAAGGAATCTAGCATGTACTTATTTCAAAAAAGAGTAGGTCTTTGTAGATCTCGGATCCTAAAATATTGTGTTCCTAATAGAAGATTATATTCTTCGAAAAAAGACTAGCTTTTTTCTCAATCTGTCATTCTAAAACATTATATTCTTTTTTATCTCTGGAGATCGATTGGGACAATAGCCTAACCTGGCAATGTTCTTTCCAAGTACCTAAGGTCCACTAACGTACAAGGACACCTGATCTCTGTCATGAAGACATAGCTTGAACAAAACGAATTATCACCATATCACATCTCATGGACGTATGCATATCTAAAGTGAAGGAATAAGATTCTTATTTGTGTTTTCCTTCACCTCAAATGATATTCATCTTCCTCCAAGACATGAGTACAATACTCACATAATCAAAAAAAACAACAATGTCACTCTCGGTAAGGATGACGTTCATGAGATCAACCCAGAAAAAGAGATTCACAGATTCCGATTAAAGAGATCATGTCATTCCGCTAGGCAGTACACTTATTGATTCATGGTCTTCTCGAAGCTCCACTCAGTGGCACATTGCATGGTCATTCTTCCGATCAGCATTCTAACTTTTATTCGCCGTTGAACGTGTGCGTCTACGACTCAACTAAATGCTGTACCAGCCGAGGTTACGAATTTCATCCTCATGCTGCCATATAAGCGGCTCGTGGCGCCCATGAGCATTAACAATGCTACGAGAACGATAGCTAAACCACATCCTTCGACAATGGTCCTTCCTCGTCCTCATGCACACAGGCCAGTAAAATGAAACCAGAAAAAACAATAAAAAATGATACATGAATCAAAAAGTTTGAACGGATTAACTTTCCGTTTTTGCTTGTTATTGAATTTATTGCCCTCGAGCAAAAACGTTTTATCTTTGATGGCAAAAAACCTGAATTGATTTAAGATTTGATGTATTAAACTATTCATTATCCTAGAAGGGTCTAGAAATTCTATGCGTTTATTTATTTTCTATAAATCCATCGGTCACTTGAGAATCAATTAGTAATGTTACAATTGATGCAAAATCCTATGTCACTGTCAACTTCTACATGAGATGAGATGAAAATTCAATGGATTCACAAATATGTAAAGTTTCATAATGTTGATAAAGTATGTAAATTATAAATATTCACTTGATTTCTAGAACAGCATCGGTCTTAAGAACGAATAAATAATTCTCGAATCTATATTAGACTGCATGTAACTGAAAACTTCAAATGAAATGAGATTTAACTTCGTTGTCTTGATTGCATTCGGAGGTATAGATTATAAAATCATTTAGATATTCGGATGTGTAGATGCTAGCTGTGGCAACATAGATTATTGCATAGATCTTGCGAGATAATAGACGATAGGCGTTCGACGGAGAGAAAATAATATATCACCTTCGCACATAAGAAGTACATTTCCATTTTATAATGAAAATTGATCATTCAACATTTGTAGCGAGAAGGGCGATACAAGAAAATTAGAGAGAAGTACAAATAATTATGATGACCTTTCTGACCGTTCATGAACAACCCATTTCTTTTTCAGCTTATTGTTTTTTTATAACACAAAGTCTGTGGTGTTTAGAGGATGTGAAGCTTTTACTCTTGAACATGGATTTCTCTATCAATCATTCTTTGAGTGGTCTACCAAATTTGGCCACACATCTTTCCTTCTAGATGTTTCAAAGAGCTTCACTTCATAATGCATTCCCGAGAGCTGGCATGTTTCTCGTTTTTTTTTCTTTCCTTTTTTTTTTTTTTTGAGGAAGTTCGTTCGAGGCCTAGTCTCCCTAACAGAATGGAGGATATTTCAAGAAGGATACATGAAGTAAAGTCGCAAGACATAATGGAAATAAGTAGATAAAATGCTTCAAAAAGTGCTTAAAGAATTTAACCATGTAATGGCAACTACTATCAAGGTTGACAACCAGCCAAAATCCTTGAGAGGTAGAAGGAAGGTCAATAATGTTTTTATTCCCCTCATGCGAGCCCATTTGCTCTCTGTTTTGCTATTCTCAATTGACCATTCTCTAGGAGGGTTGTCAAAGTTGGCCACACATCTTTCTTTTGAGATCTTCCAGATAGCTTCACCCTTGATAGCATTCCCAAAAGCACTTGAGCATCCAATCACTTCTTTGAGTAAAGATTGTTTCGAATTGATTTGTCGTTGAAGGTCCAAAATCCTTTCAACAGCTTTTTAGACTAATAAACTCCTTCATCATGAAAAGACAAGAGGCCTCAATTCTTATCTACCATTGAAGTAGTGCTTACACCATGGACGACCACCACAGATTTCAGTAGCTTTGACATTCTTCAAAACTCTCTGGTGAGGTATTTTCTGTTTCGAAACCACTTTTTTATTTTCTATGTGGGGATGCCAAAGGGCAAGGAACTTCAAATCCCATTGATACTCATCAAGATCAAACAACACCTCCTATTAAGTGAAACATAAGAAAAAACGTTTTTCTTGAAAAGTGGTGTTCCATTCCAACTTCTTCTATTATACCATCTCAACCCTTCAATCCTCAAGGGATCCTATCCAAGAAGGAATTGAGTCTTCGATATTTCCCAAGCTTGAGTTCTCCTTAACAAGCACCAATATTCTTTGTCCACTCACCTAGATGGATCAAGGTCCTCAAATTGTATACATTCCCTATTATTATCAATGTAGAGGTCTTTCCATCAGGAGGACCCTTTTTTCTAATCATTTTTCCTTTTTTGAGGTTTCTAGGATCAACTTTCTTGGTACCCTTAATTCAGAACTAAATTGAATCTTGTTGTCTAATACGGAGTTGCCCACTTCCAATCTTCATTGATCTTAGGGTAAGGTTTTACCTTTCTCCAGACCCTCCATAAAGAGCAAGCTGACTTTGAGTTGCTACAAGTCACCCAAAAAAGGGAGAATAATGAAGAGAGTGATTTGTGTCCCTTCCTCCAAGGAAGACCCACAAAATCAAGAGAACTTTTATTTCTAAAGATTAGTCTGGTTGAGGTGGATATCATCTTGCTCGAGGCTTTGACCATCCTTTTAGTATCCAACTTGTTACGGACTCCTTCAATATATAGACACCTAAGTCTCTTTGGCTAGAATACATCCCATTTGATTTTGGGCACACCCTCCTCTTGGAGTCACCTCTCTATAAAAAATTCCTTCAAAGTCTTTCTAACCTACCAAGTTTTTTATCATTTGCTTTCCAATAGAGAAGAAACAAAATTTGGAATGTTAGAAGGAATGTATTGAGACTATAGCCCACCCCACCAAGTTGATATCCATTCCTTTACAATATCCAAGTTTAGTATCAATCTGGGCAAGCACCGAAGC
Organism: Ceratopteris richardii; assembly: GCA_020310875.1. Lineage (NCBI taxonomy): Eukaryota > Viridiplantae > Streptophyta > Polypodiopsida > Polypodiales > Pteridaceae > Ceratopteris > Ceratopteris richardii. Next base: position 17,772,121 of record CM035441.1, read on the forward strand.
CCACTAGCCTCCCACAAGAACATTGAAACCGAACTCAATACCCAACGCTAAACATTTGACCACTTAGAATATCTTGGCAATCCTCATCAATCATCGATTATGATGCATTTTTGAAAATAGCCTTGAAAGTACTTCTTGAGTCGTTCATACTAGATCTAGAGGCTTTGGAAATCATAATTCAATAGTTTTAAAAGGTGGTGATAATGATGGAGTATTTATGTAAGAAATCATTTGTCGCATTGGCAAAGATCCTCATAAGCACTGAATCTAAATTTTGCAAAGGCAAAAGTATTTTCATTTGACCAATAAGGGCATGATACTTAACTAAGAAATGAAGTTTATCCATTATAATGACATGATGATAGAGAGCTAAGGCATAGTCTCGCTTGATCAGGCACTTTAATATCATCCTTCAAGAGAGTTGATGATCTATTATAATGGGAGTAGTAGCATTTCCCACAAGCATTCAGATCATCTTAATGATTGAAGAATGAAATTGCACTCAATTCTATTTCAAGCTTTGTTTATGTTGATTTTTATGATGAGGAAATTTTGAGAAGATTGACCTTCAAATACTAGACCTTCCCAAACATCAATAATGGTGCATAAACCTACCCTTAATAAGACCTTTTTGATCCTCAGACATTAAGGTAGGTAGATGTAAAACAATGCAATTGGTCAAAACTTAAATGAAGATCTTGAAGTGATTTTATAGCAACATAATAGGATATTAATTCTTTTGTTGAAGATTTAGGTGTGAAGAAGCACACCAACAGCACAAGGAAGAATAAGAATCTTGCAAAACAACATAACAAAAAACATATTGCCAAGTGAATGTACAAAGATAAGAAACCCATTAATGTTACATGCATATATACCAATCAGGGAAAAAGAACTCCTTAAAAGCAAAAGAAATACCCAAGTTGCATGTGGATATTCATCTCATCTCTCAATTCTTTCAAAATTTTACCAAATGAAGATATATTCAAATTAGTGGAAAATCAAATTGAGTCTAGAGTATTACTTTTGGTTTCTTAGTTTGACGTCCATTATCATAAGGCTTGTCACGAAAAGTTTTATTTGTAAGAGTATTAGAACTCCAGAAGGCTAAAGCTTGGACTCTTGTTTCGAGTCATTTAACAAATACGTAGGTACACATATTGATTTTCAACTACGTTTGGAGGAATTCATTGTCCGATGCTTGCGCAATGGAACCCATCATTATCTAGTATAGATGATTGAGAAAATCCTTTAGCATCTCCATAGTAGTTTGATTTTAGTTTTATGGTAAATAGTTGACAATGACAGCTATGAAACCTTGACTCAACTGGTTTGGTTTTCTACCAAGTATTCTTGATTCAAGCAATATATGAGGAGAATACCGAAGAGATATTATACAAGAAATGTTTATTCGACAAGGCAAGAGTTTCTTAAAGGAGAGTGCTGGTCTTAGAGAACGTTTGAAAGGATTTTTTCTCTGATGCATGACTGAATTTTAGATGTTTAACATACTAATCCTAATGGCCATCATTTTATAGTATGGGTTATTAAGGAGATCCTTCATCAGTTTTGTAACTTTCTTAAGTAGTTTTTGTTGGAGGAGATGGTGGATAGTCTTCTGAGATGAAGTGTTGTTGCTTCAAGCTCCTTCACACCTACCAAGCATAAATGTTGGAGAGTGTACTTGGCCTCTTTAGCATGCTAATGATCATATATAATCATATATGTTTCATAGGAACATGATCCACTAATCAATGGATCAAAACAGATAGATATAAATTGATCCAAGACTAAAGAACTTGCTATTCTTGTCTCTACACCTGTTCAATGTTTTGAACAGTTCTCTAAGTACAGCGGCAATTAGCTTAATTCCTTTTGGGAAACTCTAATTTGCATGGATATCTATCAGTCCTGAGTGAGTTCATCAAAAATGATGAACTACACAGTGAGAATGGTGTTTAACAAATCACAGAACCTTCCTGACAATTAAGGGGTGCATCAATCAACACACCAACGAGTAAAGATGTGTTAATATCTCACGATCCAGAGAGGCAATGATACTGAGACTTTGTAGTCATATACTAGATAGTATGTTGAATCTACAATGCTTTAAATCATGACAAATGATCAATCATGCACTGCAAATGAGCTCTTAGAAAGTCACTATTTTGAGTAGTCATGAGAGAAGTGAAATGAGAATGCAATGATAATATGTATATTAAATATACACAAATACTATGTCATTGGCAATCATATAATGCTAGATGTGTGAGAGGTAAATGAGCTATTAGATGAGCCCTCAATTCACAATAGATTCCCTGCACAATGATCTCATACAGGCGAGGTAACACAAGGATCATTTGATCCACTTTTCATATTTGTGTTTGGAGCCAATGTTTGATTCAAATTCAAAAAGTTGCACCTAAAAGTGAATCCTAAAGTACAGCATATGTTCTCTCATTACGCAACAACCAAAAACTTTGAGATTTGATGCTTTCTAACTTCCTTGTGGTTGTAGGACACTTTTACCAAGATAAATTTAAATGGTTTTTACAAGAGGTTGATCATATAAGGTTCTATAAGAGATGTGCCAATTATCCAAGTATCTGGGCTTGGTGTTAATTGCACCAACTGTTTTGTGGTGCATAACTATAGAGTATGTTTGTTGGTGCAAAACAAGCCTACACACATTGGCTTGGAAAATTGGAACCTTGGAAGGCTAAAGCTTGAACCCTTGAAGAATGTGTTTACATGAACCTTGAACCATAGGAACCAATGCTTAACTAGTTATTACCTTTTATCCTATGTAAAAGTCTATATGACTTTAATCACTCATGTAATCACACCTAATTGAGAAAGTCATGGAAATTTTGATTGATTAATAGGTGAATGATTGAGAGAATATCTCATTCACTTTTAGGTACAAGATTCTAGGAGATTGACATGATTTTGAAATTCAAAATCTCACTCAATCTCTATATAATTTACAAGTCAAAAGTCGCGGGTATTATTCACTCCTCCTGAGGCAATTCTGAGTCAATCATTGAGTGTGTGTGAGCTACACCATAGCCTACACCTCTGAGTACCATTGAGCATCACATTACATGCAAATGGGAATGTACAATCATTAGATTTAATCAATATACATATATTCATAGTCTCTGTTTTCTCTGAGTGACTACCTCCAACTCTGTCAACTTCAAAGGAGCATATCTCAAGATCTACGGAACCAAATTGGATGATTCAAAGTGCATTGGATTCAGCTCAAATTCTACTATACACCTACAAAGTTTCAAGGCCATTGGATCTACCGTCACAGAGAAATTTCAGTCGGGGTGCTCACTGGTCTGTGACTGTAAGTCTCCTAAAAAGTCGGGGGTACACCTTATTTTGCTAAAGTGATTTCTCTGAGTGTGGTTTATCATTTTCCTTCATTCCACTTGCAAATGGAAGCTTACTAGGCTAATAGAATATCTCTAGAAGGAATTTTGCTAAATGTAACTACACTGGTCACACTGAGCATAACACTGAGCAGGTATCAAGACCAAAATAGAAAGTTTTCAAGTCTTGTGATTTGCAAAGTAGTCTGTTTTGATCAAGTCATTACTCAAATCTTTTTCAAAGTACATATAGCATATTTTGGTGTCATTTGGAAGTTCAAGGAGTCTACTAAGTATATCTGAAGAGAAAGGAGGGCAGGTGTGAAGCAGGTTTTGCAGCACCAGCTTGATCTTCTGAGTGCATCCAGCCATCACATCCAACAGTGGTATCAGAGCAAATAAGGTAATCATGGGTGATGGTTTCCCTTCCTTCATTGACAAATTGGACAGAAATAATTACCAGGCTTGGTCATTGAGAATGAAGACCTATCTACAAGGGAGAAGCTTGTATGGATACATTTCAGGAGATGAGGAGTTGCCCTCATTCAAGACCAGAGGCCTACCTACAAAGGATGAACATGAGAGGCTCAACCAATGGTGTGCAAAAGATGCTTTGGCAAGGTCATATCTTCTAAACTCTATTTCTGATTTCCTTCTACCTCATGTAAGGAATTGCAAGACTTCCCAAGAGACTTGGGAAACCTTGTCAACATACTTTTCATCAAGCACAAGGGCCAGAAAGAATCAGCTATGGATTGAGTTTACAACTCTTAGGAAGCAATCAAAACAATGTGTCTCAGATTTTGTCACCAAAGTCAAGGACATTGCAGATCAACTTGCAAGTGTTGGAGAAGAAATTGAGGAAGAGCAAATAGTCAGACAAGTGATCAATGGACTAAAGGCAGATGACAAGTGGGAGAGCTTTACCACAGCAATGGACTTATACATGGACATCCAAGCACCTGATCTAACAACTCTGATTGGACAACTCTTTACACATGAAGCAAAGATCACAAAGAATGGAGAGCAATCAAAAGGTAACAATCCCTCTGCCCTATATACTGATAAGAAGACTAAAGACAAGGGTAAAAGCAAGAAGGTTGATGAAGAAGGCTCTACCTCCCAAGCAAATTATGCAGGGAGAGGTAGATCATCTAGAGGTAGGGGCAGAGGAGGTAAGTCAGGTAGGGGGAGACCCTATAACCAATCTCCATGCAATATTTGTGGCTTGTCTAACTGTAATAAAGTAAGTCTATGATCCAAGGGTCTGGCCGGTTCAGACAAGATCTGAAATCGGATACCGTTTGGTCATCCGTGTGTATAACCAAAGATCTCGAGTTTAGACTTACTAGGAGGTCTTGTGCTCTTGTGAACAAGTGATCCACTTAGCTTAGTGGTTAAGTCTCAAGGATGTGAAGGACGAGGTCTTGGGTTCAATCCCCATGAGGTACATGGGAAGAGTATTTTGCCCAAAGAACTCTAGAACCTTCTAGAAGCATCCACTGGACACTTGGCGCACATGTAGTTACATGGCTGACACTTGGCTGGTTAGTATCCACCTGCCCAAGAAGGTAGTCCCCTGGAGAGAGCTATATATAGAGGCATTTGGTTGGGAGGAGAGTCATCTCTCTAGCATGTGGTGGTCGTAATCTTCGTTCTATTGCATTGGTATCAGAGCAGAGTGTCCTAAAGCAGTAAGCAGAGCTGAAGTGCAAGCCTAACTCTCCCAACTTTCATCCATCCAAGAAGAATCAAAGATTGAGCAAAGCTTGAAGGAATTGGAGCTGTGAAGTGAAGATCCGGAGGCCTAAGTTAGTCGACCACGACGGACCAAGTCATCCAAGATTATTTCTTGATGAGGAAGCTTCAAGAATGGTGAATAGCTCCTCGCAAGGATCAAGAGGATGAATCACTCTTCCAAAGGATCAAGGGATGGACGAAGCTTTGATCAAAGCTAAGTATTTTCCAGTTTTTGCTTGGCCTTAATGCTTGATTTATTTTGTTTTCATTATTCTACACTTAATCATAGATGCACATTGAAATAGCCAAGATTTCAATTGATTAAGTCTAGATTAGAATAATGAATTAATCCATTTCCTATTTCAAGCATTAGTTTGCATCAAGGAAAGACTTGATTTCAAAAAGATCCTTGTGCATCAAAGAATGTATTTTGGTAGTTTAAATACATATTTCCTTTCCATTGAGTAAGTTTTCTATTGCACTTCAAGGGTATGTTTTTATATCATAGTGCATTAGGACAAAGGAAAGGATATTCATGCATCAGGATTGCATGATATACATTCTTAGTACAAGGAAAAAATCGTGCATCAAGTTTATGCATGATTATTGTATTATTTTTTGAGCATGCAAAGAACATGCATGCATACGCATGTGAACATATGCTTTTGCATGTAGACACATGCATTTGCATGATAGAATGGAATGCTGTTTGCAAGTAGATATGAGAATGTACTCTCTTAGTATTTAGCTTACTTTATAAAGCTCGCAGTTTGACATTAGGGAAGACCAAGGACTAGTTAGTTGCAAAGACATACTAGTTCTAGTATTGCAACTCAAGTAATTAGTCGATTTCTTCCCAAGTCGATACTCTTCTATCAAACATAAATACTTAATGAGAATTAAGTATGTTAGATGTCTTGCTAGGTATAAGTAAGCACTAGGAGAAAGTTAAGTAATAAATTTTCTTGATAACCAAGAAAATTTAATTACTTGCAAACTCTTTTGTGATGTATGATGACTCTAAGTCCTGGATGTACTTAGAAAGTCATGCGGATAAAGCTTAAGTTGATTAGTTATATATTTTATAACTTCTCAAGCATCCCAAGGTTGGATGAGAGCATCAACTATATTTCCAAAGTTCCATGAGCACTCTTCTATTTAGAAGATTTCGAAAGTTTTAAAGAAGTTTCTTGTGGTTTCAAGATTTGTATCTCATGATGAAACCTCGGTAAGTAACTTTTTGGAATAGAGATATGAAATAGTCAAGCCTTCTATTTCATGTGAGATCATTCTCCTACTATGTTCAAGATGAATTTAGCGTTGGGAAGGAAGATGTTCCAAGTAGAGGATCTTAATTGATTCATGAACTCTTCCCAAAATACATATAAATTCATATTATATGATAGGTCCAAGGAATGATGCAGGCAAAACCTCTTTAGGATATAAATGTTTTGCCAAGATATAAAGGTACCAATCTTTTATAAATTTTCATTTGATTTCATCCCAAGGGGTGATGGAAATCAAAGGTTAAACCTCAACATCAATTGATCCTTGACGTCAATAAAAGGATGTTAGGTTCCATAGTTGCATCTCTGGTAAATGATGCAACTAGCTAAGCAATCTTTAGGAAATAATATAAGTTCCTAAAGACTTGAAGCAAGTGTGAACTTTTTATTTAGGAGTAGAAAGTTCCAAGAAATGGATCTTGAATCCATGAACTTCTCCTAAACAAGTTATAAAGTTCAAAGTGTTCATAGTTGCATTACTATTGGATCAATCAATAGATGCTTGGACTTTAAACATAAATTTGATTAGTGAAATATGTTTAAAGGACTCTAGTAACATCTGAAGATTGACCAATAATAATGAGTTTTGTATCAAACTCAAGAATAGAAGTCGATATCACATAAATGAAAGTTCAACTTAAACTTTCATACTGGCAAATGTGATATTTCGTCTCTAGTTTGATACTCAGGAAATAAATACAATTGAATCAGTAAATTTTTTGGATATTATTTGAAAGAAGTTCTTTCAAATGTTCTTTTTACAAACGATTCCAAGATGAATCATTAGACTGGAAAGCAAAAAATTCCAAGATGAATCATTTGCTTCAAATTATAGCCTAGTATTACTTGATAGGAATCAAAAAGTTCTTGAAAGAAAAATCTCCCCAGACGTGAGACTAGCATCTTTCAAGAAAAGTTATAGAGTAAGTAGTTCCCAGTAAATCCCTAACCACCAGTTTTGGTATTTAAGTCCAAATAAGTAATATAACCTAACGGTATATCAAAGATTCTTAGCTTTGGAATCTGAGAGGCATAAGTGTATGCTTGGACTTGTGTAAAGGGAAAGATCTCTAAAATCCTGCAGGTAAGCAAAGAAGCTTAAGATAGTTTAAGAGATCTTAAAGATAAAGACTAAGTCTTTTTATCGCAAGATCAACCAGACTTGATCAATCTTGGCCATGATTGTCCAAGTAATGTGCGATTAGAACTACTTTGTAGATTGCCCAAGTATTGGCAATAAAATTCCTTTTGGGAATTATTCACTCAAGTTCCATTTATTCGATGGAAAACTGTGAAAAAAAAGTAAGTTGTTCCAAGTCTGAACAGAGTAAAGAAATTCCAAGAATGTAGTCTGCAACCATGAAAATGGTAATTAAGTCTGTGGAAGGTAAAACATAAGTGTTTACCTATCCTTAAAGGGATTTTGGTACAAATCCAGAAAGCATGAGCGGATGCTTAAGACTTAAGCAGTAAAGAGATTCCTAAATAAAGTCTCCGGGGTAGGTACCTAAAGCAACAGTAAAGAAAGGAATCTAAAGACAAGAAGTCAAAAGCTCCTGTCGCTACAAAATTGGTCAAGGGTAAACCAATTGAACTTGAATTCAAGAAAATTCAAGTACTTGGAATTCTGATTGGTTTTCATTTGAAAGCCCCAGTAAAGAAGAATTGATATTCTGTCAAGAGGTTTTCAAGTTTCCAAGGCAAAGCACATGATTCTGAGGTGATCATGCGAAGGAATCAAAACCTAGGAAAATCTAGTTAGAGGTAATGCCTGAAACTTCCAATTCTTGTAAAGGAATTGAAGAAATAAGGTACTCTATCAAGAGATGTTTAGACTTTAGGATAAGAATCACCCACACATTAATGTGAATATAAAATAGGGTGGTATGGGACACCAGATTTTATACTCAGATTGATGTAGGAAAGATGGAATGGGACATCGGACCGTGGGATGATGATTATCTTTTAGTCCTAGTTTGGATTTTGAAGTTAGGTTTCATCCTCAAGGGAATTAAGACTTCAAGAAAAGTTTAATTCGTAAAGGATGAAAGTAGTATCTTACGATACTTCTAGGTAACTTCAAGATCAAGGAAACTGAAGATATGAAGTAAGTAACTTCCAAGATCTTCTAAGAACACTTCAAGCTTACGTGTTATTGATCAGAAATATTTGATAAATTTCTGAAAGAAGTTGGACTTTGATTTTGAGTTGATCTTTTCAACTAAAGATTTAATTGACTAAGTCAAGCATCAAGTTCCTAGTGTAACTTGATAAAATTCACTCTTTTAGACTCAAAGAAATGCACAAGAATTGCATTCACGGAGTCAAAAAGATTGAATGTGACCTGAACTTAGTCTCAAGTGAAGCATTATTTGAATACAAAACTCATCAGCATAACCTCAGTGGGTCGACACACTGATGTTGGTTACCACACTAGTATCTTGTGGTTGGATGTTTTTTGATTTTCTTTTGAATCTTTTTGAGAATCCAGCTTATTTCTCTTAAAGATAAAAGACAATGCTTCAATACCTTGTTGAAATTGATCTTTGAAAAGTTGAAGTCCTGAGTCATCTAGTCTTTGACTCATAACAAATTTATGTATGTGCGAAGTTTGAATTGGTTGTACAAAGTCTTAGTTATCTCTTTCCGCTTTCCAAATCTTTTGGAATTGACTCAGATATGGTATCTGATTCCTTTTGCAAAAGACCAGGGATAGCCGGTTAGAATTAGATAACTAACTTGAACATCCTAGATAGATGTTATGTACAAGAACCTTTTCAATCTTCAAAAGATGATAAGTCTAAGTAGACTTATTCATTTGATTTTGCTTCAAGTTATAGCATAAATAATTTCCTAGAGTCCAGTATACTCTAGAATAAAGAAGTTAGGAATTGCTCATTGGATTGACAATTCCCAAGAACTTTCAGTTAAAAGTCTTTGAGAAAAGTGTCCTAAGTTGGACAATTTTCATTTTGAATTTGAATTGGTGAAGTTAGTATGGTTGATTCCACCGAAATGGTAAACTTTCTCCTACAGTTTACATAGGATTTTTTCAAACTCATTGGGACAAAGTAGTCCTCTAGTCGGGTGAAAAAATCAAGTAACTGTTAGATAAAAGTAAACCATTGTACAGACATCTAAAGTTAGATGTATGGGACAACCAAACTTCAAGTTTTCCAAAACAAATTCAAGTGAATCAAGAATTCTCAAAGTCTTGCGAGGGATAAGAATCCCACCTTCATTACTAAGCCAATGCACCAGTTATGCCTAGAAATGGACTAGTAATTTGAATCCACCTAGTTCACATGTTTGTGCCTAGATCGCACATCCAGAAACTGTGAATTAGCCAGGGATGTCATTAGATCCACCCTTATTATTCTTCACTAGTTTGTACTTTGTCCCGTTCATCAAAGTGCAAACCCAGATAGTCTTTTGAATCATTTGGGCAGGGATGCCACCACAGAGATGAGACATGTTCTTCCAGTTCTAGAACATGACCATGTTCTTCCAGTTTTAGAACATGAGGCTCGGGGGTTGCCTACAGTATGTATATAGCTCTATTTTCGAGGACGAAAATCTTTTCCAAGGGGAGAAGAATGTAATAAAGTAAGTCTATGATCCAAGGGTCTGGCCGGTTCAGACAAGATCTGAAATCGGATACCGTTTGGTCATCCGTGTGTATAATCAAAGATCTCGAGTTTAGACTTACTAGGAGGTCTTGTGCTCTTGTGAACAAGTGATCCACTTAGCTTAGTGGTTAAGTCTCAAGGATGTGAAGGACGAGGTCTTGGGTTCAATCCCCATGAGGTACATGGGAAGAGTATTTTGCCCAAAGAACTCTAGAACCTTCTAGAAGCATCCACTGGACACTTGGCGCACATGTAGTTACATGGCTGACACTTGGCTGGTTAGTATCCACCTGCCCAAGAAGGTAGTCCCCTGGAGAGAGCTATATATAGAGGCATTTGGTTGGGAGGAGAGTCATCTCTCTAGCATGTGGTGGTCGTAATCTTCGTTCTATTGCACTAACCATACTACAGATGAATGCTACAAAAACTACAAGAACCAAAGAGGAAGAGGTCACCAAAGAGGAGGATACTCTCAAGGCAGAGGCAGATTCAACCAATCTCAAGGCTACCATGGCTACAACAATAATTACAACAATAGCTACAATCACAATGGATCAAGGTGGATACAGAAATAGGAAAGACTACAACAATTATGCAGAGGAGCAAGATGATTCCTTGTTGATTATGAACATGACATCTAAGTCAGGTATCAATGATGATCATTTGTTCTATATTGATTCAGGTTGCTCTAACCATGTAGCTGGAAATGTTGCCTTACTCTCTGATTTGGAAGAACCCAAAGGCAAGCACCAAGTGCAGACAGGTGATGACTCTAAACATTCAGTTATTAAAGTAGGCAATGTCAAAACAAGTGATGGTAATCAGAATTTACTAAGCAGAGTGTTGTATGTTCCAACAATCACCAAGAATCTGATGAGTGTAGGTCAGATTGTAGAAAAAGGTCTACAGGTCAGGTTCACTCAACATGGTGCATATGTGGAGGATCCAAGACATGGATTCAGAAGGATAGCCAAGGGAGAGAAATCAGGCAGATTGTTTACCTTTGAACTTGAAGACACTAAGAATATTGCTTTGTACAACTATAAGGACCAAACCCTATCAGAATTGGAGATTTGGCACAAGAGATTAGGTCACATTGGAGAGAGGACCATAAAACAAATGAGTAGGGATCAATGTGTGCTTGGGATACCTAATGTATCCAAGCAACACATGATATACAAGTGTGGGGCTTGTCAATTTGGTAAGTCACACAGATTGCCCTATACCAAGAAAGGTTTTATGCATGAAGATTATCTGGAATTGGTGCATACAGATGTTTGGGGACCTAGCAAGGAGCCATCCATATCTGGATCAAGGTACTATGTGTCCTTTATTGATGACTATAGCAGGTGGACTGTTTTATATTTCATGAAACATAAAGATGAAGTATTTAATTGTTTCAAAAGGTATCTTGCATTAGTTGAAAATCAAACAGGTAGACATTTGAAGAAACTAAGGTCAGATGGTGGAGGAGAATACTTCTCCAATGACTTTGAAGATTTCTTGCAGGAAAGAGGCATCAAGAGGGAGATTACTACAAGGTACTCACCTGAACAAAATGGGGTAGCTGAAAGGAGAAATAGACTCATTGTAGAGACAGCTAGGTCTATGCTAAATGAAAAGAAATTGCCAAATTATCTTTGGGCAGAGAGTGTATCTACTGCCACATACTTAATCAACAGGTTGCCATCAAAGACACTTGATGGAATGACACCCTATGAGGCTTGGCATGGTAAGAGACCATCTCTGGATCATTGTAAAATCTTTGGGTGTGTTGCATATGTGCATATTCCCTCACAGGTAAGGGGAAAGCTAGACCCTAAGGCTGAAAAGTGTATCTTCATTGGTTATGATTTGAACCAAAAGGGATACAGATTCTACAACCCCTCAAACAAAGGCTTCAAGGTAAGCAGAGATGTCATATTTGATGAGAATGATTCATGGTATGAAAATGAGTGCAGGAAAGTTAGCCTACCTTATGACATGGAAGAAGACTTTCCCAAGCTTATCAGGCAAGAACCAATTCAGAAAGAGGACACAAGCTCAGATGATGAAGACACCATCAACATTGAAGAGTTCAAGGCTTGGAAATCCAAAGGGAAGATGAAGATGAAGCAACTAGAAGACAATCCAGAATCCTCAACTCAAGCTATGAGGAGATCTCAAAGAGAAAAGAAGAAACCTATTAGGTATGGGTATGATACTTCACTTGTAACCAAGCACTCTGTATATCTTGCAAAGGATATCTTGAATGAAGAGCCAGGTACATTTGAAGAAGCAATTACTAAACCAGAATGGAAGGAAGCAATGGATGAAGAAATGGAGGCTCTCAAGGAGAGTGATACTTGGGACTTGGTACCCAAGAAGGACTCCATGAAGGTGATAGGATCCAGATGGATCTACAAACTCAAGAGGAACTCAGATGGTACAATAAACAGGTATAAAGCTAGGTTGGTAGCCAAGGGTTTTGCACAAACCCAAGGCATTGATTATGAGGAGACATTTTCTCATGTGGCCAAGATGCCAACTATCAGAATTATGGTGAGTGTAGCTGCATCCAAGAATTGGAACATGTACCAATTGGATGTGAAGAATGCATTCTTGAATGGATGGATATCTGAAGAAGTCTACATGTCACAACCACCTGGCTATGAAGATCCCAATAAGGTAAATCATGTTTGTAAATTGAAGAAGGCTCTGTATGGATTGAAGCAGGCACCTAGAGCATGGAATTACAGGTTGACAACCTATCTCCTAGATCAAGGATTTGTGATGAGTAAAGCAGATACTTCATTGTTTATAAAAAGGAACAATTCAGAGGTAATATACTTGTGTGTCTATGTTGATGACATCATTATTACAGGAAATGATGCTCAGGGAATTAGACACATCAAAGGACAGATGATGAAAGAATTCAAGATCAATGATCTTGGTTTATTGAAGTACTTCCTAGGACTTGAATTGGTCTACACAAATTCAGGTATCTTTATTACTCAGAAGAAGTACATTCAGGACATGGTCAAGAAGTTTAATTTGCAGGAAGCTAAAGTCTCAAACATTCCTATGGAGGTCAACCACAAACTCAGTGCACATGAAGGAGAAGAACTCAAACATATTACAGGTTACCAAAGTTTGGTAGGTAGTCTTAATTATGCTACCTTAACCAGGATTGATATATCATATGGTGTTAGTGTACTTAGCCAATTTATGCACAAACCAAGAGTACCTCATTTGGAGGCAGCAAAGAAGATAGTAAAGTACCTAAAGGGAACACAGAATCATGGTTTGTACTTTCCATATTCATCAGACATTGATATTAAGGTATATTCAGATGCAGATTGGGCAGGTTGCAAGGATGACAGGAGGAGTACATCTGGTTACATATGCTTTGCAGGTGATAAACCAATTTCTTGGTCATCAAAGAAACAACCCACAGTAGCTTTGTCATCTACTGAGGCAGAGTACAGAGGGCTAGCCAATGCCACTCAAGAAGCCATATGGTTAAAGCTTTTATATTCAGAATTGGGCCGATACACAAGGCCACCAATCATATTTGGTGATAACACAAGTTCTCTTCACCTAGCAGCTAATCCAATTTATCATGCTAGAACAAAACACATAGAGGTTCACTACCACTATGTGAGGGAGAAGTTACTTAGCAAAGAAATTCAATTATCATATGTGTCTACTAATATAAAATGTGCAGATTTGCTTACCAAAGCTCTGGATGGAAGCAAGCTATGCAGATTTAAATCCATGATTGGATTGCAGGAAATAATTGAAGACTAGAGATGAAGTCTTGAGCCAAAGTGTTTGGCTTGAGGGGGAGCTGTTGGTGCAAAACAAGCCTACACACATTGGCTTGGAAAATTGGAACCTTGGAAGGCTAAAGCTTGAACCCTTGAAGAATGTATTTACATGAACCTTGAACCATAGGAACCAATGCTTAACTAGTTATTACCTTTTATCCTATGTAAAAGTCTATATGACTTTAATCACTCATGTAATCACACCTAACTGAGAAAGTCGTGGAAATTTTGATTGATTAATAGGTGAATGATTGAGAGAATATCTCATTCACTTTTAGGTACAAGATTCTAGGAGATTGACATGATTTTGAAATTCAAAATCTCACTCAATCTCTATATAATTTACAAGTCAAAAGTCGCAGGTGTTATTCACTCCTCCTGAGGCAATTCTGAGTCAATCATTGAGTGTGTGTGAGCTACACCATAGCCTACACCTCTTAGTACCATTGAGCATCACATTACATGCCAATGGGAATGTACAATCATTAGATTTAATCAATATACATATATTCATAGTCTCTGTTTTCTCTGAGTGACTACCTCCAACTCTGTCAACTTCAAAGGAGCATATCTCACGATCTACTGAACCAAATTGGATGATTCAAAGTGCATTGGATTCAGCTCAAAGTCTACTATACACCTACAAAGTTTCAAGGCCATTGGATCTACCATCACAGAGAAATCTCAGTCGGGGTGCTCACTGGTCTGTGACTGTAAGTCTCCTAAAAAGTCGGGGGTACACCTTATTTTGCTAAAGTGATTTCTCTGAGTGTGGTTTATCATTTTCCTTCATTCCACTTGCAAATGGAAGCTTACTAGGCTAATAGAATATCTCTAGAAGGAATTTTGCTAATTGTAACTACACTGGTCACACTGAGCATAACACTGAGCAGGTATCAAGACCAAAATAGAAAGTTTTCAAGTCTTGTGATTTGCAAAGTAGTCTGTTTTGATCAAGTCATTACTCAAATCTTTTTCAAAGTACATATAGCATATTTTGGTGTCATTTGGAAGTTCAAGGAGTCTACTAAGTATATCTGAAGAGAAAGGAGGGCAGGTGTGAAGCAGGTTTTGCAGCACCAGCTTGATCTTCTGAGTGCATCCAGCCATCACATCCAACAATGTTCAGTCGGCTCAGGTGGTTTTCTAGAAAGTATTCTTTCTTTTTTCTACATGTAAGGAAAATGCAGAGAGCTATTTAGCAAAGACATGCGGGTGTTTAGATTGTTACGTTAGTTGATTTTCCTTGAAGATTAACAACGGGGATCTTTTTTGGATTCGAAAGTCGCTCTACGGGAATTCGATCCCTACACATGTGGAATAGAGCAGAAATGAATGGGCTCATGTGATCCTTCAGAATATCTAACTCCGCCGTCTCTAAGACATCTGGGGATTCAAGTGTAGATGAGAATACTTTCGTGAGAACATTCTGGATTTTTAATAGCCCCCCTGGCAGCCATCGAAGTAACGTAAAGACGTTTAAAGAGTGTCTTCAAGAATCTATTAAGGTAGCGAAGGTCCTTCTGTTCATAGATTTCATGTTCAACCTCATGGATAAAGCAGAAACTTGTTCAATGAATACGTGCGAGCCATTGGGTTCTCAAGAGAGGTGGTTTCTGGGCCATAGTTATGTTGTTAAAGCCTTTCGAGGACTAATACGCTCTTGATCGTCAAAATTGGGAATCTAAAATGTACTTATTTTAAAAAAGAGTAGGTCTTTGTACATCTCGGAGATCGATTGCGACAATTGGGTTACCTGGCAATGTTCTTTCCAAGCCACATAGCTTAAACGAAACGAATTGTGACCATATCAAATCTCATGGACGTATGCATATCTCAAGTGAAGGGCTAAGATGCTTATTTGTGTTTCCCTTCACCTCAAAAGATATTCATCGTCCTCCACGACATGAGTACAGCTCTCACATAATCAACAAAAACAACAATTTCACTCAATGTAAGCATGAGGTTCATGAGATCAACCCAGAAGGCATTCACAGATTCTGCTTTAGGAGAACGGGAAGTAAACACCACGCTGTCTAGGACACTAATTGATTCATGGTCTTTTCAAAGCTCCATTCAGTAGCACATTGCATGGTCATTCTTCCGATCAGCATTCTAGCTTTTATGGTTGGCCTGTAACGAAGCTGCCAACATATTCGCTGTTGAATGGTTGCGTCTACGATTCAACTACATGCTGTACCAGCAGATGTTACGCATTTCATCCTCATGCTGCCATAGAAACAGCTCGTGGCGTCCATGAGCGATAGCAATGCTACGAGAACGATAGCTGAACCACATTCTTCGACATATGCAGTGCTGAATCCTCTTCCTCATGCACACATGCCAGTAAAATGAAACCAGAAAAATCTATAAAAAATGAAGCAGGAATCAAAACAGTTTGAAGGAATTAACTTTCTGTTTTTGTTTGTTATTGAATCTATTTCCCCAAGTTCTACATGAAATGAGGTGAAAATCAATGGATTCACAAATATGTAAAGTTTCACAATGGTAATAAAGGATGTAAATAATAAATATGCAATTCATTTCTACAACAACATCGGTGACTTAAGAATGAATAAGTAGTTTTAGGATTTATATTAGATTGTATGTAACCGAAAACCTCAAATGAAATTAGATTTAACTTCGTTGTCTTGATTGCATTTGGATATTTGGATGTGTAGATACTAGCTATCATTACACGAATAATGCATAGGTGTTTGACGGAGAGAAAATGATATACACATTGGTGATATACGCAAAGGTGTTTGATAGAGAGAAAATGATACATAACCTTCGCACATAAGGATTAAATTTTAATTTTCTAATACAAAATGCTCATTCAACATTTGTTTCTTTTCAAAAACACTACTTTTAGTTAGAAATAATAATCATGAACATTGGATGGCTACAATGCAATCTGAATATGATGCTATCCAGAAAAATGGTAGCTGGTCTTTATGTGACTTGCATCTTGGCAAGAAGACCATTGGCACTATAAGTGGGTATACAAGCTGAAGTGTAAAGCTGAGGGAAAAGTTGACAGGTATAGATCTAGGCTTGTTGCAAAGGGTTATGCATATGAAAGGGGCATTGATTTTGATGAAACCTTTGCTCCTACTTGCCAAATGACTACTGTTTATAGCATTTGTGCACTTGTAGCTCATCATGGTTGGAATATACATCAGTTGGACATTAAAACAACATTTCTGAATGGTGACTTGCATGAAGAAGAGTATGTTTTTCAGCCCCGTGGCTTTGTGCACAAAGGGCATGAAAACCAGGTGTGTAGGTTAAAGAAGGCATTACATGGTTTAAAGCAAGCACCACATGCTTGGTATGAAAAGATACATGCCTATCTCATTGCACATGGCTTTGAGAACAGTCCAACTAAAAGCACCTTATATATTAAGTGTGCTAATGATGTGCTTCTGATCATTGTGGTGTATGTTGATGACATGCTGCTCAGTAGTCCTCATGACATGCATATTGCTTATTTTAAGGCTGATTTGTATGCTTCATTTGAGATGTATGATTTGGGGCATTTGCATCACTATTTGGGCATTCAGTTTATGCAAGTTGATGGTGGAATGTCTTTGTGTCAAACAAAATATATTGACACATTATTACAGTGTTTTGGCCTTGAAGTTTGTAAGCCTATTGCCACTCCAATGGAGACAGGTTTACAATTGAGTCTTCATGATGTTGGAGAGGCATTTGATGTTGTTCTCTATTAGCAAGCTATTGGATGCTTGATTTACTTATGCATTACTCTGCCAGATATTTAGTTTGTTGTCTCAGAGATGAGTACGTTTATGCATTGCCAAGGTTTCAAGCATTGGTAGGCGGTTAAGCACATCTTTCGCTACTTGAGTGGCACTTGGCTAGTTGGATTGTTTTATCCCAAGGGGGGATCACTACCACCAGATTTGCATGATTTTTCTGACAATGATTGGGCTGGTTGTTATAACATTCGTGTATCCACGAGTGGCTTTTGCTTCATGTTTGGTAGCTCATGTATATCTTGGTTGAGCAAGAAGCAGCCTATTGTGGCCACTTCCAGTTCTAAGGCTGAGTATAGGGCAGCTTCCACAGCGACTCTTGAGTGTGTGTGGCTCAGATGCCTTATTGCTGATCATAGGATATATAAAATCTCTAAATGATTCAACATGTGCAGTGCAAGATTCTTTAGCTATCTCATATGTAAAGCTTTGGCATGAATGCTTTGTTCATCTGAGTTCTCCTAGTTTGCCATGTCTATAGAAATGTGAAATGGTGTCATCTGTACCGAAACCTGAGGCACTTGGTAAACATGTCTATGAAGATTTTATTGACGAGAAGCTTTAGCATTCATCCTTCCTAAAAGATGGTTCAGTACAAGCTCCTTAGAAATTGCAGCTTGTTCATAAATATGTTTATGGTCCTATCTAGACATCATCTTTTTGGAACTACATTTACTTTGTGACTTTTATTGATTCTTTATATAAGAAAGCATGGGTGTATCCATTGAAAGAAATTTTTGAAGTGTTTATGTGTTTCAAATAGTTTCGCATTTGGAATCAAACTTTATCAGCATGAAAAATGGGCACCATGCAATTTGATCAAGGGGGGAATACACGTCTTCTTATTTCAATGAATTTTTGGATGAACTTGGGATAAAACATCAGTGTATAGTGCCATATACACCTCAACAAAACGGAGAAGCACCTTATATGTAAAGTATGAAAATAGTCCAATTGAGTGAACTTTATATGTTAAGCATGCAAAATATGTGCTTCTAATCATTGTTGTCTATTTTGATGACATGCTCCATAGTGTTTCTAATGAGAAGCATATTGCTGATTTTAAGGTTGATTTGTGTGCCTCTTTTGAGATGTCTAATTGGGGGCATTTGCATCGTTATTTGATCATTTAATTTATGCAATTTGATGGTGGAATAGGTATGTGTCAAAGAAAATATATTGAAAGCTTATATATATTGAGTGGTACGTGGCCCTTGGATTTTTTATTCCCAAGAGGTGATTACTTCCACCATATTTAGATGCTTTTTTTTACTCTAATGGGGTTGGTCGCTATGACACTCGTGTGTTGACATATCATGGCATCACCACTAGGGTACTTTTTCCCCTCTTTAGCAAGTCTTCCCCCCGATTTGTATATACACCTATAACCCTTAGGGGTCACGTGTCTTTGTACATCACATGGTAATACAATTAATTTTGTGTCTTATGCTCCAAGCTTCTTCTTCTTCCTTGTGTTGTAGGTGTGCTTTCATAGACCTTAAACTCCAACAACATGGTCCTTAATCTTGTTAATGTACATCGTTCCTAGGCCTTGCACAATTGTTCTATTCTTCATTAATATAAAATTTTCTTTTTTTTAAAAAAACAAGAGAAAGATTATATTAATACTAAAATGTACATATAGTGGAGATGGCGAGAAACCATCTAATTAGAGTAACACACACTCAACAATTTGTTCTCATAAATAGGAATACGTAAGAAATGTCTTCCTTGAATATATAGAAAGGAGCAAGGATTTCCATCCATTGCAATGATTATCTGCTAATAACTTGGGCATCTCACTATCTATTCTAAGAGCTTTAGAGAGTTTTTGGATACAAGGTAGGCTTGATCTCTTTAGCATGAGAGAGAGGGAGATAAGGAAATTCTTATTTCCCTTATAGAAAACAACATTATTGCTACTCAGCCAAGTGCTCCATAGTATGTAGCCTTTCCAAACATTCCACAAGAGTAGATCTATGTTCCTAGTGTATCCCAAGATAATTTCAATCTTATTGAGATTAGGGAACTAATTAGCATATAGATAGTTCTCCACAGGTTTTCAAAACGAGATGATGAAGAGAGTGATGACCATCTAAGTGTGTGCCACCATTACGGCTCTCGTGCCCCCAATGAGGGTAAAGGTATATAGACGTGTTTGGCTCCCCCCAACCTAGGTAGATGGTTGTTGTTCCTCGACATTTCGTTTTATCTATAGTTAAGAGATGGTGGTTGGGCTAGTTGGTATGCTCCTATAGTGAGGTTTTTTGTAAGGACCTTCATGAGGCCTTAGGAAATAGAATCATTGTGATGCAGGTGCAAAATTACAACACCGAGAAGAGAATGGACTGATGTTGTGTCAACTTGTGTGAGCAAGCATATACATCACCGCATAAATCATACATGAAACTAAAATAACTTCTTGTAACTTTGTTGAATCGACATTTGAAGTAACGTTCACCGTGGTATAATGAATAAACCTTCTAAAGAAGGTAATGGGACGGAAAAAGTTGAGGATGATCCCCTTGGAATGAGTGTTGATAATGTTGATATTCAGGAAGAACATGACTCTCTACTTATTAGTAGATTAATTGTAGACAACTCGCAACGGGAACTGATTGATAAAGTGGTTATTGGTCTTTGCCATAGACCAAGACTAGAACAAGACACTTTAAAATCTTGGATTATGAACAACTAGGAAAAGAGGGCTCAATGTGAGACACATCCAATATTGTCCTAATAACTACTTCATTTTTTTTCTTGGGGATGTCAAGAGTTCTTTAGAGGTCATACATGAAGTGAAATGGTTGATAAAGCATGCCTATGTGACTTCTTTTAAGTGGTATATTAGCTTTATTCATAATAGCCAAAAA
Source organism: Ceratopteris richardii (assembly GCA_020310875.1). Taxonomy (NCBI): domain Eukaryota; kingdom Viridiplantae; phylum Streptophyta; class Polypodiopsida; order Polypodiales; family Pteridaceae; genus Ceratopteris; species Ceratopteris richardii. The sequence continues at coordinate 17,792,617 of CM035441.1, forward strand.
AAATACAAAAAAAGCTTGTGTCGGTCGAGTTTCTTGATTTATGGATAGATTTTTACCCTTGGGTAAAAAGCTTAGATCCATGATGGGTAGGGTGCTTGGACATAAAGCTAAAGGAAATGAGATTTATCCCAAATGGGACCTAGAGCTGATGATAGAGGTTGATTTCTCTAAGGCCATGAGGACTCACGTTGTGATTAAGGAATCACATGGTAAGAGGCTCCATGAAAAATAAATCCTTTATACAAATCGCCCCAATGTCTGTTATAATTGTTATAGCCAAGGGCATGTAATTAAAGACTATCCTTTACTTCACAAATCATATGATCAAGGAAACCCCTAAGTCAAATAGGTTATCAATCCCTCATCAGCAATTCAATGCTAATTCCAATACCAATAGCAAAAGATTGAATACTAAAATGTAGAAGAAAGAGAATCCCATGTCTACTAATACTTCTGATGTCTTTTTAGAGGATTTAGAGTTCAAGTATAATGAAGATCATAATAAAGCATAAAGAGGTATTGGATAGAATAATGGTAAGTCCCATTTGACCTCTAATGATAACTCAGATCTAGGTAAATAATGGAATTTGGTTAGAAAAAGAAAACAAAGACACTATTTTACCACACACTAGGGATGAGAATCCCCATCAAGTCACACCTAAAAAAGATGTTGTTTTCTTGCACGAACATAACTCAATGTGAGTTGGAAATCCACTAAATGAGTCAAGAGGAGTATGGCTCTAAAGACATTCCAATGACACAATACAAGGACAGTTGGACTCCTCAAGCTACTACTCGTAAATCCAAAAGAATTATGAGACTATAATAACACCCATCACAACAAACAAGCCTACTAAAAATAGTAAGAAATAAGTATTTTTTGTTGTTCCACTTTTGCGTTCTTTATAGTGAATGATTTAAAAAACGTTTTGATGAATGTCAAAGGTCTCAGTGACCTAGTTAGACCTAAGATTTTTTAAAAATTTTTAAAGACCTTTTTTTATTTTGAGATGTTTTGTGTCTCCAAGAAGTTAAAAGGGATAGTGAGAAGCTGGCTATCCACCTAAATTCCTTCTTCAATAGCTACAAGTGGTAAACTATAGATCATTCTAATGGTAAAGGTGGATCTATGATCGATTTTGATTCTTCATTGGGTCATATGGTTAAGTTTTTTTCTGTTAGTAGAACTTAGCAATGGGTGTCCATATGCGTTGGGGATCCTTTGAATCTTTGTTTATTTTTTGTGTTTTCTACTAACAAGAGCCTCTTCAAGAAGTCTTGTTGGGAAGACATTAATAGTCTCCCTAGCCCCATGTTGATTATAGGTGAGTTCATATGGTTACTTCCTTGAATGATAGATGGTATAAAAATGGGAACACTGTTAGTGGCTCTTAAAAAGTGGTGTAGACAAATCTATGTGATTCCCATGATTCTAATGATCTTTCACGTAATTCTGGGCTTTCTTGGAATAATAGAAACTATGGCAAGACTCTTGTTGCTGCTAGATTGAGTAGGTGGTATGTTAATATCTCTTATCCCCAAGAGTGTTGGGATATACGGTGAGAACTGTTTAGAACCTTTTTATCTTTGACCATAAACCATTGAGTATTATTCTTACAAAAGGAAGCCCTAATTATAAATCTTGTTGACCTCACTTGCATTCCAATCTCTTAAACCAACCTAGCATCATAGAGAAGACCAAAGATACCATATTTCATCATTTTTACTATATTTTGTCTCCTTGTAGATCTTAGGATAGGGTTGTTAAAGATATTCAATATCTTTTCACCTTCTTCAAGAAACTTGCTAGAGATATGAGAGCTAAAACAAGAGAAATTATTTCTCAAGAGTTGACTAACTACACTCTTAACTCTCAAGCTCATCATGAACTTCAATTGAAATTGAACAAAGAAGAGTACCTTGAAGCTAGATGGTATCTTGCTTCTTCAAAGCAGCATTGGAGTGGGAAGATGGATATAAATAACAAGAGTATGTACTCACTGATAAAAAAGAAAAAATTCAAGGATTACATGCCCTTATTAAATATGAAGAATGGTGGGACTACTATCAACATTTAGGAGAGCTTATAGGAGGGTAGAAGCTTCTTTATGGTTGTTTTCTCTGGCAAACTTGCTTGAATTCCATTTACGAAATATTTTCTTCCACCTAGCTAGACGAATTAGCCCCCTAATGAATCAATTCATCCTACTTCAACAAAAATGCTTTATTAAGGGAAGATTCAATCTTGATGCTATTAGATCTCTTTGAGACGGTATGGAGTGAGCTAGATCATTGGAACAAGACTTTGTTTTTGTTAAGATTGGCTTTGATAAGGCTTATTATAGAACTGAGTGAGATTTTATTCTTTATTCCCTTCGTGACATTAGGGCTAGAAGAAGATTTATCAAGTTTGTTAGTACCCTTTTTGGTAATGCGTCCTCTAGGATTTCCATGAACTTTTCTTCCCAACTAGGACTACAAATGTTTGTTGATGACACTAATATGCTTATAAATGCTGACAATGTTTTTGATGATACCTTTCTCAATTGTCTAAATTTTTTTTTTGGCATTGCTAGTCAATCTAAGGTCAAACATAGTAAAACGGGCTTTAAGGCTTCTAATAATGCTTTGCTTGGATATGTTGTCAACATTGCGTTTTAAGAGATAAAAGATGGTGAGATCTTCATGCTCATATGGATCCCCATGGGCTTCAATATTTCCTTTAACTAGCAATAGGAGTGGGATCTTGATAAACTCAAAAATTACATTTTTTATTGGTATGACTCTAATAACTCTCTTGCTGATGGAAGTTTTATTATTTATCACTATTTACTTCTTAAAATCAACTATTTTCTTTCTTCTTGGACTCCTAAAAGTAGTTGGCTCATGCTACTTTGTTGGCTAGAAGGTTCCTTTGGGGGGTAGGGGGATGGCATTGATTATAAAAGTAAGGTCCCCAAGGTAGCCTAGTCTAATTAGTTGTTTACAAAAATCTCAAGGTGGGTTGGGTAATATCTGTCCTCTAAAGATGTCTGAGAATTTGACTGCAAAATAGATTTGTTGAAGTTTACATAGTGATGATATGTCTTCTACCTTATTGACAAGGAACATAAAAAAACATTTTGTTAAAAGTTATAAGTCTTGGATTAATATAGAATTGTGGGATGTTGTTGTGTGCCCCTAGACCTTCACTTCTATTGGAAGTAGCCTCATATGTAGAATTTGGGTTGCCTAGATGAAAGCTACATAATATTTGTCTCCCTCTACATCCCTAACTAGTAATAAGGATTTCTACTTGAAGGAACCTCATTCGTTGGGGTGGTTATCCCTTTGGAATAATTGCAACCTTTCCATAAAGGAACACAAATGTCAACAAGTAGGCTTCAAATTTTGGAAGAACGTTTTGGAAGGAGACGACGTAATGTCTAACCATGATATGTCTGCCAACACTAATGTCTTTCATGCTTGCTTTCAAGTTTTTTGTATGCATAAAGGCTTGCCGTAGAGGAAGCTTAAAGAATGTCAAGCCAAGAGATTGCATATCATTGAAGTGACTGATATTATCCTGATTTCTTTCAAAAGACCTAAGGGTTTTGTCAAGTGGAATTAGAGATGGAACATTAATTGGAATAACAGTCAATGGATCTACATATTTAAAGCCTTATGGGCCTTTCGTGATTGTAGCAAGCACTCCTTCTTACAATGGCTTTTCATACACAATGGTTTATGGATTGGTGCCAGAATGAGAATGATTATAGCTAATGGTGGTCTTTATACATACTTTGAGAGAGTGAAAGATGTTTCCCATTGTTCTTTGAATGTCCCAATTTAAACTTTCCTAGTTGTCTCAAAAATGAAAAATCCTTGCGTGGTCATTAGTGCATATGCGTAAAACTGCAGGAGAGATGGACTCTTAGAACGTTCGGTGGGTCGTGCAAGAATTCGCATCACAACAACATGATTCGTTGAAAGTGATCCTTCCACACGTTCTACAATGGCAGCGTATATCTCTCATCCTGTTGAGGCCTTTGAGGCTTCCATTCTACAATGGCGGCATATAACATGTGTCGCTGAGTCCTTGCCTTGGATGCGTGCATGAGCACGCTCCTCATAAAGTATATTTGCATGAGGATAGGAGCTATTCGGAGACACTACATGAAACGAATCAGCTGTTGTATCCTACCTGGGGAGTGGACCCCTGTTCTCTAGTTCTTATGTCATCATCTTCAACCTAATTCACATATATGATGGTTATGTGGAGTAGGTTGAAGGAAGGGAAAAGTCGGTAAAGAGAAGGCATCTCCCAGAGAAATTCCAAGCAGGTGGCTCCGATATTCTGCTAATTTGACGTGTACGTATCTGGCAAGGCTAGACACGAGAGAGGTAGAGAGAGAGAGAGAAAGCAACAAAGATGACACGCACACGGCACACGTCCAGAAAAGAACTACCATTATTTGTTCTTCCCAAATAATGACATATCAGTAGCAAATTTTCATGGACATTCATATGTCGTTCACCAAGTACACAATTTGGATGATACGCAAAACTCCAGTAGTTACGACGTATGTCAACCTCGGAAGCGTTGAAAACATAACTCGTAGTTTTCGCGAAAAAATAAGGAACAGAATCGAGAATACATGGACTATCTACAGATTAAAAAAATGTGAAAGAGCACACCTTGAACGTTTGGCAGGTTTAAATTTCCAAAGTCAAGTCGAGTAATGTTGGTGCAAATGCCAAGCATACACACTTGGCTAAGCATACACACTTGGCTAGGCATGAGAAGTCTTTATATGCAAATGATTGGAGACCCATGAGAACCATTGCCTATGGATTTTTGTCTTTAAGCATTTGTAAAAGTCAAATTGACTTGGAGGAATATTTGTAAATGCTACTAAACTCGTGGAGTTAGGAGAATCATTTGGTATGAGTTTCTTTGAGGGAATTTTTCGTATATTAAGGGAACTCTTCTTTAGTGAGAGCCAAATTTGAATTCAAAATTCAAACTTGGTACATCATCTATAAAGACCTCTTGTAAAATCTCGTGAGCAATCCACTCCATTCTAGTACCTTAGTTGATCACATTGTAGAGAGTGTGTGGCTCACCTCATAGCCTACACTTCTCACTATCATTGGGCATTGATTATCATGCCAATGATCATGTACAACATTGTCATATAATACAATAGATGAGGAAAATATTTGTTTATGATAGGATATTTGCCATTATTGTCTATCCAGGTAGTATGTATCACATTATGGATTTTATTAACATGTATGTATCATGCAGGAAGGAAGAGTGATTAGGTGACAATCCATGGTAATAATAAGATTAATTTGTATAGTTCTCAACGTTAAGAGAAGATATTTTGACTAGTGCACTATGATTGTTACTTGCATCACTCACTTCTTTAACATAAAAAATATGAGTAATTTCATAGGAATCAGGAAAATGGTTTTCACGATCACTCTCTTTCTTATTAATTCGTTTCTACTGTTTGATACTACTAAATGTTTTCTTTTTTATGATATGATGAGTACATATCATTTTCATGGCATTTTGGTGTAGGTGAATACTTGAGTCTACTTCATTTATGTCTAGGAACGAGTCGTTGAATTTGTTTCCTCACGACATTGCACTCATAAGTCAAGCCATTAGAGGTATTGGTATCTTCCAAAGGAGGCTCAATCTCCTTTTTGATGGATTCCTCAAGGTTATTCAAAAAGTACATAACTTTATTGGAGTCAATATATTTATAGTCTCGCTCTAGTAATTACCCAAGCTTCTCCTCAAATTCCAAGAGAGTGTCTTTGGGGTTTGGTTTTGGTTTAGTTGTTTCTAACCATACTCAAAAAATTACACAATTGCTTTTCATTGAATCCTCAAATGCCAAGTCATGCCAAAGTAATATTTGAAGATCCAAACAAAAGGTATATTCGATGTCCTATATCATCATTGGATAAATGCCTAAAGGTTGAAACCCAACTATACCTCTATGTGCCATATCGATATGCGAAGTTTTCATATTTTTTGGTATAACTAGTGACATCTTTACCACGAAACTCTATAGTACATGTTTTCACGTCATCTATGAATTTAAAAAATCTTTGTTCTATAAGGGATGGGTCCATCGTTTAATATCTCTCCCTTCTAGACTCAAAATAGCAACACACGAGAGATCACATATGCACATGGCCATTTTATGTCCGGTTCAAAGATATCGTCTTGTTCGAGGCCTGTGCTCGTAGCATATGTGAATGTGACTAATCGGCTAAGTGAGATTTGGAAATTTGCATTTCTAAGGAAGGAAATTCTGGTGGCCAAAGCATATCAATAATGGATTGAATTTGAGGGAAGAGAAATCCAATCTGTCCTTACTAAATCCTTGGAAGAAAATATATTGTTCATGTTTATAACAAGCTTCAATCACGGAGCGTTCAAAATGATTCGAGATATTCCACTCATAATCAGTGTAATTTTAACTCTAATAGATTAATTGATCTTTAAAGTAAAGTTGATATAGATAAATTTTTTTTCACAATGAAGAGCTTTTGCACTTATATGTATTTTGTTTACATATTTTTCAAAAGATAAATCGAATAAGACTTCATATGAAAAAGGTTTTCAAGCACAAAATCACTGGAACAGCAGTTCTTCCTTATAAACAAAGAAGGATGTTCAGTAGTTTTGTGAATTCTACAGTTGTATCTGTTATAGTACATTGAACACTTAAGTCATGTTCCGCAAAATCTCTGATACGACCCGTAGATCTTTGGATGTAGCGTTTGGTGTTTGCTTCTTAATGCTGTGATTGTTTAAAAAGCGATATGATTCTAATTTATGTATACATGGCTTTGTTCTCAAAACTTCACATAACTGTACATCTTACATGGAGTTGAATTTTCATATCCAATTGATGATGAACTGTAATTAATGATGCACATTCTTCATCAACACTACAATTCGCTTTCCGTTTCGTGGATAAGAAAGTATCCACATTTCTAATTGATGATGAACTGTTAGGCATAGTCCAGCGTATGCAAGATATGCCCAAAGTACTTTACTTTGCTTTATTTCCTTGGGACACCAGACACATAATTCTCGTGTTGATTAATTTTCCTTACCATATATGGATGAAAATTGCAGCGATTGTGAAGTTTGGACTAAAACGCTTTTCTAGAACAGCGCTAACGGACAACTCAGAGATCACTCAAGTGCTAGGGTTTGAAGTTAACAATTTTCAAATAGGATTCCATAATTGCAGAACACATAAACGTTTGTGCACTGGAAATCGAAATCGGCGGATGTAGCAATTTGCAAAAATAGGTAAAGACCGTACATGAAAGAAAAAAAATGTTTCAATGGACAGTCGATTATATATGCAAGAGACAAAGATTTAAATAAACACTTCTAATAGAAAAACAGAGAACATAGATGGACCTGAATCAACTTCCAAAGGTAAGTTCTTTATGCATTTTCTCTGTTCAAATGGAAGTATTTCAGAACATGTGTCGTCAAATCATCGACGGTCTTCAGAAAATCGTTCAAATATTACATTTCATTTTGCTCCTCCAAAATAGTCAAAATCCATCTCATTTGAGCCAACATTCAACGCTTCATATATAGCTTCAAAAGCTTTCAAATTATGCTCTTAACATCGTTAGAAATGGGGACAAGTAGGATTATCATCAAAATTGAAACTTTCCACAAGATTGTTGAATGCATATTCTATGTTCTTTGTCAAAGTAATAGCATGATACTAAAAACTCCATCATCAGATAAACTTGCACAACCCTCAATAAAATAAATTCGTTCTTTGCATTCCCCTCAGTTTTCCTTTCTCATAAAAATTCCAAAATTTTTGTTCTCTCGGCCATCCGCTCGTCTATCCAATCCTATAAACCATTCCCCAACGAAAATGATAAAATATCAAATTTGTTAGAACCCTTGCAAATCCTTCATTAGCACTATAATTATCTTTTCTGTTTTGCGGATAAGCAAGCATCCCTTTAACAATGCTCCAAAATACTTCCTGAACACAAGAATGTCTACCCGTAAAGCTCCACAACCAGAAAAGCACTTGAATTTTATTTTTCTTAACTTGGAGCACCACTCCATATCGTCTTTGTTGAATATTGAAACTCCAAGACGCTAAGATAACAAATCTGATCAAGCCAAAAATAATAAAGAAAGCTACCCTAGATTGAAGAAAATAGATAAGAAGAAGTGAAAATCTATGTACAAAAGAAAAATGCCTATATACTCAAAATGATTGAGTATCAACAAATCTAGAAGGAGTGCATTCATAGGCTCTCTTAGTAGAGTTTTGCAAATGAATTTGTGACAATCAACTATTTCACAAAAGTAATGGAGGATAATTAAAGCATTTGAAGAATGGAATATAGTTAAGAAGTTATTAAGAAACTTTGAATGGATTTTTTCACAAAATTAGTGGATGCTTATTAAAGCAATAAAGGAATGGACTAAAGAAATTTGAAACATTCTTCTCCTCAAGATCTAATTGAATATTCTAGAAATCCAATCAATTGTTTGAATGTTCATATCTTTGTTCCATCAAGAACTTTTTTCATCATATCTGCAAGCTAATCTTTTGAAGATTTAAAAGAAATCTCGATCTATTAGGATACTACCTTTTGACAAACATAATGCTAATGAACTTCCATATGCTTGGTACAGCATGGAAATCTAGATTAGTTGTCAAACATATACTAGACATATTGTCACCTTACATTTGTGGATGTATAAAAGGAAGATGCAAATATTCAATAACATTTTGAACCAGATTACTTCACATGTCAATATTGCAAGCACACGATACTTTGCTTCTGTAGATGAAAGAGCCACTTCGGTTGTTTCTTCGAACTCCAAGATATAAGTGGATTTCTAATCATCAATATGTACCCACTCATGTTTCATCAATCATCTTTGTTCCCTACCCAATCTACATAATTAATAGCTTTAATATCTAGATTAATATCATGCGGGTAAAATAAACCATCATTCAAAGTGCCTTTTAAATAGTTTAACACACACTTAGCCACATTCTAATGTAAATTTGTAAACTTATGCATCAAGTGTGAAAGTAGTCCAATTTCATAACCAATATTTCTTTGTGTGTTTATAGCATACAAACATTATCCAATCAATGATCTTTTCAAAAGGAAGACCATCATGGATACTAAAGTTTACATTAGGTTCCAAGGTATATGAAACTACTTTACATTCTGACAAATCAAAATCTTGAAGTAAATCACATATCTAGTTCTTTGGACTCAACCATATATCATTCTTATAAAAAATAACTTCAATCCCAAATCCATAACATAAAATCCCGAGATGTGAGATCTTAAATTCCATACTAAGTTTCTAATTAATTTCATCAATCTTGTCAATAACACTTCTTATAATGCTAAGATCATCAACATAAATTCAATCATACACACAATGATTTCTTAGAAACATCATATATAAAGAACAATATGTAACACTTTTTTGTATCTTTCAGCTTCCAAATAGCGTACTAATCTATGATTCCAAGCTCTAGGTGCTTGTTTCGAACTATATAATGCTTTTGTTAACTTGGAAAAACAAATTGGATACTTTCCATCTTCAAATCATTCTTGTTGATCCATATCAACCTATTCTTCTACCTGATCATTCGAAAATGCATATTTAACATCAAGTTGAAATATATTCCAACATTTACTTCTTGCAACACTTAAAATAGTGTTTATAGTTGAAATTCCTAAAACTATACTAAATGTCTCTTATAATCAATTCCATATGTTTATGCAAAGCCCTTTTCAACTATTCATGCCTTGTAGCTCAAAATAGAACCAGCTCTATTTATTTTAATATGAAATTTTCTAATTACCTTCATCTTATTATGTCATGGTACAAGTTTCCATGTCTTGTTCTCATACAATGCATCTATCTCTTCTTGCATCACATTGGACCAATTTACATTTGAATTTGGATGTTTGAAATCTATAGGTTCCTCTTCTTCAAAAACTTTGAACATAAAAGTTGAATGTGAAACACCATAAGACAGATCAGTATACCTTTTTGTGAGCTTTATTTCTCTTGAACTTCCCCTAATTTGATGTTCATGTTTTATAAAATCAAATTTAGAGATTTCACCAATTTCTACTTCATCACTTAACTCATCAACCTCTTATTTACCTTTTGTTTTCTCTTTTAATGTAGGTGACAATATTTCTTCATCATGAACATTCTCATCTTCTGAGCATACCTTTTTAGTATCATCTAAACCATGCTCAATTTCTTCTTGCATTTCTTCATGGACCTACAAAATATGATCTATATACTAAGACAACAAATGATGAAAGCAAACATCTTGACTAGTATTCATTTCCTTAATTAATGGAATTATAGCACTTATATCCTCTTTGAATATCTACATAAGCCATGAAAATACGTTACTTTGCTTTTTTCTCTAAGTTATCTCTCAATTCATATGGAACCATAGAAAAACAAACGCAAAACACACACAAGTGATCAATAATAGGTTTTCTATCATACGAAACCTAAATTAGAATGGATATTATGTATTGTCTCCTCAATCACAATATAATCTAAATCAAAAGCTTCTAATTAATCAAGAATAGAAGAGGAGAGGAAAAAAGGCCAACCTTGCACAAGATAAGAGAAAATCGGATGCCGAAGAATAGATAAGCTATGACTCAAAGAAAGAGAAGTTTCTGATATTATAGATTTAAATCAATGGATACAATAGCTTTCGAAAATAGCTTATTTGGAAAATTTTAATATGAAATCGGCGGATGTAGCAATTTGCAAAAATAGGTAAAGACCGTACATGAAAGAAAAAAAATGTTCAATGGACATTCGATTATATATGCAAGAGACAAAGATTTAATTAAACACTTCTAATATAAAAACAGAGAACATAGATGGACCTGAATCAACTTCCAAAGGTAAGTTCTTTATCCATTTTCTCTGTTCAAATGCAAGTATTTCAGAACATGTGTCGCCAAATCATCGAGGGTTGCAGAAAATAGTTCAAATATTACATTTCATTTTGCTCCTCGAAAATAGTCAAAATCCATCTCCTTTGAGCCAACATTCAACGCTTCATATATAGCTTCAAAAGCTTTCAAATTATGCTCTTAACATCGTTAGAAATGGGGACAAGTAGGATTATCATCAAATTGAAACTTTCCACAAGATTGGTGAATGCATATTCTATGTTCTTTGTCAAAGTAATAGCATGATACTAAAACCTCCATCATCAGATAAACTTGCACAACCTTCAATAATAAAATTGGTTCGTTGCATTCCCCTCAGTTTTCCTTTCTCATAAATTCCAAAGTTTTTGTTCTCTCGGCCATCTGCTCGTCTGTCCTATCCTATAAACCATTGCCCAACGAAAATGATAAAATATCAAATTTGTCGGAACCCTTGCAAATTCTTCATTAGCACAATAATTATCTTTTCTGTTTTGTGGATAAGCAAGCATCCCTTTAATAATGCTCCAAGATACTTCCTGAACACAAGAATGTCTACCCGTAAAGCTCCACAACTAGAAAAGAACTTGAATTTTATTTTTCTTAACTTGGAGCAACACTCCATATAGTCTTTGTTGAATATTGAAACTCCAAGACGCTAAGATAACAAATCTGATCAAGCCAAAAATAATAAAGAAAGCTACTCTCGATTGAAGAAAATAGATAAGAAGAAGTGAAAATCTATGTACAAAAGATAAATGCCTATATACTCAAAATGATTGAGTATCAACAAATCTAGAAGGAGTGCATTCATAGGCTCTCTTAGTAGAGTTTTGCAAATGAATTTGTGACAATCAACTATTTCACAAAAGTAATGGAGGATAATTAAAGCATCTAAAGAATGGAATATAATTAAGAAGTTATTAAGAAACTTTGAATGGATTTTTTCACAAAATTAGTGGATGCTAATTAAAGCAATAAAGGAATGGACTAAAGAAATTTGAAACATTCTTCCCCTCAAGATCTACTTGAATATTCTAGAAATCCAATCAATTGTTTGAATCTTCGTATCTTTGTTCCATCAAGAACTTTTTTCATCATATCTGCAAGCTAATCTTTTGAAGATTTAAAAGAAATCTCGATCTATTAGGATACTACCTTTTGACAAACATAATGCTAATGAACTTCCATATGCTTGGTACACGCATGGAAATCTAGATTAGTTGTCAAACATATACTAGACATATTGTCACCTTACATTTGTGGATGTATAAAAGGAAGATGCAAATATTCAATAACATTTTGAACCAAATTACTTCACATGTCAATATTGCAAGCACACGATACTTTGCTTCTGTAGATGAAAGAGCCACTTTGGTTGTTTCTTCGAACTCCAAGATATAAGTGGATTTCTAATCATCAATATGTACCCACTCATGTTGCATCAATCATCTTTGTTCCCTAGCCAATCTACATAATTAATAGCTTTAATATCTAGATTAATATCATGTGGGTAAAATAAACCATCATTCAAAGTGCCTTTTAAATAGTTTAACACACACTTAGCCACATTCTAATGTAAATTTGTAGGCTTATGCATCAAGTGTGAAAGTAGTCCAATTTCATAACCAATATTTCTTTGTGTGTTTATAGCATACAAACATTATCCAATCAATGATCTTTTCAAAAGGAAGACCATCATGGATACTAAATTTTACATTAGGTTCCAAGGTATATGAAACTACTTTACATTCTGGCAAATCAAAATCTTGAAGTAAATCACATATCTAGTTCTTTGGACTCAACCATATATCATTCTTATAAAAAATAACTTCAATCCCAAATCCATAACATAAAATCCTGAGATGTGAGATCTTAAATTCCATACTAAGTTTCTAATTAATTTCATCAATCTTGTCAATAACACTTATTATAATGCTAAGATCATCAACATAAATTCAATCATACACACAATGATTTCTTAGAAACATCAGATATAAAGAACAATATGTAACACTTTTTTGTATCTTTCAGCTTCCAAATATCGTACTTATCTATGATTCCAAGCTCTAGGTCCTTGTTTCGAACTATATAATGCTTTTGTTAACTTGGAAAAACAAATTGGATACAAAGAATGGAATATACTTAAGAAGTTATTAAGAAACTTTGAATGGATTTTTCCACAAAATTAGTGGATGCTAATTAAAGCAATAAAGGAATGGAGTAAAGAAATTTGAAACATTCTTCCCCTCAAGATCTACTTGAATATTCTAGAAATCCAATCAATTGTTTGAATGTTCGTATCTTTGTTCCATCAAGAACTTTTTTCATCATATCTGCAAGCTAATCTTTTGAAGATTTAAAAGAAATCTCAATCTGTTAGGATACTACCTTTTGACAAACATAATGCTAATGAACTTCCATATGCTTGGTACACGCATGGAAATCTAGATTAGTTGTCAAACATATACTAGACATATTGTCACCTTACATTTGTGGATGTATAAAAGGAAGATGCAAATATTCAATAACATTTTGAACCAGATTACTTCACATGTCAATATTGCAAGCACACGATACTTTGCTTCTGTAGATGAAAGAGCCACTTTGGTTGTTTTTTCGAACTCCAAGATATAAGTGGATTTCTAATCATCAATATGTACCCACTCATGTTGCATCAATCATCTTTGTTCCCTACCCAATCTACATAATTAATAGCTTTAATATCTAGATTAATATCATGCGGGTAAAATAAACCATCATTCAAAGTGCCTTTTAAATAGCTTAACACACACTTAGCCACATTCTAATGTAAATTTGTAGGCTTATGCATCAAGTGTGAAAGTAGTCCAATTTCATAACCCATATTTCTTTGTGTGCTTATAGCATACAAACATTATCCAATCAATGATCTTTTCAAAGGAAGACCATCATGGATAATAAATTTTATATTAGGTTCCAAGGTATATGAAAGTACTTTACGTACTGACAAACCAAAATCTTGAAGTAAATCACATATCTAGTTCTTTGGACTCAACCATATATCATTCTTATAAAAAATAACTTCAATCCCAAATCCATAACATAAAATCCCGAGATGTGAGATCTTAAATTCCATACTAATTTTCTTCTTAATTTCATCAATCTTGTCAATAACACTTCTTATAATGCTAAGATCATCAACATAAATTCAATCATACACACAATGATTTCTTAGACACATCACATATAAAGAACAATATGTAACACTTTTTTTGTATCTTTCAGCTTCCAAATAGCTTACTAATCTTTGATTCCAAGCTCTTGGTGCTTGTTTCAAACTATATAATGATTTTGTTAACTTGGGAAAACAAATTGGATACTTTCCATTTTCAAATCATTCTTTTTGATCCATATCAACCTATTCTTGTACCTCACCATTCAAAAATGCATCTTTAACATCAAGTTGACATATATTCCAACATTTACTTCTTGCAACACTTAAAATAGTGTGTATAGTTGAAATTCTTGAAACTATACTAAATGTCTCTCCATAATCAATCTTATATGTTTATGCAAAGCCTTTTGCAACTAATCTTGCCTTGTACCTCAAAATAGAACCAGCACTATGTATTTTAATATGAAATACCCAATTATTTCTAATTACCTTCATCTTATTATGTCATGGTACAAGTTTCCATGTCTTGTTCTCATACAATGCATCTATCTCTTCTTGCATCACATTGGACCAATTTACATTTGAATTTGGATCTTTGAAATCTATAGATTCCTCTTCTTCAAAAACTTTGAACATAAAGGTTGAATGTGAAACACCATAAGACAGATCAGTATACCATTTTGTGAGCTTTATTTCTCTTGAACTTCCCCTAATTTCATGTTAATGTTTTATCAAATAAAATTTAGAAATTTCACCAATTTCTACTTCATCACTTAACTCATCAACCTCTTATTTACCTTTTGTTTTCTCTTTTAATGTAGGTGACAATATTTCTTCATCATGAACATTCTCATCTTTTGAGCTTACCTTTTTAGTATCATGTAAACCATGCTCAATTTCTTCTTGCATTTCTTCATGGACCTACAAAATATGATCTATATACTAAGACAACAACTGATGAAAGCAAACATCTTGACTAATATTAATTTCCGTAATTAATGGAATTATAGCACTTATATCCTTTTTGAATATCTACATAAGCCATGAAAATACATTACTTTGCTTTTTTCTCTAATTTATCTCTCAATTCATATGGAACCATAGAAAAACAAACGCAAAACACACAGAAGTGATCGATAATAGGTTTTCTATCATTCGAAACCTCAAAAGAATGTATATTATGTAGTATCTCCTCAATCACAATATAATCTAAATCAAAAGCTTCTAATTAATCAAGAATAGAATAGGAGAGGAAAAAAGGTCAACCTTGCACAAGATAAGAGAAAATCAGATGCCGAAGAATAGATAAGATATGACTCAAAGAAAGAGAAGTTTTTCATATTATAGATTTGAATCAATGGATACAATAGCTTTGGAAAATAGCTTATTGTGGAAGCCTCTATCTCATAATCACCCCTGAGCTATCATGATCACATTCACACTCGCACTCTCAATGACACTCTCACCTTCAATCAAAAGGTAATTCTCTAATTTCAGGCCTTCCCTTGCACCACGTAGCAAATCCTCCTTAAAAGAAAGTCTACCATCACCCAGAGAAGTGTGTGAGTACCCAAATTTAGAATAAGTCAACTCTCCTCATGTTGCATGCAAAACTTTCCCAAAAGCATGTGTTTGTAGTCAAATGCTTTTTTAGTGGTACTTGTCCAAAAATAGAAGAAAAGGAAAAAAATACATATCAAAAAACATGTAGTGTGAGTGACAACACATAAGCATCAAAATCATGGATTCGAGTAGAAATACAAAAGCCCACTTTTTTTTAAGCATTTAAAAAAACAGCATTTTTCCAAACCTTGTAACTCAAAACAACACTTTTGTCTCATACAACATTCCTCATAATTCTTTCATCTTCACATTCAATTTTCAACTAGAAAACATGATGTTGATAAGGTCGAGAGAGAATTTAAAATTTTTCATCTCTAATTTTTACCTGCATGCGTAAAATGACCTAATTATTCATCCTAAATGATTATCCCCATTATGTAATTCTAAAAGTTCAAAATGAGTTATTTCACTACCAAAAAGTAGAAAAACGTTATTCTTCTTTAGACTACAATATGGAGAATAATATGGAGTTCTAAAATTTTGTATACATGCATAAAATGATCTTATTATTCATTCTAAAAACTATCCCTACAATGTAATTCAGAAAATTCAAAATGAATTATTTCACCATCGAAACGCCTATTACACATTATGTGTCGTAGATGTTGACATACAATTCATCAAATATAGTTCTTTGTTTATTGCTTCAACCCAAAACTTTAACGGCATATGCTTTTCATTTTGCATTTCTCTAGTTGTATAGATTGCTAACCATTTATGTTAATTTCTTCTATTATCATAACTAACAAATCTTCAAATTCAAGCCATTCCTCTCTCTCAAACATAGAACTTGTAAAAGCTTTTCATTTTTCATCTTTTTTTAAACCATTGAAAATAAATTCAACTAAAGCAGCATCCTCAACTATGCATGAAATTGAAGCGTGCATCAACAATATAATTAATTTTTAAAATATAATCATTTTCCAATTAATTTAAATATTTTCACAAATCATTAAACTCATTGTTGAGTTGAATACATCATGTCCTTGTTGTTGTTGAGAATAGATGTTCTAACGCTTCCCAAATCTCTTTACTTGTTTTCAAGTCCTATATGTGTCCTATCATACTTGACTTAATATTACCTTTTGATCATGCTCATTCCACCTTTCATATTGGCAGATTTGTTGTGTTGTTGGATTTGGTCTGGCAAGTCTGGTTGAGCTTTCGTCCCAATAACTTATCAATGCATGTTCTTGCCCATATGATGTGCAAGCATGCAAAAGCACTAAGTTTGATAATTGTTCAAATTTTCTATTTCATTATTTTTTTCATCCATGATATAAGAATGCACTTGCAAAGAATCACCTTAGTGGTGCTACATGTTATTCATATACCACATGTACAACAACTCTAATGTGTCAATCGGCTCTAATACTAATTTTGAATATTGAAACTCTACGAAGTATGCTCATATGAACATTGATGAATAAATTCTTGTACTATTTACATGCGTAAAAGAGCACAAATCAAAGAAGAAACATCTAGCAGCACACATAACATCAAGGAAGCAAAAAACTTGATAGATTGTGGAGACGATAAACATAATGAAGCCAAAACTAATAATGAAATTTACTTTAGATTCAAAACGAAGAAAATAGATAAGAAGAAGTGAAATTATCTATACAAAAGAAAAAAGACTAATCAAAACGACTAAGCATCAACAACTCAATAAAAAATGCATTCATAAGCTATTTATATAAAAGTTTGCAAATGAATTGGTGCCAACGAGCTATTTCACAAACGTAATGGAGGATAAATAAAGCAGTAAAAGAATGCACTATAACTAAAAAGTTGTAAACGAGCTTTGAATGGAATTTTTTCACAAAAGTAATGGATGATAATAAAAGCACTAAAAAGAATGGAGTAAAAGAATGCGCATCAGTTTTCCATGCACGTTTCTCTCCAAATATGCTCAATGCATTCTAGTGGAGAGCACCTTTGTGCTCTCATCGGAGCAATCCCATTTCTTATAGAGCATAAGACACGCGAAAATGTTCTCTTCTAAAAAAATCGTTTTTATTCAAACAGTCACATAGGTGCTGCATTTTTCCACAAAACATTTTTCCATAAAGCTTTGGTGTCCATTTTGTACATGATAAGTTTTGACTTTATTGACCATAAGAATTGAACCTAGTTTAATACGTTCTATTGTTTGTCCGTTCGTGAACTAGTTGTGGAGATAGAAGTGTAATCCTCAAAAATACATATCTTTCTCTAACATCATCTCACCTAGTTAAGCTACAATATGTGTGCCTACATCCTACTTAAATGAGTCAAAGCAAGAGTCCAAGCTTTATCCTTGTGGAGCTCTCAAACTCTTACAAATAAATGTTTCCACAAAAATCCTTATGCTAATGAATATCAAACTCAAAAAACAAAAGTAATCCTCTCAACTCAATTTGATTTCCACTACTTTGAATCTCCCTTCATTTGGTCAAATTCGGAAAGAATTGAGAGTAGAGATGAATTTCCTTATCACACTTGGGTATTTCTTTCCTTTTTAATGAGCGTTTCTTTCCCTGGTTGGTATATATGCATGTAACCTTAATGGGTCTCTTATCTTTGTACATTCACTTAGTAATATAGATTTTTGTGTTGTTCTTCAAGCTTCCTCTTAGTCATTGTCCTGTTGGTGTGCTTCTTCACACCTAAAAATCCAACACAAAAATTCATATCCTATTATGATGCTACAAATGCATTTCAAGATCTTTACTAACGTTCTCACCAATAGCAATGTTTTCCATCTGCCTACTTTGATATGTGAGGATCTAAAAGGTCTCATTAAGGGTAGGTCCATGCACTATTATTAATGTTTGCGAAGTTCTAGTATTTGTAGATCAATCGTCTCAAGACATCCTCATCATAAAAATCAACTTAAACAAAGCTTCACATAGAATTGAGTGCAATTTCCTTTTCCAATTAGTATGATGATCTCGATGGTTATGGGAAATGCTACTAATACCATTATTATAGATTGTTCGCTCTCTTGTAAGATTGTATTGAAATGATTGATCAAGCAAGGCTATGCCTTAGCTCTCTCTATCATCATGAGATTTTCATGGATGACCTTCGTTTCTTAGCTAAATATCATGCACTTATTGGTAAACTAAAAATACGTTTTGCTTCACAATATTTAGATTCAATGCTTATGAGGATCTTTGCCGATGAGACAAATGCTTTCTTACATAAATACTCAGTCATTATCGTCACCTTTTGACACTACTGAATTATTCTTTCAAATGCGTTTGGATCTAGAATAAACACTCAAAAACTACATTCAAGGCTATTTTTGGAAATTCATCATAATTGATGATTCATGAGGATTGTCAAAAGATTCCAATTGGTCAAATCTTTAGGCTGTTGGGCAATGTTCTTGTAAGAGGCTATTGGGGCTCATTGCTTGCAAAGATTTATACTAAATTTGGATATTGTAAAGGAATCGATATCAACTTGATAGGGTGGGCTATACTCATCAATTCATTTCTTCTAACTTTCAATATTTATTTTCTTCCCTATTGGAGAGCAAATGATACACAACTTGGTAAGAGGGAAAGAGTCTGGAGGCGTTTTTTGTAGACAAGTGATCCAATAGGACGGCGTGCCCAAAATCAAATGGGATGTATGTTCTAGCCAAAACGACTTAGTTGTTCTAACTTTGACAACCCTCCTAGAGAATGCTCAATTGAGAATAGCAAAATAAAGAGCAAATGAGCCCACATGAGGGAAATAAAAGCGTGCTCAACCTTGATGTTAGTTGCTGTTTGAATTCTTTAAGTGCTTTTTGAAGCATCTTATCTAATTATTTCCATGATGTCTTGCAACTTTACTTCATGTATTCATTTTGAAATATCCTCCTTGTCTTCAACTTGAAATGATTCCTTCAAACCACAAAATTATTTTAATTTCCTCAAACACACAATATTCATGTGTGCGCTTTGGCATCTTGTATTGATGTAAATGCCATGTTAAATGTTAATTATTTCTTGATGAGAAACATGTAAATATCTTCCCATCATTCTCCATCTATTTCATTAATTCAAGTCAGGGAGACGAGGCCTTAAACGAACTTTGCTTAAAAGAAAACCCTGAAACATGCTAACTCTCTAGAATGCAATAAGAAGTGAAGCTCTTAGAAGCATCTCGAAGAAAAGATGTGGGGCCAACTTTGGTACACCACTCAAAGAATGTTTGATAGAAAAATCCATGTTCATCCTATGCAAACAAAGAAAATAGCAAGAGTAAAAGCTTCACATCCCTTAAACACCATAGAGTTTGTGCTATAAATAGTAATAAGCTGAAAGAGAAATGGGTTGTTCATAAAGGGACAGAAAGGTCATCAGAATTCTTTATACTTCTCTCTAATTTTCTTATATCACCGTCCTCGCGATTTTCTTTTATAATTAAAAGTAGTGTTTCTGAAAAGAAACAAATGTTGAATGAGCAGAGCAACCGATCGCTTCTCCCAACAGAGCTTGTTTCCAACTAATATGTTTTTGAAGTCTATTTTCCTTTCTGACAATTTGCCAGAGCTGTTGGAGTTGGGACAAGTAAAGAAGATGTGAGAAACATCTTCGATGGACCGGTAGCAGGGTTTGCACTAGGGAGGCATCCTACAAATTTTGCTAGCCTTAAGGCTGGTCCGGATTCCATGATGAAGAATTTTCCATAAGACACTACAAGAAATAGGGGGGGCGTAGCGATGCCCCCGAATTGAAAAAAAATGGGTACCGTCGCCTATGTGACACTGGCATCGCATAAGCGACCGTAAAGTTTTCAAATTTTTTTTTATCGTGGCATTCGTTGCATAAGCGATGCTAGCATCGCTTATGCGACACTAAATTAAAGTGTCGCAAATACCGTCGCTATTTAGCGACGGTATTTGCAATGTTGACAAATTGAACAGCGTCGTATATGCGATGCACTGGAATGGTAAAAAAAAACGATTTCTCCCGGCACATTTGTGCCGGGATTTGGACGTGAGAGCAAGAAGAGACCGAGAGAGAGAGAGAGAGAGAGAGAGACGCATCTATTTGAAGCAAGGTATGCACACACACACACTTACACACACATACATATGCATACACACACACATATACACACATAGACACACACACATACACATAGACACGCACACACATACACACAAATACACACACACATACACAAATAATGTTGCATACACACATGCATACATAATGCATACACATGCACACACATATACACATACATATACACACACATACACACATACACACACATATATGCATACACACACACATAGAGAGACATGCACACACATACACATACATGCATACATAATGCATATGCATATGCGTACATCCATACATACTTACATGCAACACACACATATGCATACATAATGCATATGCATATGAGTACATACATACTTACTTACATGCATACACACACATATGCACACATAGACACATACACACACATAGACACATACACACACATAAACACATACACACACATATGCATACATACATGCATACACACACATATGCATACACATACACACACATAGACACATACACACACATAAACACATACACACACATATGCATACATAATGCATACACACACATACACATACATATGCATACATACATGCATACACATACACACATAGACACATACACACACATAGACACATACACACACATAAACACATACACACTCATAGACACACACACATACACATAGACGTGCACACACATACACACACATATACACACACACATACACACAGACACATACACACATTATGATGCATTCACACATACACATGCATACACACATATACACACACACATACACACACATATATGCATACACACACACATAGAGAGAGACATACACACACATACACATACATGCATACATATGCATACATAATGCATATGCATATGCATACATACATACTTACATGCATACATACACATACATAATGCATACACACACATATGCATACATAATGCATACACACACATACACACACCTATGCATACATACATGCATACACATACACACATAGACACATACACACACATAGACACATACATACACATAAACACATACACACTCATAGACACGTAGCGACACATGCACATAGACACACACACATACACACACACATATACACAAACACATACACACATAGACACATACACACATAATGATGCATACACATGCATACACATATATATATGCATACATACATGCATACACATACACACATACACACACATAGACACATACACACATAAACACATACACACTCATAGATACACACACATACACATAGACACACACACATACACACACATATACACACACACATACACACACACATAGACACATACACACATACACATGCATACACACATATAGACACATATACACACACATACACACATACACACACATATATGCATACACACACACATAGAGAGAGACATACACACATATACACATACATATGCATACATAATACATATGCATATGCATACAATGTACATACATACTTACATGCATACATAATGCACATGCATAGATACATATACACACATAGACACATACACACATAGACACATACACACATAGACACATACACACATACACACATACACACACATAAACACATACATACTCATAGATACACACATATACACATAGACGCACACACACATACACACACATACACACATAATTATGCATATTACACATGCATACACACATACAGACACATATGCACACACATACACACACATATGCATACACACACATAGAGAGACATACACACACATACACATACATGCATACATATGCATACATAATGCATATGCATATGCATACATACATACTTACATGCATACATAATGCACATGCTTACATACACATACGTAATGCATACACACACATATGCATACATAATGCATACACACACATACACACATATGCATACATAATGCACATGCATAGATACATACACACACATACACACATACACACATACACACATACACACATACACACATACACACATACACACATACACACATACACACACATAGACACATACACACACATAGACACATACACACACATAAACACATACACACTCATAGACGCATAGCGACACATACACATAGACACATACACATACATACACACATATACACACACACATATACACAAACACAAACATACACACATAGACACATACACACATAATGATGCATACACACACATACATATGCATACACACACATATGCATACATACATGCATACACATACACACATAGACACATACACACACATAGATACATACATATACATAAACACATACACACTCATACACACACACACATACACATAGACACACACACACATATACACACACACATACACACATAGACACATACACACATAATGATGCATACACACATATACACATGCATACACACACATATGCATACATACATGCATACACATACACACATAGACACATACACACACATAGATACATACATACACATAAACACATACACACTCATAGACACACATACATACACATAGACAAACACACACACATATACACACACACAAACACACATAGACACATACACACATAATGATGCATACACACACATACACATGCATACACACATACAAACACATGTACACACACACATACACACATATATGCATACACACACACATATATGCATACACACATATAGAGAGACATACTCACACATACACATACATGCATATATATACATACATAATGCATATGCATATGCATACATACATACATGCATACATATACATACATAATGCATACACACACGTATGCATACATAATGCATACACACATATGCATATATACATGCATACACATACACACATACACACATACACACATATGCATATATACATGCATACACATACACACATACACACATACACACACATAGACACATAAACACACATAGACACATACACACACATAAACACATACACACTCATAGATGCACACACATACACACTCATAGACACACATACATACACATAGACACACACACACACACATATACACACACACAAACACACATACACACATACACACATAATGATGCATAGACACACATACACATGCATACACACATACAAACACATGTATACACACACATACACACATATATGCATACACACACACACATATATGCATACATGCACATAGAGAGACATACTCACACATACACATACATGCATATATATACATACATAATGCATATGCATATGCATACATACATACATGCATACATACACATACATAATGCATACACACACATATGCATACATAATGCATACACACACATACACACATATGCATACATACATGCATACACATACACACATAGACACATACACACACATAGACACATACACACACATAAACACATACACACCCATAGATGTTTTAATATCTCATCGATCCAGAGAGGCAATGATACTGAGACTTTGTAGTCATATACTAGATAGTATGCTTAATCTAGAACGCTTTAAATCATGACAAATGATCAATCATGCACTGAGAATGAGCTCTTAGAAAGTCACTATTCTGAGTAGTCATAAGAGAGAAGTGAAATGAGAATGCAATGATAATATGTATATTAAATATATACAAATACTATGTCATTGGCAATCAAATAATGCTCGATGTGTGAGAGGTAAATGAGCTATTAGATGAGCCCTCAATTCACAATAGATCCCCTGCACAATGATCTCATACAGGCAAGGTAACACAAGGATCATTTGATCCACTTTTCATATTTGTGTTTGGAGCCAATGTTTGAATTCAAATTCAAAACGTTGCACCTAAAAGTGAATCCTAAAGTATAGCATATATTCTCTCATTACTCAACAACCAAAAACTTTGAGATTTGATGCTTTGTAACTTCCTCGTGGTTGTAGGACACTTTTACCAAGATAAATTTAAATGGTTTTTACAAGAGGTTGATCATATAAGGTTCTATAAGAGATGTGCCAATTATCCAAGTATCTGGGTTTGGTGTTAATTGCACCAACTGTTTTGTGGTACATAACTATAGAGTATGTTCAGTCGGGTCATGTGGTTTTCTAGAAAGTATTCTTTCTTTTTTCTACATGTAAGGAAAATGCAGAGAGCTATTTAGCAAAGACATGCGGGTGTTTAAATTGTTACGTTAGTTGATTTTCCTTGAAGATTAACAACGGGGATTATTTTTGGATTCGAAAGTCACTCTACGGGAATTCGATCGCCTACACATGTGGAATAGAGTAGAAATGAATGGGCTCATGTGATCCTTCAGAATGTCTAACTCCGCCGTCTGCAAGACATCTGGGGATTCAAGTGTAGATGAGAATACTTTCGTGAGAACATTCTGGATTTTTAATAGCCCCCCTCGCAGCCATCGAAGTAACATAAAGACCTTTAAAGAGTGTCTTCAAGAATCTATTAAGGTAGCGAAGGTCCTTCTGTTCATAGATTTCATGTTCAACCTCATGGATAAAGCAGAAACTTGTTCAATGAATACGTGCGAGCCATTGGGTTCTCAAGAGAGGTGGTTTTTGGGCCATAGTTATGTTGTTAGCCTTTCGAGGACTAATACGCTCTTGATCGTCAAAATTGGGAATCTAAAATGGACTTATTTTAAAAAAGAGTAGGTCTTTGTACATCTCGGAGATCGATTGCGACAATTGGGTTACATGGCAATGTTCTTTCCAAGCCACATAGCTTAAACGAAACGAATTGTGACCATATCGAATCTCATGGACGTATGCATATCTCAAGTGAAGGGCTAAGATGTTTATTTGTGTTCCCCTTCACCTCAAAAGATATTCATCGTCCTCCACGACATGAGTACAGCTCTCACATAATCAACAAAAGCAACAATTTCACTCAATGTAAGCATGAGGTTCATGAGATCAACCCAGAAGAAGACATTCACAGATTCTGCTTTAGGAGAACGGGAACCTCATGACATGCATATAGCTTATTTTAAGTCTGATTTGTCTGCCTCATTTGATATGTATGATTTGGGGCATTTGCATCACTACTTGGGCATTCAATTTATGCAAGTTGATGGTGGCTTTGTGTCAAACGAAATATATTGACACATTATTACAGTGTTTTGGCCTTGAAGATTGTAATCCTATTGCCACTCCTATGGAAACAGGTTTACAATTGAGTCTTCATGATGCTGGAGAGGCATTTGATGTTGTTCTCTATTAGCAGGCTATTGGATGCTTGATTTACTTATGCATTACTCTGCCAGATATTTAGTTTGTTGTCTCACAGATGAGTAGATTTATGCATTGCCAAGGTTTCAAGCATTGGTAGGCGGTTAAGCGCATCTTTTGCTACTTGAGTGGCACTTGGCTAATTGGATTGTTTTATCCCAAGGGGGGATCACTACCACCAGATTTGCATGCTTTTTCTAACAATGATTCGGCTGGCTGCTATGACACTCGTGTATCCACCAGTGGCTTTGGCTTCATGCTTGGTAGCTCATGTATATCTTGGTTGAGCAAGAAGCAGTCTACTGTGGCCACTTCCAGTTCTGAGGCTGAGTATAGGGCAGCTTCCACAGCGACTCTTGAGTGTGTGTGGCTTAGATGCCTTATTGCTGATCATAGAATATATAAAATCTCTAAATGATTCAACATGTGCAGTTCAAGATTCTTTAGCTATCTCATATGTAAAGCTTTGGCATGAATGCTTTGTTCATCTGAGTTCTACTAGTTTGCCATGTTTATAGAAATGTGAAATGGTGTCATATGTACCGAAACCTGAGGCACTTGGTAAACATGTCTATGAAGATTTTATTTACGGGAATCTTTAGCATTCATCCTTCCTGAAAGATGGTTCAGTACAAGCTCCTTAGAAATTGCAGCTTGTTCATAAATATGTTTATGGTCCTATCCAGACATCATCTTTTTGGAACTACATTTACTTTGTGACTTTTATTGATTCTTTATCTAAGAAAGCATGGGTGTATCCATTGAAAGAAATTTTTGAAATGTTTATGTGTTTCAAATAGTTTCGCATTTGGAATGAAACTTTATCAGCATGAAAAATGGGCACCATGCAATCTGATCAAGGGGGGAATACATGTCTTCTTGTTTCAATGAATTTTTGGATGAACTTGGGATAAAACATCAGTGTATAGTGCCGTATACACCTCAACAAAATCAAGAAGCACCTTATATGTAAAGTATGAAAATAGTCCAATGGGAGAGAACTTTATATGTTAAGCATGCAAAAGATGTGCTTCTAATCATTGTTGTCTATGTTGATGACATGTTGCATAGTGTTTCTAATGAGAAGCATATTGCTGATTTTAAGGTTGATTTGTGTGCCTCTTTTGAGATGTCTAATTTGGGGCATTTGCATTGTTATTTGATCATTTAATTTATGCAATCTGATGGTGGAATAGCTATGTGTCAAAGAAAATATATTGAAAGCTTATTGTATTATTCTGACATTGAAGACTGCAAAACTATTGCCTTCCCTATGGGCACAACTTCATGATTGAGTCTTCATGATGCTCGAGATGTGTTTGATATTGAGTTTGCTATCTCTCAAATGATCAGTTTTATATATTGCCTAGGTATTAAGCATTGGCATTCAGTTAAGCACAACTTTGTGCTACTTGAGTGGTACGTGGCCCTTAGATTTTTTATTCCCAAGAGTTGATTACTTCCACCATATTTACATGCTTTTTTTTTTTACTCTAATTGGGCATGGTCGCTATGACACTCGTGTGTCCCCATGTTCACACAAAGCACATTGAGGTGCATTATCATTACTTAAGGGAGAGGTTTTCTTCTTGGAATATCATTTTTTCATATGTTCTCACATAGGATAACATTGCAGGTCTTTATAAAAGGCTCTACCTTGGGAGATGTTTGAAGCTTTGCACAAAGCTTTGGTGTTACTTCCTTTTGTGCATTGATCTCTTTTCACATAGCTTGGCACTTACATGAGTGGCAACTCTCTACTCATGGATCACTCCTAGGGGGGATTTGTTGACATATCATGGCATCACCACTAGGGTACTTTTTCCCCTCTTAGCAAGTCTTCCCCCTGATTTGTATATACACCTATAACCCTTAGGGGTCACATGTCTTTGTACATCACGTGTAATACAATTAATGTTGTGTCTTATGCTCCAAGCTTCTTCTTCTTCTTCCTTGTGTTGTCGGTGTGCTTTCATAGACGTTAAACTCCAACAACATGGTCCTTGATCTTGTTAATGTACGTCGTTCCTACGCCTTGCACAATTGTTCTATTCTTCATTAATATAAAATTTCCTTTTTTTTTAACAAGAGAAAGATTATATTAATACTAAAATGTACATATAGTGGAGATGGCGAGAAACCATCTAATTAGAGTAACACACACTCAACAATGTGTTCTCATAAATAGGAATGCGATGTCTTCCTTGAATATATAGAAAGGAGCAAGGATTTCCATCCATTGCAATGATTATCTGCTATAACTTGGGCATCTCACTATCTATTCTAAGAGCTTTAGAGAGTTTTTGGATACAAGCTAGGCTTGATCTCTTTAGCATGAGAGAGAGGGAGATAAGGAAATTCTTATTTCCCTTATAAAAAACAACATTATTGCTACTCAGCCAAGTGCTCCATAGTATGTAGCCTTTCCAAACATTCCACAAGAGTAGATCTATGTTCCTAGTGTATCCCAAGATAATTTCAATCTTATTGAGATTAGGGAACTGATTAGCATATAGATAGTTCTCCACAGGTTTTCAAAACGAGATGATGAAGAGAGTGATGACCATCTAAGTGTGTGCCACTATTACGGATCTCATGCCCCCAATGAGGGTAAAGGTATATGGACGTGTTTGGCTCCCCTCAACCTGGGTAGATGGTTGTTGTTCCTTGACATTTCGTTTTATCTATAGTTAAGAGATGGTGGTTGGGCTAGTTGGTATGCTCCTCTAGTGAGGTTTTTTGTACGGAGCTTCATGAGGCCTTAGGAAATAGAATCATTGTGATGTAGGTGGAAAATTACAACACCGAGAAGAGAATGGACTGATGTTGTTTCAACTTGTGTGAGCAAGCACATACATCACCGCATAAATCATACATTGAAACTAAAATAATTTCTTGTAACTTTGTTGAATCGACATTTGAAGTAAAGTTCACCGTGGTATAATGAATAAACCTTCCAAAGAAGGCAATGGGAAGGAAAAAGTTGAGGATGATTCCCTTGGAATGAGTGTTGATAATGTTGCTATTCAGGAAGAACATGACTCTCTACTTATTAGTAGATTCATACACACACATACACATGCATACACACATACACACACACATACACGCACATACATACACACACACATACACACACCTATATGCATACACACACATAGAAAGACATGCACACACATACACATACATGCATACATATGCATACATAATGCATATGCATATGCATACATACATACTTACATGCATACACACACATATGCATACATAATGCACATGCATACATACACATACTTAATGCATACACACACATATGCATAAATAATGCATACATAATGCATACACACACATATGCATACATAATGCACATGCATATGCATACATACATGCATACACATACACACATAGACGAGAATTTCATTTCTTTGTGCAGGATAACTACTCATATGAAGTGATACTTGGACAATCGTTTATAGCAGAGATGAGGATGGAAACAAAAGCTATGAATGATGGATTGGCATATGCAGGAATTTGCTATAAATCTAGAATGGATTCCATGCAATTAATGACATTCTCTCCCAATCATTTAAGAAATAGGAAAAAAGGCTAATGCCAAACTTCCTTTATTAAAAAAAGAAATAGGAAAAACCTACGAAGAAATCCTGTTGACTCTTGCAATTATGTGTGTGAAAATCCACCACCTGTAAGAGAATTTGAGGCCTACTATGATCAAAATTTCTATTAGATTCAACTATTTGAGTGAGACAATAGTGGACAAAGGATTGATGCCTGACTTGATGATGTATATAGCTTCAAGAACTTTTTAATTTGCACCCCTACATCTAGTTTATACTTCATTACAAAAGAAAAACTTACAAAGAAATTTAGAAAAAGAAATGAAAAATATTTTAAACACCTAGGATTAATTTCACCTAAAGAAAACATTGAGAGTGTAACTAAACTTACAAAAAGTTCATCTTTAATAGAAGAACTCAAGAATGCTCTTCAAGAAGAATTAGAATCAAAATTTATCATTCTCAAATCTATTAAGGAATATGAGATGATCGCGAGTTTCTTAGTAGAACATGAAGTCAAGATTGATAATAAATATGAAACAACTGAAAAGAAGATCGAACCTGTAGCTCACTCATTGGCTAAAGAGAGTTATGATATAATTAGACGATTTTATGAGGATCCTATTCTTAGAGATCGATCTAAGATAGGACACACATTTACTAAGGAAACTATGAAATATATAAAGCTGTGAAGAGATGGATAGGTATGTGTTGAAGATGAAGAGGTGTTGCAAAATCTTTGCTCTACATCAGCCAAATGAACTCCAGGAGTAGATGGTGGGCCCTTTTAGCTTGTCAATGGATGTATTAGACACCCTATGTACCTTGGAAGATCACTCTCAAAAAGATAGATCAAAACAGATAAGTTGGAGTTAGCTCAGAGGTGAAAACTTGCTATTCTTGGTTGATACACCTGTCCAGTGTTTTACATAATTCTCTGAGCACAGCAGCAATTAGATTAATTCCTCTTGGGGAAGGCTAGGTAGCTTAAAGAGCTAACTTTAGAGAGTAATCTCATCAAAAATAACAAACCACACACTGAGAATGACTTTTAACAAGTGATGACATCATCCCGATTTTCACGGGCTGCTACAGAAATAGACCAGTGAGTATAAACATTAACATAACTCAAGATGTAAGAATCCAATGATCATGAAAATTTGTATGCTTATACTAGACAGTAAGCTGAATCCAACAAGCTTGCAATCACTGAATTTGGATGAGTAAACACTGAGAAATGACTCTGACAAGATGACTGAAAAAGTCGGGTACCTGACAGAGAAGTGAAGATGAACATACCCTGTTGACTTCAAATGAACATAACTGAAGATTCCAACATCCAAATGACATGAACATTTGTGAGCATATAGTAGACTTATAGAGCTAACTTTACCAAGTTAAATCACTGAAAATGATGAACCAAGTGCAGAGAAACAATCTCTGCAAGTTGACTGAGAAAAACTGAAGTAATGGCAGTGAGTAGTACACATCACAAGAACATGGAAAGATGAGCTCAAATAATCATGAAAATGAAAGTATATTGCTTGTACAATGCAATGACTTACTGATACATATGTGTGCCTTGTAATCACACCTTGATATGGCATAAAGCTCAGCTCTTGGAGGTCTTCACATAGGTCTCTCTAACCACGACTAAAACTGCCATCTATTTATAGTTGAGTTTGGGAGGCTAACTTCCCTCAATCACTCTCCAATCAATCAATGATTGATTTGATTCTCTACCTACCACAAATCATGAATTCGTGGCTCCTCTTTCCATTCTTGATCATGTGGACTCAACCACTTAAGATTCTCTTACTTTTACATTAAGTAAACTCTTCAAAAGTTACAAGAGGTAGTTCACAAGTGAACTTTACATAGTCTTCTTTTTAAAGCTTTTTCTAAGACTTTGTGAGACTCAAGCCAATACTTAGGCTTGTCATAGACTTGCTCCAACAGCTCCCCCTCAAGCCAAGTATGCTTGAGGTCTTCAATCTTCCAAGATTACCTGCAAACCAATCATAGCCTTGAATTTGCAAAGCTTTGTACCATCCAATGCTTTGGTTAGAATATCTGCACATTGTTGATGAGTGGACACATATGATATTTGAATCTCCTTGCTTAGGATCTTCTCTCGTACATAATGATAATGAACTTCAATATGTTTAGTCCTTGCATGAAAAATAGGATTAGCAGCCAAGTGAATAGAACTCATATTGTCACCAAAAATAGTTGGAGTTCCAAACTCCAATCCAAGATCTTTGAACAATGTCTTCATCCACATAGCTTCTTGTGTAGCTATGGCAAGACCTCTATATTCAGCTTCAGTAGAAGAGAGAGCAACTGTGGGTTGCTTCTTGGATGACCATGAAATAAGCTTTGAACCTGCAAAGGTAAGATAACCTGAAGTGCTCCTTCTATCTTCCTTGGAGCCAGCCCAATCTGCATCAGAAAATAGCTTCAAACCTAAATCAGATACATAAGGATAGTAAAGTCCTTCATTTATGGTTCCTTTGAGATACTTGAGAATCCTTTTGGCAGCATCCATATGTGGTTTCCTTGGTGTGTGCATAAATTGGCTTAGCACACTCACACTGTAACATATATCTACTCTTGTCAATGTGGCATAGTTGAGACTACCCACTAGACTTTGATATGATGTGATGTCCTCTATGAGTTCACCTTCATGTGAGCTCAATTTGTGATTGACCTCCATTGGAGTACCTGCAATCTTACAATCTTGCATCTTGAATTTTGCCAACATGTCCTTAATGTACTTTCTTTGAGTGAGAAACAAACCATGATCTTTGTAGACAACTTCCAAACCTAGGAAGTAGGTAAGTGAACCCAAATCACTTATCTTGAACTCTTCTCTCATCTGATCTTTGATCTTCTTCATACCATCTGCATCATTTCCTGTCAATATAATATCATCTACATATACACATAGGTAGATGACCTCGGAATTACTCTTTTTAATAAAGAGTGAAGGATCTGCTTTGCTTGGTTGAAAGCCTTTGTCCTGCAAGAATGAAACAAGCCTGAAATTCCAAGCTCTTGGAGCTTGCTTGAGACCATACAATGCTTTGTTAAGTTTACACACATAATCAGGATAAACTTGATTCTCAAACCCAGGTGGTTGTGCCATATATACCTCTTCTGTTATCCAACCATTCAAGAATGCATTCTTTACATCTAGTTGAAGTATCTTCCAATTCTTGGAAGAGGCAATACTAAGCAAAACCCTAATAGTAGGCATCTTTGCCACA
This sequence comes from Ceratopteris richardii, assembly GCA_020310875.1. NCBI lineage: Eukaryota > Viridiplantae > Streptophyta > Polypodiopsida > Polypodiales > Pteridaceae > Ceratopteris > Ceratopteris richardii. The sequence continues at coordinate 17,825,557 of CM035441.1, forward strand.
GGAGAGAAAGTCTCCTCATAATCAATTCCCTGAGTTTGTGCAAAGCCTTTTGCTACAAGCCTTGCCTTATACCTGTTAATGGAACCATCAGAATTCTTCTTGAGTTTATAGACCCATCTTGAGCCTATTACCTTCATGGATGAAGTCTTGGGCACCAAATCCCAAGTGTTGTTTTCCTCAAGTGCTTCAATCTCTTCCTTCATTGCATGCTTCCATTCTGTTTTTGCTTTGGCCTCTTCAAATGATGATGGCTCCTCTTGGTTTATGTCCTGTGCTATGTAGATAGAATGTTTAGTTACTAATGAGGTGTCAAACCCATACCTTTCTGGTTTTTTCTTTTCCCTCATAGATCTTCTTAGGCCATGATGTGATGATTCTGCCTCATGTCCAAGTTCCTGCAATTTTGCTTTACCTTTAGACTTCCATGCTTTGATCTTTTCCATCTGACATTCTTCATCATCCTCTGAGGTGTCTTGTTCTTCAATCTTTGATTGTTCTCTACCAAGCTTTGGAAAATCTTCTTCAAGATCATATGGTAAATTGACCTTCCTGCATGAATCTTCATACCATGAATTGTTCTCATCAAAAACTACATCTCTGCTTACCAAGAATCCTTTGTTGGTAGGGTTGTATAACCTGTAGCCCTTTTGATTGTTGTCATATCCAATAAATACACACCTTTCTGCTTTTGGATCCATCTTGCCTCTAACCTGTGAAGGAACATGAGCAAAAGCAATACATCCAAAAATTTTACAATGATCTAAACTTGGTCTTCTTCCATTCCAAGCCTCATATGGAGTCATCCCATCAAGGGATTTTGAAGGCAACCTGTTAATCAAGTAAGTGGCTGTAGATACAGCCTCAGCCCATAAGTAATTAGGTAAATGCTTTTCATTTAACATAGACCTTGCAGCTTCAACAATTGTCCTATTCCTCCTTTCTGCCACTCCATTTTGCTCAGGAGTGTACCTTGTAGTTACCTCTCTTTTGATTCCTCTTTCTTGAAGAAAAGAATCAAAATCATGGGAGAAGTATTCTCCCCCTCCATCTGACCTTAGCCTTTTTAGTGATTTACCTGTTTGATTCTCCACAAGAGCCAAATATCTTTTGAAACATGAAAAAACTTCATCTTTGTGTTTCATAAAGAATAGGATAGTCCATCTGCTGCAATCATCAATAAAGGAAACATAATACCTTGATCCTGATATTGAAGCTTCCTTGCTTGGTCCCCATACATCTGTATGAACCAACTCCAAGAGATCTCCATGCATATAACCTTTCTTCATGAATGGTAACCTGTGAGACTTTCCAAATTGACATGCACTGCACTTATAAATCATATGTTGTTTTGACAAATTAGGAAGTCCAAGTACACTTTGGTCCCTGCAGATTTGCTTTAATGACCTTTCACCAATATGTGCTAACCTTTTGTGCCATACTTCCAATTCTGTGAGTGTCTGACTACCATAATTAAAGAGAGCAATGTTTCTAGTGTCCTGTAATTCAAATGTGAACAATCTACCTGTCTTTTCACCTTTTGCAATTCTTCTGAATCCTTGACTTGGGTCTTCAACAAATGCTCTTGCTTTTGTGAACCTGACTTGCAACCCTTTCTCTACTATCTACCCAACACTTATCAAATTCTTTGTAATAGTAGGAACATAGAGTACCTTACTGAGTAGGTTGATGTTTCCATCAGGTGCTTTGACATTGCCTATTTTCTCCACAGGATGTTTTGTATCATCTCCTGTTTGTACCTCATGCTTATTCCTTGGATCTTCTAAATCTGATAGGAGTGCCACATTTCCTGCCACATGATTTGAACAACCTGAATCTATGTAGAAAACATGCTCATCAGATTTACCTTGTGGCATAGCCATGTTCATGATCAATAATGAATCCTCTTTGTTTGAGTCTTCTGTGTAGTTATTGTAGTCTCTCCTTCCTTTGTAGCCTCCTTGATAGTTTGAATGATTGTAGTTGTTGTAGTTGCCATGATAATTGTTGAACCTTCCTCTTGAGTAGCCATAACTTCCTCTATTGTATCCTCTGCCTCTTTGATTCCTGGAATTCCTAAAGCAATTTTCAGTTGTATGATTAGTTAATCCACAAATAGAACATGAGTTGGAGTCTTGGGATCTCCCCCTGCCTTGTCTACCTCCTCTTCCTCTACCTCTGCCATGTCTTCCTCTACCTGCATAGTTAGCTTGATATGTACCTGATTCATCATCCACTTTCTTTGCATTTCCTTTGTTATCTTTAGACTTGCTTTTATCCGTGTATAAAGCTGAAGATTGATTACCTTTAGAGCTTTCTCCATTTTTGATAAGCTTTGCCTCTTGAGTAAGTAATTGTCCAATGAGTGTGTTGAAATCAGGTACATGCATGTCCATGTACAAATCCATAGCTGTGGTGAATGCTTCCCACTTGTCATCTGCCTTCAAGCCATTGATGACCTGCCTTACAATTTGCTCTTCATCTATTACCTCTCCAATGCTTCCCAACTGATCTGCTATGTCCTTGAGCTTTGTGACAAAATCAGTCACATTTTGTTTGGGAGCCTTCTTGAGAGTTGTGAAATCCAGCCATAGTTGATGCTTCCTAGCTTTAGTACTTGAAGCAAAGAAAGCTTCAAGTGCATCCCACACTTCCTGAGATGTCTTACAACTTCTAAGGTGAGGCAACAAAAAATCTGAGATAGAGTTGAGGAGATAAGACCTTGCAAGTGCATCCTTGGAGCACCATGTGCTCAATCTTTCTTGCTCTTCTTGTGTTGGTTGACTTTTGTTCCTGAAACTTGGCATAACTTCATCTCCAGCCACATAACCATATAAACTTCTACCTTGGAGATAAGCTTCCATTCTTAATGACCAAGCTGAGTAATTACCTCTATCCAATTTGTCAATTGATGAAGGAAATCCATCTGCCATGTTGTCCAACCTTGCTCTGATACCACTGTGAAGAGATGGATAGGTATGTGTTGAAGATGAAGAGGTGTTGCAAAATCTTTGCTCTACATCAGCCAAATGAACTCCAGGAGTAGATGGTGGGCCCTTTTAGCTTGCCAATGGATGTATTAGACACCCTATGTACCTTGGAAGATCACTCTCAAAAAGATAGATCAAAACAGATAAGTTGGAGTTAGCTCAGAGGTGAAAACTTGCTATTCTTGGTTGATACACTTGTCCAGTGTTTTACATAATTCTCTGAGCACAGCAGCAATTAGATTAATTCCTCTTGGGGAAGGCTAGGTAGCTTAAAGAGCTAACTTTAGAGAGTAATCTCATCAAAAATAACAAACCACACACTGAGAATGACTTTTAACAAGTGATGACATCATCCCGATTTTCACGGGCTGCTACAGAAATAGACCAGTGAGTATAAAAATTAACATAACTCAAGATGTAAGAATCCAATGATCATGAAAATTTGTATGCTTATACTAGACAGTAAGCTGAATCCAAAAAGCTTGCAATCACTGAATTTGGATGAGTAAACACTGAGAAATGACTCTGACAAGATGACTGAAAAAGTCGGGTACCTGACAGAGAAGTGAAGATGAACATACCCTGTTGACTTCAAATGAACATAACTGAAGATTCCAACATCCAAATGACATGAACATTTGTGAGCATATAGTAGACTTATAGAGCTAACTTTACCAAGTTAAATCACTGAAAATGATGAACCAAGTGCAGAGAAACAATCTCTGCAAGTTGACTGAGAAAAACTGAAGTAATGGCAGTGAGTAGTACACATCACAAGAACATGGAAAGATGAACTCAAATAATCATGAAAATGAAAGTATATTGCTTGTACAATGCAATGACTTACTGATACATATGTGTGCCTTGTAATCACACCTTGATATGGCATAAAGCTCAGCTCTTGGAGGTCTTCACATAGGTCTCTCTAACCACGACTAAAACTGCCATCTATTTATAGTTGAGTTTGGGAGGCTAACTTCCCTCAATCACTCTCCAATAAATCAATGATTGATTTGATTCTCTACCTACCACAAATCACGAATTCGTGGCTCCTCTTTCCATTCTTGATCATGTGGACTCAACCACTTAAGATTCTCTTACTTTTACATTAAGTAAACTCTTCAAAAGTTACAAGAGGTAGTTCACAAGTGAACTTTACATAGTCTTCTTTTTAAAGCTTTTTCTAAGACTTTGTGAGACTCAAGCCAATACTTAGGCTTGTCATAGACTTGCTCCAACAAAAGCATCATCAGAAAGATCATTGTGCATCATAGAAAAGTATTTTCCTTATTCCCACATGAAATAGGATGTGGTGATCCAAAGCTTGTAGCTCCAATGATCATAGTCAATGTACCTCATATTCCATGGAATCTTTGACTGATACCAATCCCAAAGGCTCATTTACATGAGCTGATGAGATTGTTAAAGGAGAAGATTGCCATGCAAATCCTACAACCATCATCAGCACCATATTCAAATTGATGGTTCATGGTACCGAAAAAGAATGGGAAGCTATGCTTCATACATGATCTTTAGCCTGTTAACAAAGTCGCTATCAAAAATGTAGATGAGTTTATAGAGGAATTTTTTGGACACTCCATCTATTCAATGGGAGATGTGTACTTAGCATATGATCACTTTCAACTAGCCATCGATAGTAGAGATATAACCATGATGAAAACTCCTTTGGATCTAGTATCCATGTGTACTTTACCACAAGGAGTGGCAAATTCTGTGGCACACATGATGAATGCTATGAGCCTCATCTTACATGACTTCTTGCCCAAAGTGATTATGCCTTTTATCAATGACATTTTGATAAAAGGTTGTGCGGAAAGGGAAAAAGATGCAAGTTAGATTCATCTAGATGTAGGAAGTTTGTCTCCGACCACATTTCTAAGTGTGAAAGAATCTCTCAAAGATTCGAGGAAGTTAGAATCACTTTCTCTTTAGAAAAATCCACTTTTGGTGTCAACGAAGTTTTGATTGTTGGACATCTATGTGGGAATTATGGCCGTAGGACGTATCCACAAAAAGTTGATGCCATTGGTAGGATTTGAGAGGTATGTCCCAATGTTAGGGAAGTGAGAAGATTCTTAGCAGCTTGTGTCTTCTATGTAATTTGGATCTCTCACTTTGCTCATGTTGAAAACCCATTATATGATCTATTACAAAAGAAAAAAAATTCTTCTAGATAGAGGAACATAGTAAGACTATGCGAAAACTGAAGCAATTGCTTATCAATGCTCCAATCTTGAAAAGGATTGATTATTTAGAGAATAAATCTATAATTCTAACCATTGATACTAGTCCTATCAATAAGGGCAGGGTCATTGGTCAGGATGATGTGGAGGGGCAAAGGTATGCAATTCCCTTTGGTGCAAAAATTTTTCATGATACGTAGAGATATTATCCTCATATTAAAAGAGAGTTGTGGGAATTAGTTACTGCCTTGAGATTAGATAAAGAATATTTTATTGGAGAAAATGTGATCCTGGACACTGATTGTTTTCCATTCATAGGAATGATTGCTAACTGCTCATTTCATGATAGTGCAATGTTAAGGTGGATTGCATTTATCAAGTTTATTAGTCTAGGCTTTGCCATATTTCTTGACAACATAATACTATTGGTGATATGCTCTCGCGAGCAAAATTTGATGAGGATGAAGAAGCAATAGATTGAGAAATAAACTTGATTAATTATGATCCATCTACTTTTACGTATGAGATATTTACACATGAAGATTATGAGGGAGAATGGAAAGATATAGGCTATTATCTGAGTACCTTTCAGCCTATCCCAAGCTGGTTGACAAATCAATTTCAAAACCTAAAAAAAGTTTTTTAACTTCTTTTTGAAAGATCGGTATCTTTGGCAAAATGCTAGAGGGAAGGTGAAAAAGCCACAAAGAGTATAAGGATTAAGAAGTGTTCAAGTGCAATTTATGAGATACATGAATGAAAGCCTATGGGCAGTTCATAAGGGTTTCGTAGCAATATATGACAAAATTCGGGAAAGTTATTGGTGGCCAAGGATGTATGTAAATATGAACGATTTTGTGAGCACATGTGCCACATGTTAGTAACATTCCTCAGTCAAACATAGAGATCCCTTACACCAGACTTAACCACCTTGTATTCATTACAAGTAGGTGGTAGACCTTGTGACTATTCCTAAGAGCAATGATGGCATGAGATATACAGTACCTGCATGTGAAGACTTGACAAATCACGTGGAAGGTCAAGCACTTTGATCTAATACTACTTATAATGTATGAGTATTCCTTTAAGAAGAAGTTATATTTAGATTTGGATATGTGGAAAAAGTAGTAGCACATCAAGGTGATTTAGATGCTAGAGAGGCGAGAGAATTCTTTGATCATTATGGAATTCGCTTGTCTCTAAAAATAGCCTATAACCCAGAGGTAAATGGGAAGATTGAGTGAGGTCATCCTTCCACAGAGAAGGCGGTCTCAAAAGCATGCGATGGAGATATCGAGAAATGGCCAAGGTATCTATCGTTTGCTTTATGGGCCAAGAAGATGACATATGTGACATCAATTGGATTTATGCCAACTAAACTCATGTATTATCAAAAACCGATTTTTCCTATTCACACTAAAAAATAAACTTTATGATCTTATATTGGGAAGATAGTTATTCATGAGAAGACTTATTAACTTTAAGAATCAAACAATTAAAACAAGGGGATGAGAATATAAAATACGCCTAACTGAAGCCTTTGTTTAGCCTATGTGATTAAGGGACTAGACTGTGTCCACCACCCTCTTCTCATTGGTCCATCACTAATCACTCCTTAATCTAAAAGGCCCATGCAAGGTTCATTTTTTTCCCCTAATGGCTTGTCATCATGTCATTAGTTGGTTGATATATGCATTAGTCATTGAAGAGTAATGTAGAAAGCTGGATGATATAGCAATGAAATGTATTCCTGTTTGGTGTAGTTTAGAAGGGAAAGACTATTTTCTATATCATCCATGGACATAATAAATTTTGATTATTTGTGATGTTCTTTTTCTTGAAGATGCAATTCAGCCATTACATTCATCTACCAAGAATGTATCAATTAGCTCAAAGGATGTTATGTCTTTTTATTTCCTATTTCTACATATGGATGATTGTGTTCGTCGAAGTGAAGCAATTTTGCAACCCTAAAAGGTTCCAAATGATAATACAAATCATTCCATTTCTGATGGAGATTTACATGATGCACTTGTTGATGGGAGGACTAACATATAAAAGGCAAAAAGTATACCTAAATGTTTGGTGTTGACCTTGATAGAGAGCAAATTCATGCACTGATGACATATGATACTCACTCAAGCCTCATAATTCTTCCTTTTGCATCATATTGCTTTGCATGGCTATCTTTAGTCGTTATGATGCAAAAAATACAATTTCTTTTGATAAAGAACAAGATTCAAAAAATTTGAAGGCTTCTATGCAATCTGAATATGATGTTATTATGAACAATGGTACTTGGTCTTTATTTGATTTGGCTTTAGGGAAAATTTCATTGGCACCAAATAGGCATACATGCTTATATGTAATCTTGATGGAACATTCAATTAGGGAGGTTTGTCGCTAACATTTATTCTCAAGAGAGAGGCATTGATTTTGATGACACCTTTGCTTATACATGGTGAACGACCACTATTCATAGCATTTGTGCACTTGAAGTTTATCATGGTTGGAATGTACATCAATTGGACATCAAAACTCCATTTCTAAATGGCAACCAACATGAAGAACTATATGTATTTCAATCATGTGGTTCTCTGTTGAAATGGCATGAAAAGGAAGCATGCAGGCTAAAAAAGGCATTATATGGTTTGCGGCAAGCATCATGTTCTTGGTATGAAAAAGATAAGCTCCTAGTTGGTTGCACATGGTTTTGAGAGTAGTCAAATAAATGCACCTTATATGTTAAGCGTCTAGATAATGTACTCCTAATCATTGTTATATATGTTCATGACATGATCCTTACTGGTCCGAATGAGAAGTGAATTGATGAATTTAAGGCTGATTTGCATGCGTCTTTTGAAATCTTATATTTTGGGAATTTGCATAACTATTTTGGTCCTTCAGTTTATGAAAGTTGATGGGGGAATACTTTTCTCTCAAACTAAATTTATTGACACATGATTACACAACTTTGGCCTTGAGGACTACAAACCCATCGCCACTCCAATGGAAACAAGTTTATGGTTCAATCTTCATGAAGTTGCATTTGACGTTTTTCTTTATCAACAACTTGTTGAATGTTTGGTTTACATCTGCATAATGCATCATCATATTTCGTTTTGAGCATTTTTATGCATTGCCGAGGTGTCAAGCATTGGTGGGTAATTAAATGCATCCTATGCTACTTGAGTGGTACCTCGTTACTTGGATTGCTTTATCCCAATGTGCATGAGTGGTTTTGCCTTCATGCTAAGTAGCTCATGTATATCTTTGTTTGATGAAAAAGGTGAGAAACTTGATAACATGGTGCATAAGATATCTCAATTTGGACATGTATTTTGAGGCTCAAAAGGATACATGGTATTGAAAGATGTTCTTCATGTACCTTCGATAAGTGAGCACTAGATTTTGATACCTTAAGTGGTGAAGCATGACTATCAAGTGTGATTCAAAAAATGATGATGTTTTGTAGATACATCAAAGAAAACTTGTAAAAGTTCGACAAGAAAAAAATGAAAAGGAAGACTTCTTACATTTAAGCTAAGTCCATATATGTCTTATTATTCATTTGGTGATAATGAGATTGCTCAAATTCACTTATGGATTAAACGAACATGACATTCGAGTATACAAACGTTGACTAATATGGATTTTGGAAACATTCTCTTTTATTTAGTTAATAAATGAAAGAGAAGCATGGTACACTTATGTGATGTTTTGTCATTTCGTTAGCAAGCAAGGCATGCATTTTCTACTACAAAGTTTCTTTTTTAAATGGAGGTTCGGCCGAGGCCTACTCCCCCTGACTTTATCTTTGAAATTGCAACTGTACAAGGAAGGGCATAGTACCCATGGGACCCCCCTAATCCCACAAGAATAGGGGTTTACAAGACTGGGTTAAACGGCGGTCACAGCTACCGTTGGGATGGACAAATGGTGGCACCTCAGCCACATGCAACATCTTTCCAAGATACACATGTCCCTTACATGTTGCTCCCAGGGGTTGAACCCTCGCCCCCTCCTCAAAAGGCTAGAGGCCCAACCACTAGGCCAACGATCTGGGACTTTTCTACTACAAAATTGCAAATAACGAATCTATTGGAGTTAATACATACTGATGTTTGCATTCCTACCAAAGCATTGTCACTTGTAGGAAGTAAGTATTATGTTACTTCTATGAATGATTATATTCAGATGATATTTGTATATTTTCTTGAAGATAAAATTTTGGTTTTTTATTGTTTTGTTAACTTTAAAGCAATGGCACAAAAGTAGATAGAAAAGATAGTTAAAAGGTTCAGATTTGATGGTGGAAGTGAATATTTCTCTACAATTCTTAATGTTCGTTTTTGGAGTGATGTAATAAAAAGAGAAGCTAATTGCAAATATCCTCTTTGATACAACGAAGTGGCTTAACATGAGACTACCAATAGCAGTCTGATAAGGAACTTTGGTCATGAATTTCTTTTCCTCATCTGATTTGGGCAATCATCATTGCTCAATTTCACATATGTGCATAAAGGTGTACTCAATGCCTTTCCACCTTGCATATTCAACTTGTGAAGTACTTGGGATATGTACTCACTTGGAGACAAATATATGCATCTTTTACTCCTATCACGAGTAATGTGCATGCCAAGAATATGTTTGGCATCCCCCAAATCCTTCATATCAAATGTCTAAACTTCTTTTTGAGAATTGACAATTCATACGAGGACCTCCTAGCAATCAACATGCCATCAACATAAAGTATCATGCATATCAAGCTACCATCTGAGCATCTCTTTGTGTAGAGACAATTATCCTCATTTCTTTGAGAATAGCCTTGAGACTTCATAAAAGCATCAATTGTTTAGTACCATTGTCTAGGGGACTCTTTAAGTCCATATAAGCTCTTCTTGAGCTTACAAACTAGACGTTCTTTGCCAAGAACTACATAACCCTCTAGTTGTTCCATATAGATCTCACATGTAAGATCTACATGCAAGAAAGCAATTTTCACACCCATTTGGACTAGCTCTAAGTCCTCTTCCAATGAATCAAAGCAACATGCGCAGGGTAGTTGTCTTGACCACTAGAGCAAAGATTTCGTCGAAATAAACACCATGTTGTTGCTTAAAACCCTTTGCAACAAGTCATGCTTTATACTTTGGAGAATCACTATCTAATGTGAATTTGGACTTATATACCCATCTACATGGTAAAGCTTTCCTGCCCTTTGGCAAAGGTACTGAATCCCAAGTACCATTCTTACGAATAGAATCCACCTCACTCTTCATGGCACGCTTCCACTTCACATTCGTTGTCTGCATAGCTTCTTTGTAGCAAGAAGGCTCACGAGCATCTATTACCATAAAAGAATCCAAACCTGGAACATATCTATCAGGTGGATGTGAGACATGTAGAGCATCTCAATGGTTGTTGAATAGGAACATTTGCAAATCGGATCGGACATTCTCTTGAACATCCCTATGTGAATCATTTTTATGCATGCTAAGTGGAGGACTAGTATCCTCAAACACCACTCTTCTCACTTCAACCTCCTTAGTGGGCTTTTTATGCATTTTAGACTCATTGAAGGTGACATCACTACTTCTGATTATTGATCGTATTTCACGATCCCATAAGTGATATCCAATTTATCCTTCTCGACCATATCCAAGAAAAATGCATCCCTTTGACTTATGGTCCAACTTTTATGAGAGACATGAATGAAAGCCTATGGGCAATTCATAAGAGTTTCGTAGCAATATATGACAAAATTCGGGAAAGTTATTGGTGGCCAAGGATGTATGTAACTATGAACGATTTTGTGAGCACATGTGCCACATGTTAGTAACATTCCTCAGTCAAACATAGAGATCCCTTACATCAAACTTAACCACCTTGTATTCATTACAAGTAGGTGGTAGACCTCCTTCATCAAATATTTCTCTAATTCTCCCAAGTTGTTCTGCAATTTCCTTCATCTTGGTGACAAAAACAATCACACTTTGCTTGGGAATCTTCTTGAACGTTGTGAAATCCATCCATAATTGGTTCTTCCTAGCTTTTCTAGTTGAGAAGAAGAATGCTTCCAAAGCATTCCATGTCTCTTGAGAGGTCTTATAATTCCTAATATCAGGAAGTAATAAATTAGAGATAGAGTTAAGAATATATGACCTTGCCAAAGCATCCTTTTGACACCATGTACATAGAAATTACTCCCACAAATAAGCCTCCATCTTTAGTGACCATGTTGGGTAGTTTCTTGATACAATTTTTCAATTTATGAGGGAAACCCATCACCAATAATGTTCAATTTATGATGGAGATGCTCTCATACCACTATGAGGAGTGATCGCAATGCAAAGAGATAAGAGGGTCTTGGCAAAAACCTGCTCTTGACCATTCAAAGTAACTCCAAATAAATTTACTAGACTCCCTAAGCTTTCAATATAGGCATTTAGATCAACATATTATCTTGAAGCATCATTCTCAAACTTCTATGTCAAAATGGATAACTTCTGTGTACACATCACCTTGAGAGAACCTTCTATTTATGGAAGAAGGCATTCAATGTTTCACTCACAACTCATAGCCTAGTAGGAATTAACTTGAGGCCTTTTGAAAAATATCAAATATGTTAAGATCAATGTGCATAAAATTCAGGGGGTAATCCCCACTTTCCAGGAAGATGAAGATACATAGAGACAATCACTTTGATTTTCTCATAACTCAAGATCTACAAATACAATGACTATGCAACCTTGTATGTATGCATACCATAGTCTTAACTTAATACTTCAATCAATAGATTAGATAATAAGACAATACACTCAAAGAAATACTTCAAAGAAGTTGATAGACTTTACTCAATGTAATACAATAGTAGATAGAGATCAATGTAGCTATGGAAATGAGTTGTAAATGTATTTCTAACTGAGATATGAAATGATGATGGAGTGGAGGATTTCTTTGGCTTGAAGAAAGGCTTGAATCACTCAAAATGATTGTGATGATTAGCTCATTATCCCACGACCAAAGTGACTAGTGTATATATACACTTTTGCTCATAATTGTTCATTGCTTCCATAAGTGATCCATACTCTTAGGAATTGATTTAAATTTTAAATTCAAATGGATTCCTGGTATTTGGCACAGAATCTTCCCATGAGATTCTCTCCAAATATCTCCTTCATTATTCACCAAGTAAGAATTGACATTAACCTGATAACTTCATCCAAAATATACATACATAAGTATAATTGTGCCTCAAATGCTATGCAAAGTCCTAATACATGAGTCAAAGTAATGAGGCTGGCTTCATGCACTAACATCTTTCACAAAGAAAAGCATTAAATTCATGTGACATGTATTCATCACCATGATTCATGCATAGACTAAAAATCTTATTTCCATGAAAATTTTCAAGCATAAGTAAATATTTTTTTAAAGAAAGAGAATACCTCATTCTTCCCTTCCATAGGATATGCCCAAGTATGGCATGTTGCATCATCAATGAAGGTTAAAAAGTATACATGTTTGCCAAATAATGGAGTCTTGACTGGACAACATACATCACCATGGACAAGTTGCAATTTTCATGTATCATGTGTAATAACATCTTTGGGAAAAGGAGCACGATGCATTTTTCCAAGTATACAACCTTCACATGGATGCTTGTCAATGGACTCAAGTGTTGGAAAACCAATTATCATATCCTTTTTTTGCAACTAAAGCAAACAATTGAAGTTGAAAATGACCAAAATGAGCATGCCATAACTCCATTTTAGCCATAGAAAATGTTGTGTAAGAAAGGCATTTGTGTAAACTCTCTTTTATGTATCCAAGCAATACAAGACATTGCATAGTGCCCCCAACATCACAATAACAGAAGTCTTAATTGTTCTTCTTGCAAAAGAAGAAACACAACCTCATCTTGATTGCCCACCCACTAGTTTTTGTGGCTTCCTCCAAGGGTTACGACTAAGGCAGGCTCCAAGGCATAGACCTTGGCATACATTGTCATCTGAGTCACCAAAGTCACCATTGGTTTCATTGGCTAGCACAAGGAAGAACTTCACTGATCAAGGAAGACAAAGTACTAGCACTTCCCTGGAGATCACCTACTCCAGTAGTGTTTCCCTCAAGGGCAGCTTGACAATAGGTATTCCTCCACTAATCCCTAGTTGCTTGGTGATTTTAAGAGTGAAAATACTGAAGTTTTATATTATTTTGGAGGCTTTAAAGTGTCTTCTTGGCTCTCTAATCTTCCCTAATTTTAACTCAATATAAAATTGGGGAAGCTTAGAAGTTGATTTTATAGATTGGGACAATTTCCACTACATAAATGGAAAGATTGATCCAAAGATCGATTTTTGAGCTAGAGACACTTATGTTGTTTCTCCTTGGCATTGTAAATTCAGCTTTATCGCTGAATTTTCAGATCTTGATTTTTTTACAGGTTTCATGGAAGGATTTTAGTTGTGGTGGGAGCAACCAACGTGAGTTTATGCAAGTTCTTTGGGGCACAGAGTTGTTAGATACATACAAGTGTTGTTGGCTAGTGTTTGGGCTATAAATTCAGCCTTTCAATGCCATTTTATTGCATATTACTAAGCAAATACACACTATGTATGCTTCCATGGGTACGACTTATGTACATCCATGTGGTGATTGATATAGTGGTTACCTTTTTGCATAAAGCCTTTTGATGTTGATAAAGAGGGTCATGGTGAGGTTTTCTTAATTGGAAAACATCCAAATGTTAGGCATGCTTGTCTGATGCAGGAGGAAGACGTACCCAACATCACCATAAGAGATGTATGCTAGTTGTTCATAGGTGCTCGATAAGCCTAGTTGGCTTATTTCACTTAAGTAGTTATATGCAGTGGATTCAATGATTCACTATGCAAGTTTACATGTCAATACTTATCGTTTTACGAGTTTTTTTTTCATTGGCCATATGCTCATTTTTCATAGGATACTCTAGCAAAATTTTTAGGTTTTGGTTTTTCAACTATACATTAGAATATTTTTCTTCTTGATACACTTATTGTTGTGAGCACATATTGTTGGAAATTTAGTAGGCCCATAACTCATACCATAGGTCCATAGTTCCATAGGTCCAGGGTCAACAACACATATTCCAACAATCTTCCAATATTGACAAAACATGAACATACCACAATTAATCATACAAATGATGAGACAAAGATAGAGAGATTATACAACATGTGTAAAGTATTATGTAAGCCACTACTTGCTCACACTATCATATATACAAATGTCAAATTACAACGTGGGAGTCAAAATTCTCAACCACTCTATGTGAACAGAAATAGATGGATGAGTAAATGTACAAATGTAATAAACATATTCAGATGTATGGAAAGAAATCTGAATATATATGAGATGTGTGACCTAATAGGTTGTAGAAGAGTGAATATGAGTGACAGAAAGAGGAAGGATCAGTCTAAAACTGATAATCTGCAAACCCTCATCTGAACTTAGGCTATGGAAGACAGGCTAAGTCAGATCCATGCGTGAAAGATCACATATTTACAAAAGTAGCAAAGAATGCTAACAAGTTTGCTGTCAGAAATCTTCAAACTCATATGAACATACCTTCTCGAACACCTCATCCAAATATGCATAAAGCATACATGTACTGATCCTCTTGTACCTATGCGAAATAGGACTCCTTCTGATATGGATGCCACTGCCTCCATAGACTCAAAGTAGTACATGTGTGCATAAAGAGAATATGTACTTGAATTCTTAACATAAGATGTAAATCTTATGTTAACCACCATCCAATGTCTTTGAAGTACACCAAAATCTTCATGTAGAAGACAATCTTCAAATACATTATGTAGATGGTTGATCCACACCACCAAGCTATTGATGGGAAAGCCCTCTCCATAAGTAAGAGTGTGAGCACACGCTTCTCCAAGAAGTACTCCATAGTTGCTCCTCAACATGCTCCTAGAGTGCACCATGGCAGCCCCATGTGTGCTAGAGCACCACCTCTACTAAGGGACCAAAAACTGGTGTTGCCAATTGGTGTAGGATGTCCTAGAAGTGACCCAAACACTTCTTTATATAGCCTTGAGTGTCTCATGCAAAAAACTCACTAAAAAGCACTTTATTTTAATCTCATCACTTTTTAAATTGCCTTTTATTTTTAAGTGAGTTTGCTTTATTTTTAAAGTTGCTTTTAGCTAACTTTAAAAATAACTTCTTGACCTGCTTTTTTACACTTTTGACTACCTGATGAATGATCTGACAACATTTTTATGATCCTTATGCCGAGAGCTATCATATGAGGTCAAAACCCTAAATCAGCAAAAAATTATGGTTAGGGTTTTCTCCCAAATTTGATCTCTGATGATTGAATTTCATATACCTTTGGAAAGCTCTCTTCAAGCTCTACAAGATAGGTGCATAAACATTTTACCCATTTTTGTGCCAAAAATGACTAAGTACCAAAATTAGGGTTTTTGCCCTAAATGGATTTTGGACTGCTGTGACATTGTTTTCCAACAATCCCCCCTGCAATGTCATATTGGTACAAATTGAACTAGATATGTAATTTCATTCATCTCCAATCTGACATAAACTTCAAACTTGTACTCCCGAATTGACCTTCAAACCTTTTCTTCAAAAGTCTTCTTCAAAAATGAATTTCACTTTACTTCAATACCTGAGAAAATATGCAAATTAGATATCCAATAATGTACACATCAAGCAATCACTGCTTGAAATATATGTAGCATAAATTGACTCTGAACCTGCTATCTCTTGTCTTCTCAAACCTGTAAGCATACACTAGGATCCACATATTTGCATTTACCTTACGAAAGGTTTCTCAACGTACTTTTGCTATGTCATGTAAATAGTGGAACACCTAACAGGAACTTTCTCCAGACATTCTCCTTCTTCCTTCTTCTTTCAAATTTGGAACATAAAGAGAAACTGACAAAGGAAATATCGGAATACCTGATATTGGAATACCTGTAAGAATGAATCTGCATTCTTTCACATATGGCTGAAAATAAGTCTTCATGTCTCATCACCCCTGGATGATTTAAAACTAGTATCCATAATTCTTCAAATTATATCAGACTTTATGAAATCTGGAATGGCTTCCTTCATAAATCTGATCTTTCATAATATTAATACCAATGTCTGAAACAAAAGTTCTAAACCCTTTTTATTAGCATCATGCACATGCCAATAGCTTTCCCTGTCATTCCTCAGCTTCCCAAAAATCTAGAATAAGGTTAGCTGATCTATCATAAAAACCTACTTGAAAGCATTTTAGGATTCATAACCTTCTGCAACATAACAAGTATTTTCTTCTATTTTTTTGCAACACAAATCTGATAGAACCTAAATCTTTGACTTACTTCTTCCAATGCTAAGAACCTTACAAACAAAGGATATACAACTGAATCAAGACCTTCAAGATCATATAAGATCACACGAGATCTATGATCTTTCCAACAAAATACCTGTGTAGAATCTGCTCTCATCAAACCTTCATGATTGAATGTTTGATTTCCTACCTGAATGTCTCTAAGTGTCCATGCTTTTCACATTAAGTTGCAAAAAACTTTTCTTTAACCAAAACCTTCTCAAGAATCTGCAACTTCTGCTTGAAACATATATGGACAAACTTCTCACCTTGAGAACTCCAAAAGCTGCAAGTTGATACTTCATATCTTCATATTCTACCCGGGTGAAAGGTGATAGTACCTGCTTGAATTTCTTTTGGCTAACTCCACTTCTCAATCAGGTGTTAGGATCTTATGGAACACCTTTTTCAATACAAGAATGTATCCAAAAAACAAGACAATCATAGAAAGTAGATTCTTCAACTGACTAGTATATGAAAAAATCTGAGCTTTCTGAAGTTTTTTGAAAATTCTAAATATGAGGTAACCTTTCCAAACATAAAACCTCAACCCAAGTCTCCAACATTTGCTGCAAAAACTCTTTTACCTCAAGAGTTAGGTCAAGAAGAATCTCTGCAACTTGTCATATACAAATAGCTCTAAATTGACACTCCATGAATTCTTTGAGGGAACATATAAGCTGCCTGGTCAGAAACTTCAACTTATATATAACTCATACATATGAGCCAAAACATACAAGTTGTCTTCAAAATCTATTGCGTTTCTTTCTCTCAATGCAATTCTTTGTCAAATCTACTAAATCATGACCAAGTATCATGCAAAATAAGAAATTACTTCTTTTTTAAACTATCTTCACACAAGATGTTCTCGTACACTTGTCTTTGGATGTAGAGGATAAAATAGGAAAAGTATATGGAAAATATATGAGAAAAGGAAGTCTTACTTTCTTTTGGAAATGTTGGACTTTCTTCTTCTGCATCTTTCTTCCACATGATGTTGTCAACATCTTCAAATTTCTCTTCCATACCTTTTGTTCTCTTCATCTTGAAGAAGCAAACACTCTTCATTTCTTCAAATGAATTTTTCTCTTCCTCTAGTGCTAAGATAAGAGACAAAACAAACATGGTATATAAATGGAAGTGAACATAGAATCAACCATCTCCTCATATCTCTGAATCAAAACTATGCTTCAAATGTGACTGATATGACTAAATTCACCAACCTTTTCATTGAGTTGGTTGAATGTTGAATTACCTTTCTAGGTATAAAATCTGATCAAAAACTTCCAACCAACTTATAACAGCTGAAAACAATTGTTTTCTTAGATAAGCTTTCTTGCCATGAAAGAGATCTATCAAAACTGTTTTGATGTATCTAAAGCTTTTACTTTCAAAAAATGAAAGTGTATAAAAGCAATCCTTCAAATCTCTTCATAACTGCTCTTCTAAGATATGATCTGCAAATGATAATCTGATAGTAGAAACTGATACCTGTGATTTGATGTTGATCTGGTTCCTTCATCTTCTCCAAACCATTGTTTTTCCTTGAATTTGAAGTAGCCTTCTCTTCATCAAGTCTTGGTCTTCAAACAATACTTCTGTAAAGTATTTTCATACTCTTCCAAAAGTATTCGACTACTAACAGATCATCTACTCCACATTGATGAATACATGTAACAGAATTCTCTAATTCTCAAATATCTACTCATCTAGATTAAGTGTGTATGTCAAATGTCAAATGTTAGAAGATGCTCTTAAATCATATGTTGTAAACCTAGAAGTTTGGGAACCTGGGAATCTGAGAGCCTAGATGCTCTGATACCAAATCCCTAAAGCTCTGATACCAAAAATTGGAAATTTAGTAGGCCCATAACTAGTACCACAGGTCCATAGTTCCATAGGTCCAGGATCAACAACACAGATTCCAACAATCTTCCAATATTGACAAAACATGAACTTACCACACTTAATCATACAAATGATGAGACAAAGATAGAGGGAGATTATACAACATGTGTAAAGTGTTATGTAAGCCACTGCTTACTCACACTATCATATATACAAATGTCAAATTACAATGTGGGAGTCAAAATTCTCAACCACTCTATGTGAACAGAAATAGATGAATGAGTGAATGTACAAATGTAATAAACATATTAAGATGTATGGACAGAAATCTGAATATATATGAGATGTGTGACCTAATAGGTTGTAGAAGAGTGAATATGAGTGACAAAAAGAGGAAGGATCAGTCTAAAACTGATAATCAGCAAACCCTCATCTAAACTTAGGCTATTTAACACCCTAATCAGATCTATGTGTGAAAGATCAAATACTTACAAAAGTAGCAAAGAATGCTAACAAGTTTGCTGTCAGAAATCCTCAAACTCATATGAACATACCTTCTCGAACACCTCATCCAAATATGCATAAGGCATACATGTACTGATTCTCTTGTACCTATGCTGAATAGGACTCCTTCTGATATGGATGCCACTGCCTCCATAAACTCAAAGTAGTACCTATGTGCATAAAGAGAATATGTACCTAAATTCTTAAAATAAGATGTAAATCTTACATTAACCACCATCCAATGTCTTTGAAGTACACCGAAATCTTCATGTAGAAGACAATCTTCAAATACATTATTTAGATGGTTGATACACACCACCAAGTTGTTGATGGGAAAGTCCTCTACATAAGCAAGAGTGTGAGCATACTCTTCTCCAAGAATTACCCCATAGCTGCTCCTCAACATGCTCCTAGAGTGCACCATGGCAGCCCCATGTGTGCTAGAGCACCACCTCTACTGAGGGACCAAAAACTGGTGTTGCCAATTGGTGTAGGATGTCCTAGAAGTGACCCAAACACTTCTTTATATAGCCTTGAGTGTCTCATGCAAAAAACTCACTAAAAAGCACTTTATTTTAATCTCATCACTTTTTAAATTGCTTTTACTTTATTTTTAAGTGAGTCTGCTTTATTTTTAAAGTTGCTTTTAGCTAAATTTAAAAATAACTTCGTGACCTTATTTTTTACACTTCTGACTACCTGATGAATGATCTGACAACATTTTTATGATCCTTATGCCAAGAGCTATCATATGAGGTCAAAACTCGGGTTAGGGTTTTCTCCTAAATCTGATCTCTGATGGTTGAATGTCATATACCTTTGGAAAGCTCTCTTCAAGCTCTACAAGATAGGCACATAAAAATTTTACCCATTTTTGTGCCAAAAATTACTAAGTACAAAAATTAGGGTTTCTACCCTAAATGGATTTTGGACTGATGTGACATTGTTTTCCAACACATATATTCTAATAATCTCTTTGATTGGTAAATGTTGTTCATTGATCCATTTTTTGGGGAGAATCTATCAAAAATCTCCCAGATTTTGATATTTGGTCATCTTCTTTTGAGCCTTTGTGATGTTTGGACTATTCTAGTTCCATTATCACTCTAGGCCATTCTCTATCATCATTGCATTAGAGATATCACATACATTTGGTGGATCGTGTTCTAGTGCTAGTGTTCCCAAGATGACCTATAGCTTGTAGGGCAAAGACCATTTTGAGATCCAAAAATTTGATGGAACAAATGTTGTTCTATGGAAGAATCATATTAAAGATGTAGAGGACATAGTGGAAGTTAGTAAATAGAATCTCAAAGAAGCCTACTACCATGGATGATGATGATTGGCATGATTTGGATAGGTCTACATTTCAATTGCACCTGGCAGATAATGATTACTTTACAGTATTAGACTCTAAATGTGTAGATGAGCTTTGCAAGAAGTTATGCAATACATATGAAAATGAAATAGCATCAAATAAAGTCTATCTAATGAGAAAGTTATATGAACTTTGCATGAAGGACACAGATAGTGTTTTTTCTCATCTAAATAAGTTTAATGGTATATTCTCTCAATTACAAGCTCAAAAATGGAAACAGATAATGAAATGAAATCACTAATGTTGCTTTGCACCTTGCCATCATCATGGGATACTTTTGCATAGCTATTAACAATAGTGCACTTAGTGGTAATCTAGTCTAAGATGACATATGTGGAGCAATCTTGAGTGAAGAGATCCATACAAATTCTATGGTTGGAACTCAAAGTGGAGATGCATATAGTGTTTGTGATTCTTACCAAGGAAAGAATCAGCAATGTGGCAGGAGCAAAAACAAGGGAAAAAATGGTGAGTGGAATTAGACTAGAAGTAAATCAAGGAAGAGGGAGATTAAGTGCCATTATTGTCATAAGAAAGAAAATATGAAGAAAGACTGATATGAGTTAAATAATGTTATAGGCAAATGATAGAATGTTGATGGGCATATCAAACAATTCTCTGCACCGTCTACTTTGATCGTGAAGATATAGGAAATTAATGCTATTTATTATGATATGGATGTGTTGACACTTGAGAATATTGTGCCCACCTAGGTTCTTATGACTCATTCTCTTCCCCACATGTGGCTACTAGATTCTAGTGCTTCTTTCCATGTCACACCACATAGAGAATGGTTTTCCACTTATGCAACAAAGTCCCTTGATACAATTACACTTGGTGACTCTTACATGACATTTTTAGGATTGGAGATGTGGTTGTGCAGTTCAATGATTGTTGAAAATTCATTATGCATAATGTAAACCATGTGCCTCACTTATCACGTAGTTTGATGTAAGTTGGTCAACATGATGACCTTGGTTACAAAGTGGCTTCCTATGCTCAATCCTTTTACATATCAAAGGGCAATATGATTATTGCAAAAGGAAACAAAGTTGGCTCACTTTATATTTTATTTGTATGATAGAAAGAACATGTTAATGATATTGAATAGCCTATGGCTTGTATTTTTCATGGCCGTTTGGGTTGCACATCTCATGGTGGAATGGAAAATCTTTTTCATTCTGCCTATTTAGCTATGTTATCTTTCTCTTATTTCTCATTTTTGAGCATTTTCAATATGGAAAGCAAACTAGGAATGTGCATAAGATGCACATTGACTCTTCACTTCAGCCTTTAGATCTCATTCATACATATGTGGTCCTATGCTCACAAGTTCATTAGGTGGTTCTCTTTGCTTTTTTCACTTTCATAGATGATGCTACTAAAAAAGTTTGGGTACATGTTTAGATAATGGAGGTGAGTATACCTCAATCGAATTCAACCTTTTTTGTCAATCTAGAGGAATTCGTAGAGAGTTTATAGCTCTTTATACCCCATTATAGAATTACATAGCTAAGAGGATGAAGAAAACTATTCAGGATAAAGTAGTTTCTAGTATGTTTCCAAATGTCTAAACGTGGCACAAGAGTTACGAATAGGGAAGCCACCTTATTATGATCATTGTACTGTTTTTGGTTGTGAGCCTTATGTTCATATACTCAAAAATCTTAGACAAAAGCTAGACTATAAGTCAAAGAAATGCATTTTTCTTGGGTATAGTTGAGACAATCAATTTGGATATCGCTTATGGGATCCTAAAACATGGTCAATAATCAGAAGTAGTGATTTCATTTTCAATTAGTCTAAGATGCATAAACAACCCAATAAGGAGGTTGAATTGAGAACAATGGTTTTCAAGGATACCAATCCTCTTTTTAGCATGCATAAAAATACTACTCATAGGTATATTCAAGAGAATTTCCAATTAGATCAGCCCACAAATGTTCCTCGTGCTATCCCTTGGAGATCATCTTCAAGAATGTATAGTTATTTCCACTACAAAAGCAGAGTATGTTGCAGCAAGTGATGCATGTAAGGAAGCATTGTGGATTTCTTGTCTCGCTTGTGATATGGATATACCTTAGTATGTACCTTGTTTTTCTCAACGATAATCATAGTGTCATCGCTTTGGCTAAGAATCTGGTCTATCATGCAAAGACCAAGCACAATGAGGTGAGGTATCACTTCATTAGAGATTGCTTAGACATTGAGCACATTATTCTTGAGAAGTTTCATACTAGAGATAATGTTGCAGATGCTTTGACTAAAGCTCTACCACAAGATAGCTTTTGAGACTATTGTCAGTTGATGGGGGGTTACTTGATTCATGATCTTGCATAGTTGCTTGTACACTATGTAACATTCCCATCAAGTGGGAGGTATAGTTTGTATACCTACACTCAGGTATCCTTTATCATTCTTTATTTTTTCTCCCATACTTCACTTTGGACATGTTGGCCTTTAGTGGGAGAATTATACTGTTAGTATCCATGTGAAAGGCCAAATGGCCAGCAAAAGCTTTTGTATATGTTCTTTAATAAAACATATATTGGACTAGTCAGGCACAAATTCTAAGTTCAACCACATTTGTAAAACCTAGGAAATTTGTGTTAATGCTCTTTGTGTACTGTGTAGTTCTATGTATTCTATAGGTCTATGCAGAGCATTATGCTTGTTGTTCGAAGCTCCATTTCTACTATAAGGGCATTATGATAGAGCTATTGCAAAGGAGAATCCATTGGGGTGCATTGACATTGCACTAATTCATTGCTTTCACTTCTTTCTTCAATTCTTCAATATGGGCTATGGCATCAAAATGAGGAGTAATGGTTTGATCTTTCAAAGGTACTTCATTCTTTAATTCTTGTGTTGCTTCTTCATTTGTCGCCTATAGTTGCACATTCTAATCTTGCAATTGAGCTAATTAATCCTTCAAAGAATTAGTGGTATACACAACTTGCTCAAATTGTTCTTGCAAATTGGCATTCTATTGCTACATAGCTAAGGATTCATCACAAACTCTCATATAAGCATCCCTCATTGAGGTATGATTATGATCGTATTCTGAAAAGTGGTTCTAGAAATGTCAAAAATCATTATAGAGGTTATCGGAATCGGATTTAAAAAATCATGAGCATTTTTAAGACATTGATAGTCTTATTCTTTAGTTTGGAGACTCATACAAAATTCATCTAAATCATGTTGAAGCTCTGCATTTTCTATAGAGAGGCAAGCTATAACAGCATCACTATTCTCCATATTCAAATGCATATACTAAAACTCATCCATGATTTGAGTATCGGCATGATGTAGAAGGTTGGCCATATTATAAAGGGCATTAGGATGGAGCTAATTATTAATGCTAATATTAAAGATAAAGTCATCAGGTTTAATATCATCACTTTGGAAGCATTTTCATAATCTGCAACAAGCTAGCAAAGGTGAAGTCCAACTCAACTCATCATTGCAGACCCGAGGAGTGGATGGAGGGGAATAATCTAGAGAATGTTGGCTCAAGGAGAAAAATGAAGTAGAATGCATGGAAGAGAGCGGATGCATCAATGGGGAAGGAAAATGAGGAGGGGGAGAGATAGGCATAGGGCTTACAACAAGAATGTCTATCGGATGGTTTGCTACTAGTTGTGGTTGCAAAGGCCTTTCTGGTTGATCAAAGGAGATAAAAGTCACCGGCTAGCATTGTTGGGCATGACAAAACAATAGAGAA
The DNA here is from genome assembly GCA_020310875.1 of Ceratopteris richardii. NCBI lineage: Eukaryota > Viridiplantae > Streptophyta > Polypodiopsida > Polypodiales > Pteridaceae > Ceratopteris > Ceratopteris richardii. Next base: position 17,849,606 of record CM035441.1, read on the forward strand.
GTAGTTGATTCTTCATTAAATTCTAGATGGCTAGGGTGGTGGTATAAGGTTAGGTCGACTACTTGGACGAGGTACCAAAAGGGTGAGAACATGGATGGGGAATTCTCTTGGCCATGGATGGGGAATGCAAGGGTGAGAACATCGAGGTGGAATGCAAGGGCTACCAACAACACTCCTTACCAATCTATCAAAACAAAAAAATTGCCCAATCAGCCAGTGTAGTGTGGGCTATTGGCACAAAAGAGTAAAAATAATGACTAATGCCATACAGTTTTGTTTGCATTTTCATAGCAATGACAAGGAAACACAATATTGTCCATTTGGGTTTGCATGCTTGCAAATGACATGTTCATTCAAGCTTTCCTTCGAAGAGATCTGCTAAATGTCCTAGAGAGACAATAGCACCACTTGATTAAGTCCATCCATGGGTATGTGAAAATGGTGACCCACATCATCCATGGTGATACATAGCACAAGGCCATTAGGCTACATGAGCTCCCACACACAATCACCCACAATATAGCATGCAACCTTCAACATGAGACATTCAGTGCCGGGATGTACAAAGGAGATGGCCTAATCCAATAGGGCTAACTATGACAATAGGAAGGTATGAAACTAGGAGCGGATCGAGTTAGTGAAGGTGGTAGATAATGGTTTGAAAGGTGATAGTGCTTTCATGTGTAAAAATGGTAAACCTAGGACCAAAGAAGACAACAAGTGCAAAGAAAGCGGCAACAAATTCATGGGCACAAAGAAGGAGATAAAAGCATGAAGCCAAATGCTAACTTGTGATAAAGGATGAAAAAGAAATAGATTCATTATGTATAATAATGAGAAAAATAACCTTTTTCATGGAAGTGACAATGGACATACTCATATAGATTAAGGCCAACGGAAGTGCTAAATAATTATGTACACAAATTTATGAGGATAGCAATGACATAGACTCCGACAATTGAGATGGCCATAATCTAACCCATTTATTGGGGTCAAGAGTACCTAACTGGACAATTTTCTAACTGAAAAGTTTAATGAGACCAATATTTGCCAAATTTGTATATGATCTTATCTAGAGCACATCTTGAATTTTCCAGCCTTCTGTTTTGTTTTGGAAATAAAAATTAACATAAGATCTCCAACGTGGAACACTAGAGAATGAAGAAATGGATCATATGTACGAGCCTACTGCAACTGCATTTTTTGTAATAATAAAAAGCTTGCAAATTGATCTTCATCTAACTATCATAGAATATCCAATCACTGAAACAAAGATGCCTTGGGTAGTAATTTATGTTCAATATGTACTCATAGACTAGGAAGCATTATCTCTATGGATGCAATGGCCTTAATATCATAGGCTAATTTCAAAAGGAGTGAAAACAGTAGATTTGTAAGTTGTTCAGTATGCCGAGAGACTAGAGGGAAGCAACTAATTCCATCTTTCCAAAACTTCCAATATTTAATTTTCAAACATGGCAAATATAACTTTATTTGTATTCTTAGCTAAATGCTAACAAGGATCACATATGTTAACTATTTACAAAAATATCTATGTAATGTTGGCCACCACAAGCCAGATCGCAAAAATTTATGTAATGTCAACTCGCCAAAAAAGTGTCCTCCTATGGGATGTGTATGGACCATATGCAAAACTATAGGAATTTCATGACAAGGCACACGTCTTAAAAATACTCGTGAAATATATTCATAATATAGATGTCCCACGATCATAGTGAATATGTGGTTGTATTGTGTTAATTCCTTTCTAGAAGACATAGATAAACAATTGAAGAGAATTCCAGTCATGAGGATGGTTAACTGTTAGAACACTACTCAATCAGTTATTATGTAGTTTTGCTAACTCATATATGTGCTAAATCAGATTTTGCTCAATCAAATTATGGTATAAGCAGTTACAGCTGATGGAACATCAAGCTTGCAGTATATAACGACTCGTCACATTGTACACTAGATAAAGATAAAATTCGGAAGCAATATATATACATTCATGATCATCTTGGTTCTTCTTATTTTTCTCTCATCCTTCTTCCTCATATTCAATCATTTTGTAGAGGTTGTTGGTCTTTCTATAGAGCTCCAAATCAAGTGATTAAAAATTCATTTGAAAGCTATAATTGCTAGTTGTGTACAAATTTTCATATCATTTGGTTTAGCAGACTTAGAGAAATCTTAGTTTTACAATGTCGGAGTTATCTTCTGCACTTCCCTGAAAAATCCAATTATAGTTAAAGCTATTGATCCTTCATCGGTTCTTATAAATTAGGGATTTTGTGAATTGTAGCAATCCAACCATATATATGAAGCTCCCTTAAGATGAATTCTTCCAATTGTAACTGTGCTAGCTACTGTGAGTATCTGAAGTAATAACTTTCATTCAAATTTAGCAAGTTTTTTGTGAGCTGGTCAATTTGTTTTCCATCAACTTATTCTTGTTGATGTTCCAAAGTATCTATTGGTTTTTATTGTAGTTCCAAAATGTCTAATTTACATATTCAAAGAGCTAGAGAAGGTCCTATGCTGGTTTGTTGGACCATCTTCACCACTTGACAATCTACTTCCAAGCTTCTCCAAACATCTCCATCTTCTCACATTGGTATCAAAGAAACTTCAAGATGGGAGATGGATTTTCATAAATGATTTAGAATCTTGATAGACACAATTATGAAACTTGGTAAATCAAAATGGAGGCTTATTTGCAAGGAAGGAATCTATATGGGATTGTATCAAGTGATGAAGCAATGCCTATTCTAAGATCAAAAGGAGGACCTACTCAAGAGGAAATAGATAAGCTCACACTTTGATGTGCAAGAGATGCTCAAGCAAGGTCATACATACTCAACTCTACCTGTGAGTTTCTTTTACCACATATTAGATGCAAGACATCTCAAGAGACTTGGGATGCCCTAGAGACTTTCTTTTTTGATAGTACAAAAGCAAGGAAGAACCATCTTTGGAATGAGTTCAACCAGATGAAGAAGAATCCAAAACAAACCATCACTGTGTTTGTTACAAAGTTCAAGGAGGTTTTTGATCAATTTGCATCCATTAGAGAATTGATTTAAGAAGACTCCATCATGAGGCAAATTCTAAATGGGATTAGAGGTGAAAAATGATGGCAATCTTTCACCATAGCATATGACTTCATCATGGATATGCAAACTCTACATTTCAACATCTTTCTTGGACAACTCTTCAATCAAGAAGCCAACAATAAAATAAAGGAAGGTAACTCCTATCATGGTAATTCAACTAGTGCTTTATATGCCGATAAGAAGGACAAGAAGTTGAAAGGCAAGAAGAAGGGAGACGATGAAGAGGAGCCTTCCCAAGCCAACTTTGCAGGAAAGAGCAAGTGGAAAGGGAAGAAGTAAGGACCAAAGCATGACAAAAACAAAGGCCAGAATATTCAACCTTGTGCCATTTGTGATAAGACCAACCACACCACTGAAAATTGATTATTCAATGGAAATGCCCAAAAAGGCAAAAAAAACTTAATAAGTGTAGGCCAAATAGTTGAAAAATTCTTGCAAGTTAGGCTCACCCAACATGGAGCTTTTGTGGAATATCCATGTCAAGGCTTCAAGAAGATAGCCAGAGGTGAGAAGCATGGTAGGCTCTTTATTTTTGAAGTAGGAAAAACCAAGAATATAGCTCTATTCAACTTTGGGTCTCAAAAACTAAGTGAGCTTGAAGTGTGGCATAAGAGGCTTGTTCATGTGAATGAAATAACCTTGAAGGATGTATGCAAGGATCAAAAATGTTCTAGGACTGCCAAATATATCAAAGCAACACATGATCAATAGACGTGATGCATGTCAAATTGGGAAGGCACAAAGAAAACCATTCAACCACAAAGGCTATATCCACAACATCTTATTGGACTTAGTACATAGAGGTGTATGGGGACCAAGCCAAGAATCTCCATTGGCAAGATCAAGGTATTATGTCTCATTATTGATGACCATAGTAGATGGACTATTGTGTACTTTGTCAAAGATAAGAATGAATTGTTTGATTGCTTCAAAAAGTATCTAGCACATGTGGAGAACCATACAAGTACATCACTCAAGAAGCTCATATCTGATAAAGAGGGAGAATACTTCTCCAAAGAATTTGATAAGTTCTTACAGGAAAAAGGTATCAAGAGGGAAGTGACTACTAGCTACTCTCCTCAATTGAATGGAATGGCAGAGAGAAGAAACAAGAAATTGGTTGGATCATCCAAAATAATGCTTGAAGAGAAGAAGCTGCCACATTATCTACAGGCACAAGCTATTTCAATTTTTGTGTACCTTATCAATAGACTACCATCCAAATCACTCCAAGGTATGGCTCCTTATGAAGCATGGTATGGAAGAAAACCTATTCTTGGACACTACAAAATGTTTGGTTGTTTAGCTTATGTTCATGTACCATAACAAATGAGAGGTAAACTAGATGAAGGGCAACAAAGGTAGTGTTTATTGGATATGATTCAACTCAGATGGGTTATAGGTTCTACAATCCTTTAACCAAGCACTTCACTACAAGTAGGGATGTTGTGTTTGAAGAACACAGGACTTGGTATGATGAAGACAAACAAAAGGTAACTCTACCATATTATCTTGATTCTAATTTCCATCAATTAGGAATCAAACATGATAAAAAGGCCCAGGATCCAAAAATTGATAAGATGATGAACAAGATGAAAGGGAAAAGGATTACAAGCTATGGAATTCAAGAGACAAAGCAAAAATGCAAGAGTGTGGAGAATGCTCCAAGCATGCACCTAGAAGTTCAACAAGGGAGAAGAAACAACCAGAAGGGTATGGATATAATTCCACATTTGTTACAAAGCATTCGATCTATTTGACAAAGCACTCAATTTCAGAGGAACTTTCAACCTATGAAGAGGCAAAGGGAAACCTAATTGGGAAAAGGCCATGGAAGAAGAAATAGATGTATTGAGGGAGATGGACACTTGGGACTTGGTTCTGATGTCATCCAATCAAAAGGTAATTGGTTGTAGATGGGTATATAAACTCAAAAGAAACTCAGATGGAAAAAATTTACAGGTACAAGGTGATATTAGTTGCCAAAGGGTGCTCACAAACGCATGGTATAGACTATGAGGAAACATTCTCACAAGTTGCAAAGATTACTACAATCAGAACATTGATAAGTGTAGTTGCTGCAAGAAATTGGAGACTCCTCTAACTTGATGTGAAAAATGCATTTCTAAATGGTTGGATAAGTGAAGAGGTATACATGTCACAACCTCCAGTTTTTGAAAACCCTAATCATACATCTTATGTTCGTAGACTTAAGAAAGCATTGTATGGATTGAGGCAAGCTCCTAGAGCTTGAAATTATAGGTTGATTACATATCTTCAAGAGAAAGGATTGAGACCTAGAACCTCATATCCTTATTTTTTCATCAAAAGGAATCACAATGAGGTCATCTATGTGTATGTATAGATAGATGACATTATTTTCATAGGTGATGATTTGAATGGCATTCGAAGGATCAAGAGACACATGCAAGAGGATTTCAAAATTAGTGACTTAGGTGAGCTCACATATTTCCTAGGTATGCAAGTGATTTGTATGAATCAAGAAATGTATCTCACTTAGAGAAGATGCATACAAGATCTACTTCACAAATTCACAATGCACAACACAAAGCTTGCAAGTACACCTTTGGAACTGAATCTTAAACTAAGAGTTTATGAAGGTGAGAAGATTGGTGATCCTAAACAATACAAATGCTTAGTTGGTAGCTTGATATATGCTACTCATACAAGACTAGACATATCCTATAGTGTGGGAGTGCTCAGCTAGTTCATGCACCCACCTAGAAGAACACACATGGATGCTACAAAGAGAATACTCAAGTACCTCAAAGGGACACTTAATGAAGGTATATACTATCCTTACTCTTCATATTTGGATATCATAATTTATTCAAATGCAGATTGGGCAGGAGCAAAGGATGATAAAAGAAGCACCTTTGGATATTTAGCATTTGCAAGTTCAAAATTAGTGTCATGGAGTTCCAAGAAACAACCAAAAATTGCTTTATCTTCAACTGAAGTAGAATATAGAGGTCTAACTAATTTATCTCAAGAAGAAATATGGTTCAAGGCATTGTACTCATATTTGGGACTCGTAAGTTCCAAACCTCACATACTTGGAGATAATGTAAGTTCCATGCATTTGGCTACAAATCCAATTTTCCATGCAAGGACAAAGCGCATTGAGGTTCATTTCACTTTTCAGAGAGAAATTTATGGCAAAGGGAATCGACTTATCATTTGTTCCTAATGAGAAGCAAGTAGCAGACATGATGGCAAAGGCACTTGATCGGATAAAGCTACGCACGTTCAAATCTATGATAGGTATTCAACCTATCAGAGAATGAAGACTCAAGCATACTTTAATTTGAGGGGGGAGCTATTAGAACACTACTCAATCACTTGTTATGTAGTTCTGCTAACTCGGATATGTGTTGAATCAGATTTTGCTCAATCAAATTTTGTTATAAGTAGTTATATATGATGGAACATCCAGCTTGCAGTATGCTTGAGGTGAATATGATCTACATTAAAACCATCATTTGGATGGTGCCTCAGATACTCATTGAATACTTTTTTATTTGCATTCAGTTTTGTATTTTCTCTAAGGGTTTTTATGATAATTTGATCCACTATAAAAAGCTTGAGTTTTACACTTGTAAAAGGTAAAGTAAAGGCTCTAAAATAACGAGTGAGAAGTGGTTGTCATTTATTCAATCAATCAATTAACCACCAAAAGTAGATCAAGATTAGATCATTTTACTAGATTATAAGAAGTTGATTGATTCTCTTCAACAACCTACCCAGCTCTAATTCGAATTCAAATCTCTATAAACAAGGCATGGAATGCTACCCAAGAGTCTATATAATGACTCATCACATTGTAAACTAGAGAAAAGATGAAATTTTGAAGCAATATACATACATTGGTGATCATCTTGGTTCTTCTTATTTTTCTCTGCTCCTTCTTCCTCAAACTTAGTCATCTTGTAGAGGTTGGTGTTCTTTCTACAAAGTCCAAATCAAGTGATTAAGCATTGAACAGAAAGGTATCACTATCTAGTTTATGTGTACAAATTTTAATATCATTTGATTTGGAAAATTCAGAGAAATCTTAGTTTTACAATCTCGGGGTCATCTTTTGCACATCCTTGAGAAATCGGGATGACATCCAATCATATTTAAAGTTATTTCTCTTTCATTGCTTGTTATAAATTAGGTATTTTGGGCATTATAGCAAGCCAACACTATGTATGATGTTCACTTAAGAGGAATCTTTCCAATTGTAATTGTGTTGGATACTTTGAGCATTTGAAATCATAACTTCCATTCAGATTTAGCAATTTTTTTTAAGCTAGTTAATCTATTTTGCATCAACTTCTTCTTGTTGATGTTCCAAAGTACCTATTGGTTTTTATAACAATTCTATTGCATCAAATTTACACATTCAAAGAGCTAGGGAAGGTCCTATGTTGGTTTGTTGGACCATCTTCACCATGACAATCTACTTCCAAGCTTCTCCAAACATCTCCATCTTCTCACATTAACAAGGATTCATAAGACCAGCCATTGGGATCCCAATGAGCATATGGTTCATCATTTTTGGTTGTATAATAATGCAGTGTCAAGGAAAGTATCATCAATGTCAGATGCATTTTCACTTGAATCAAGGCATGATAAAAATTTGGGTATAGCATGGGAAGAGCCTTGATGATGGATAACATCATAATCAAATTATTGTAGTAATACAATCCAACTAGTTAATCACCCTATGAGATTCTATTGTTTCACTAAGCAGAGATGTGAAAAGTGAATTTCTACTCTAAGAGATAATGTCAAAATTTCTTTATCAAATAAATAAGGTCTAAAAATTTGTATTTCTTTACTACACAGTTATGTTCTACAAGAGACACTGGAAACTTGCATAATACACTGAGTGAAATAATTTATCTAATTGTTGCACTAACACACTCCCAAGAGTAATATCACAGGCATCCACTAAAACATGGAAAGTTTAGGAGTAATCAAGAGCTTGCAAAATACGAGCTTCAAAAAAAAATGTTTTAAGTCGGGTAAAAGCCATTTGGAACTCTTCTATACATTCCAATTCTAGAGGGAAAATGTTGGCCAATCTTTTTCGAGAGATAGCAAGGTATACTAGAAATCATAAGTGCTGGCCATGCCACCAAATTTGGCATAAAAATGTGATACTTCTTTCGGCATAGTCTAGGATGCACTTCTAAAAGTACTTTGACTTTATATAGATCAACTCGAATACCATATTGAGAGCTAATATATTCTAGTAATTACCACATGAAACTACAACAACCAATTTGGCCACGTTTAAGCATAATCCCAAATCTTTACATTTGATAGGACATAATTTGAATGTTCTGATTGTAGGCCGAAATTCAAGAAGTGGTTTAAGAAATCTCTCATAAAGTTTATCAGATAGAGAGGAAAGATTTCTTTCATGCATTTTTGGAATTTTCTCAAGGCATTACGGAGTCCAAATCACATGACCCTTCAGGCATAAACTCCCTAATTGTTAATAACAGCAATCTTTGGAATATCCCGCCGGACATTTCACACTTGGTTATATCCGATGTAGCCATCTAAGAAGGAATAGATTTCTCAACTAGTGATAGCATCTAACATATTATCCAAAATAGAAAGAGAAAGGGATTAGGTACAGTGGCAACATTCTATTTTCACTAATCAACTCATATTTGTAACCCTTTATTCTTCTTTTGAACAATTATAATAGGGGAGACCCATTCCGCATGATCCACGAAAACAATAAAACCATGTAATAATCTATCTAACTCCTCTTTAACTTGTTAGCATAATTAGGGTTCATCCAATAACTTGATTGTTTAGTGATATGTGATGTTGATAGATATGCATGCCCAATCCTAGCATGTCATAATACTCCAAATAGAATACATAACCTAATGTGGACAGTTATGCCTAACTATCCACATTAGGTTTTAGTGATATGTGATGTTGATAGATATGCATGCCCAATCCTAGCATGTCATAATACTCCAAATAGAATACATCACAATTTTTTTTAATAAGCCAATAGTTGGTCATGAAAATTAGTGGACAGTTAGGCACAAATCTTAACATAACAAGGCTTTCAATGATCAAATATTACATGAAATTGCTTGATCTTCTGGTACATGTATTTGGAGGTCCTTAACAAGCAGCGAGAATTGCACCATAGGAATCCAATGAGTAGGTAAATCTTCATCTTCTAAAATCGGCATGACAAAATAGGTTTTGGTAGATCCCTTCAACTTTTGTTCTACCAGTGGTTGAAAATCCAACTTGATTAGCAATCTTATATTCTTCTCTTCTATTAATCCTTCTAACATGTGTGCTAGTCCACTTATTTGTGGACTAGAGTGATAATCACATGAAATTGAATCATCCAAAGGAAGGGTATAATATAAATGATTAGTGGAGAGACCAATCCTTTAAAACTTTGGTGTTTTTAACCACAATGTCCCAAACAATAAACTATAGCCAGTATTGGATTCTGGTAATGCAAGAAACATGAATGTGATGGCCAAAGTTTCACCCTATAAGCAGATAGGTATATTTCTAATAAGGTCCACAAGTTGTACTCGTAAGTAATGGGCCATACTTACAAAGAATTTTACACACTCAATGTTTTTCCATCCCATCTTTTGTCATAACCCATGTGCAGTAATATTTACTCTAGATCCTCTGTCAATCAAAAATTTTGAGATTTGTTGATTCTTATACAATGAGAATGCATGACCAATAGCAGTATCTCATTTTGGAAGCACTTCTTTTGAACTTGGTGTTGCAATAAGACTCGAGTCTTTAGATAGATTCAAAACCAATATCTAGCAAAAAGTAGGTACTAACATCAATAATTGCCCTTAAGTTAAGGTAATAAGAGGATTTTGTCAACAAGTTCCAATGTGGTGAGTCCAAAGTTCCATCTCAATGTATTGGATGAGAGTGATTTGGAGGTCAAACCTATGTATAAATGGGTTCATCAGGATAACCAAATTATTGATTTGACCCAGAGATTTACGATCGCTAGAGGTCTAGTCACTCACAGTGGACTTTTGTGACTAATGGTGGTGATGTGAAAATTGGAGAAGTTACTTGGGCCAAGTGGCCAATTTTTAGTAGCTATTCATTGTTTCTCTTTTTATTTTAGTTCAAATACTACATAGGTGGTTTGCAATAATTTATTCAATCGAGTTTGTACTATTGCAGTCTACAAGTCCTCTTGCATAATAACTCCCATATTAGTCATGGATCCTTGCTTCTCCTTTTTCTTTCGATCATAATCTTGTGCATCCTTAGAAATTTGTCAAATGTGATCATACTCTCAACAAAATGACATTGAATAGTGAGATTATTGTTATTATTATCATAATTGTTGTTGTTGTTGTTGTTGTTATTGTTTCAACAATTATATCCAAGGTTTTGGTATTGAAAATTAGGATTATATTATTGATTTTGATAATTGGTTTAAGGTTGAGGATGATGATGACATGAAACATAACTAGATAATGGTTCATTACTTCCTAGAGAACCGCATTTATAGCCATGTGATTCTATTGCACTCTAGCATTATAAACACATGTCTTCGTAAAATGATCAATACTATTGCAAATATTGGAATAAAGATTATTTAAGGCACAACTGCTTGTAGCTTGCCTTGAATTACAACATTTAGTACAATATAATTTTTTTAAAGGTCTTTAATAGATGTTTTTATTGGTTTCTTTTGTTCTATCCACTCCAAATCTTCTACAAATCCTCTCATTTTGTTTTCTGAGCATGTGTTGTAGTGACTGCATTATCATTGCTATTTTCCCAATGCATCAAATAATCATGATTTCTTGTAATCTAGATAGTAACCCATAAATGAATCATTCGATTGTTACACATTTTGGTGATGTGTTATCTTTTGGAATCTATCCGAGGTGTGTTTTAAAGACAGTCACATAGTCCTTGATAGTCTAATGTTGTTTCTATCTATTATTGTGGAAAAAAAAACAAAAAAGTGGGAGATTGTCTTTGTCTCCTCAACTGATGAAGAAAGGCATATTTACTACTTCATTAGTGGTAAAATGATTAAGTTTCTATTCAATCAACCACTTGGAAGCTTCATTAACTAAAGCTGCTTGGAAGATTCTAGCCTTACAATGTGATTTTATTGTGGCATTGCTTGCATTTTCTGAAACATCATAATTTATTTCAAACAATTGTACATGGACATTGGGATCATCACCCAAAAACACTCCAAAATTTTCATAGGTTATCCCATGGGAATCATGATCAAAAGTCATTGAATGAATATAACTAAGCCCTGGCTCAAAAGAGGTTTCTAGAACTTCTACTGAATTTGTAGGAATATTAGGTAGGAACAGGTAATCTTCAAGACTAGAATATGATTCAATACTTTCAGGGAATGGTACTAATCAAGAAGGGTGAGATTTGGTATAAGAATGATACTTTATAAAGGAGCGATCAAAATCCGGGGCCCAAAATTGCTTGAAATCAAAGAAATATCCTGGGTGAGATACAACTAGCAAAGTTACACAATGTTCATTAGGAATTCTATACATTGTTCCCCATAAAATCTCCCAATGGCATAGAAATTAAGACACCATGTCCAAACATGGCAGGTTCTACCAGGTTATGATTAACTCTCATGTTGTTATTGTGCTTCCTCATGGCATTACAATGTCTTTTGGTGAGATATTATAGTTGCACCCTCTCATTCAAAACACTCACAAGGGCCACTTCTATCATCCAGAAAAGTTTTTGCATCACAAACTAGGGTACTAACAGGCTTTGTGCAACCTAAGATAAAGTTAGCACACCAAAATGACTCAATCTACACTAGTCAAGTATCTTCTTTATACTTTGGCTACTTGTTTCCAGAACCCAACTTATGCATAAGCAAACTACTATGAACGAAATCTTCTTTAACAAATTCCTAATGGGATCGCCCATGTTAACCTTAAAACTTCATCAACAATTAATGATAATCAAAAGTCATTGTGTAGAGTAAATTTGTATACTTTCTTTACTCCTACACTCAATCAAGTAATTCTCTTCATTGTCCCTTGTCAACAAAATTTAATCCGAGTTCTTGGCTAGTAGGATTACACATTAGTACTTCTACTTTATCACTCTACTTCTTCAAGCTATCCCCACTTACGCATTGTAAGTCAAAATTACATAACTCATAGGCACATACTACTTAACAACCGATTACTCATACAAAATCACCAAAAACAAAGTGCTTATTCAATATTTCAACACCCTTATACACTTCGCATCATAGAAATGAGATACACAGTCAATGATATTATTGTGCACCAACTTTACCAAAACACTAGACGAGCAAAGATGCCACGGAACTCTCTCCCACCTACTCATTGATACATAAAAGATAGATATAATTATTCATGGTACCGTTTCACTACTCACATCTATTTGACATACAATGTCTAGAATACGAATAATGTTTTTTATAATAAAAAAGTAGGATCCTTTTGGAGGCTAATACAAGAATGGGTAAATCACCCAAAAAATTAAAGTCGTTATACAATTCTTATCATAATAATCACCTACCGAATCTTAATTTGCATAACTTGTTAATGTGAAATTACTCTTAACTTTTAGGAAATTGAAGAATACAATCTTTTGTTTTCTTCAATTATCTTAAAATTCTATTCATTGCTTTCCAATGTATCATAGAAGGTTCATGCATAGATCTACTTATTCATGATATTGAATATGGGATGTCTCATTTGATATTATATACATGGATCAAGTTACCAAAAACTTGACTATATAATATACTCGACAACAATTCTTCTACATCAATGTAAGGTGATAACTTTAAGTTTGGCTTCATAAGTGTGGAAATGTTATTTTAGTCATTTATGCCAAACCTTTCATGCAATTTTCCAATGTATTTTTTTTCTTGAGATATTTAAGTAATAATGCAATAATCCCATATTTGACATAACAAAATTCAATTCCTTTTAAATTTTCTATGTTCTTTTCAAAACAAAATCCAATTCCTTTTTAATTTTCTATTTTCTATTTTCAAAAATGCCAATAGGCTATTTTTGAATTCTTCAAGATGTCCCTCATACCAAGCTTTAAGAGCTTGTTTGAGTCCATACAATGATTTTATCAGGCTACCAACCAAGTGGTCTTTTTCCACCAAAATTTGATGCAATACTTGCAAATACCATTAGTCATATAAGAGGTAGGAACAAATGACTTATCATAATCTAGGAGCTTTATTCTTAATGTTATTAGCACACATGGGTGGATCAAACCAATACGAATGTGAGAGTTACCTGTTTAATAACATAGTCATAGTCAATTCTATAGTAGTCCCATTTTTTCTTTCAACTATGCCATTGAACTCAAATATCATCCTAAATAGTTAACTAGTGTTTCTTCTAGATATAGAAATCATTGATCTCATTTAGAAATATACTACTCCCCTTGATCTAAACATAGGGCCTCAATTCTCTAACCTAACTCATTCTCAACAAGGATGAATAGATGTTTTAGCTTAAAGAGTATTTCAAACTTGACTTTCAGACAAAGGATCCAAGTGAATCTAGAATAATCACCACCAACTAGCACAAAATAAGTGAATCCACTTCCACATCCAATCCTCATAGATCTACAAACATCATGATGGATTAAGTAAAGCTTCTTTAAATCTCTTGTTATGTATGCTTTCTTAAAAGGGATTTTGTGCAGTTTTTTCCTTGAATCCAACTCACACTTAAGACTTGAGTACCTCTAAGTCCAATAAAGATCTAACCATGTCAAATTTTTACAAGTCATTAGATCTTTAAAGTTTAAATAATCATATCTATTGACCCAAAGCTGTATGTTCTTCAAATATTACTATCATGAACTTCAAGAGCACTAGATTGATCTAAATAAATCGATCGTTTTCGAACAATAGCATAAAACCCTCACAATACACTTAATAACTTCAAACATCACTTGCAATCCATCTTTGAGAAACCTCAAGATGGAAATCAAATTCTTAAAAATGTCACATAGAATGTCAAAGAGTAAGGAACTAGTACTATTTTTAGTTTCCAAAGGAATGGTTCCCATGTCTTTCACAAGAAAAGCTTATTTCTATTTGTACAGATGACCAATTTGTTTAGTTAAAAGAAGTCATGCTAGAGAACAAGTATTTATGGGGATGGATGTGCTTAAAAGCATCACCATCCAATAACGAAATATTAGACCAAGAGACTAGAATAACCTCATCAAATTCTAAGCTGGTAATGTGGCAAAGACAAAATATTACTCACGTTCACTTATTATAATCTCATTCTCCAACTTATATTCATCATCACTATGATTTATGTTCTGCATCTAGTGCGCGTTTCTTTAATCTCTCTTCCTTCTTGCCCTCCTAAGGCTATATTCCTCAATACAGCGATCAAGCTTCTTGCAAAAGAAGCAATCACCTTCCTTAAAGTTCTCCTTGCCATATGTAGAGCTCTTACATTCCTTACAATCTTTGGCATAACTTAGAACTAGTATCTTTCAAGATACTGCAGCTAGATCTAGAATTTGATGAAGTACTTTGGCTCTTATCTTTAGCCTTTCCTTTGCTCTCTTTACATTTAGCTTTAGTAGCTAGAGCTAAGTCTTGCATAGACTCCTATAGATGTACATTAATTCTATATTCATCTTCCTATCACACTAACTCTATAAATTATTAGAAGTCACAAATGTGTAAGTTAGGACAATACCAAATCTAGGTAATGAGTTCAGAGAGAGAGACTCTAGTTCCTCACCATCAATTAACAGACGTGTTAATCAATTAATCTACTAGGTCATACTATAGATTATGAATCAAGTACCAAGTTAGTTGACTTTTAATGGAATGTTGCCATGGAAGCTCTTTCTGAGTAGAACAACATGGTGCATAGTTTAATTATTTGAGAAATGGCAATAACTTTTGGTAGCTTTGAATCAAGTACCAAGTTAGTTCACTTCTAGATGGACTTGCCATGAAAGCTCTTTTTTAGTAGAACAAGGTGCATAGAGACGTTTGACCATATTTTAACCATTTTTTACCTAAGATTTATTACATAAACTAAAAGTCCTTAACAAGTTAAGTACAAATGGATGTCCAAAAATGAATGCACAAAATATACAATACAAGCTTAACATACACATTCTCGATCTCCAACAAAGTCAACAAAGTCAACAAGCTTCAAGATGGAGCAGCAGGACCTTGTACCACACTTCAGCAGAGCAGCACAAGCAATGCCTGCTATGATACTATGTACTAAAAATAGATGAAGTAAGACCTGATGTACTCTCACAATAATACTCTAATATAGTCAGCGAACAGGACGAAGATAGGAAACCAAATAAACGGCCACAGGCCGAAAAATCTGGAAGAGAGACTGAGTTCTAGAAAAGGGGGGGGGAAAGATACAAATAGCAATTTCTTCATGAAAGTGTTTTGCCCTGATTGATTCAGAGCAGTACAACTAAAGAGTTTTTATAGTGTTACAATAGCGATATTTCTCAGAATAGAATGCACAGAACTAGTATCTTTACAATTTTAATTCGAAGACATATTTTTGACTACCTACAAATAGAATCTCTCACTTTATATAAACGATATCTATAAGAACACCGAGGAATGATTCTAAGATGTCAGAACCAATTAATCTGATGAAAGATTGTTACTTCACCGATTGTAAGTTATTACACCGAAAACAATCACCTTGAGGAAGAAAAACTCATGGAGAGGCTGTAGCATTCTCCAATAATCTTCGAGGACCTGATTCTTCCAACACTTCCAATTTTTCTATTTAAAAACTTTCATTCTAAAAACAAACAAAACTCTGAGCCACAAATACAAGCATCCTCTTCAAAGCTGCTCCTCCAGAATTTCCATCTCCAGGTTCTTGGAACATCTTTGCATGGTTCAATTTCTTTGAGAAGTAATCAAGAAACGAAAATCTGAAAATTGGATATATACTACAAACATAGACACACCTACTTTGAAACTTCTCAATCATATCCTCTTTTGGAAACACCTGCTAGATATCAAAAAGTGAAATCTAAAGATATCAACACTAATCGCTCAAATACACCAGAGATACCAACCTATAATATACTTCCCATTCGATAAGTAATTAAAATGGTGAACAAAAAATCAGACCACCACCCAGGCAAATCAAGTTATCCTTGATCAAGCTATCACTCGCCCAGATTTCTCAAGGCAAAAACTCTGTAATTGCTATGATTCTATTAGATTAATCTGTTATTGGGCAAATATCAAAAGAATTAATGTTGATCTGTATCTTCTAGATGTATGTTCTGTGTTCCATCAGAGAATAGAACCCATTTGTATTAATCTAATCTGTGCATGAATAGCACTCATTCGAAACTTCTTCCATGTGCCAGTCCTTTGGAGTACACATAATCAACAGCAAAATAAGACTAGATCTCGATAGACAAAAAGTAAAATAGCAAATAATCCAGCATCCAGAATGAAAAGCTTAACACAACAAAACCCATCCTTCCAATGCTATATAGAAAGAAATTTAGCCAAACCAAGCCATAGAGAATGTTAGCAACCTTTACAGAATCAGAGATGAAGATAGAATAACAAATTGCCACTATTCTTGCGCACCAGAAAATTACTCTTCAAAATCAAGATAATTAGATTTCAAATATGAAGGCTCTTCGTTAAATGAACGACATTGATTACTTCTTCCAACAGCATGTAAGCAGATTGAATTAGAAGTGCACAACATACTTAACACATAACATAGCCTATCACAGAAGCATATTATCTCATTTCATCCTCCATGGCATGAAGGGATTTCAAGTCCTCAACATTAACGTAAAGATTTTGAAGCCCTGTTTCAAGTTGATCAAGAGTTCTCTTCACTTGTTCCTTGAACCAAGTTCGTCCTTCATAGTTGTTAAGAATGGATCTGCTTGCTGCTCGGTGCAAAATAGGTGCAGGGACCGCAACCCATTTACCCTCACTCAAAGTTGCATCATTCAAACTATGCAAAACAACAAATAAACAAACAACAATGTCACTAGTTACACAGTTCAAAGAAAGACGCATAACTTTGTTGATTACTTTAACGACACACATGCACCCAATTTCACATTAATATATACTTCTGGGTAGAATGCATCCATGCACATACAAAGATTACACATGATCATTAAAAAAATAATTGCAGATTGTACATGATCGTTAGAAAAAATAATTGCAGATTGTACACATCCATGAACACAAAAGTATACTGGAAGACTAAATGCATGATGCATCTATGGTACATGCACACATACCCGTATACATGTATGTGTGCCCATACACATGTATGGACATTGGTAATGTGATGAAGTTTCGAATATGATACCTATTTAATTATGATTCATGAAATTTGACATTCCACTTTTATATATTGCAATTTTTTTCATATGACATGTATGATGTTGAATAATAAATAATGAATCTTATTCACAATTTGATGTATAGTGTGAAAACTTGAAAGTTGATATAATGGATGAAATTATGAATTTTTACTTTGTTGGTAATTTTTCTACACTCTAGAATCCAGCTCTGTAGATTGTAGTATAGTCTATGTCATGGATAAAGGAAACCATCCTAAACCTTGGATTCCATGTGACTTTCTATATCTGATGATTGGTTCAAAATTTGGAGAAACTAATCCTTCCATTGCGTCCGGAATGCGCCAAAACCCTAAGATTCGCCGTCTACTTCCTCAATTCTGACATCTAGAGGCCCTGTTTCGGATTGTTGACATCATCAATTCGAAACTGCCCTTGATAACCGCCTTTGAAACCCCCCTTGAACACGTATATGAGGAGGGCTTGGCCACATACATCCTTAGTCTTGCCAATGGCAATCTTGGGAGCTCAAGGAGTCGCATCTCCAAGTAAGTACTTTCCAAGTTCCATTAAGTTAAACTCCAATCATCCACAGTTTGATGGACAAACAAAACGGTGAATCAAGTCCTAGAACAATATCTCCATTGCACTAGCAACTATCATCAAAATGATTGGTTTGAGCTTTTGACCTTTGCGAAGTTTGCCTATAATAATAGTGACCATACATCTACCGCACAAACTCCCTTCTTTGCAAATTATGGATAACAACCAAGGATGGATATACAACTCTCCAATCATGTCATAAACTCAACTGCCAGAGATACAGCCAAGTACCTCATGGACATTCACAAAGAACTCAAGGAAGAGATCCATCAAGCTCAAGAACAATATAACTTATAAGTATTCTGCAGATCAGCATCATGTTCAAAATCCATCCTATCACATTGAGGATAAAGTGTGGTTACTCAAAAATAATTTTCTGACTTCAAGCCTTGTGCAAAGCTAGACCGTCAAAGATTTGGTCCATTCACCATCTTGGCGGAGATTAATCCAGTCACTTTCAAGCTCCAACTACCAAGTGCCATGAAAATACATCGAGTTTTCCATGTGTCCATGTTGGAACCATATCACATTTCATCATTGAGGAAGAGACTTCATCCTTCACGACCTATCAAGATTGATGATCATGAAGAATGTGAAGTCCAACATGTCCTAGATTTTGGGAATATCCCAAGGAAGATTGGAGTGCCTTGTTCATTGGGAAGGGTATGACATCCACTATCGTACTTGGGAACCTGCCAAAAACCTTCAAAGAGCACAAATCAAGGATCGAGAGATTCATAAGAAAATCCAATGAAGCCGAAACCAAAGAACATGACCGCTCCTTGTGGAACTTGTCGTTTGAGGGGAGGTGATGTCATGCAAAAAGGAAACCATCCTGAATCTTAGATTCCATGTGACTTTTATATCTCATGGCTGGTTCAGAATTTGCAAAAACTAATGCTTCCATTGCATCCCGAACGTGCCAACACCCTAAGAACGATTGTCTACTTATTAGAATCTGATATCTGGAGGTCTCGTTCTTGTTGGAATCAATGTCAATTTGGTCCAACATTATCTTCATTAGAAGTGTTTTTCTCTCGAAATTTCACATGAGCTAACAGCTTATGTAAGTTTCTCTTTAGTCCTCCTTCAAGAAAACTACGTGGGAAAGCGAAGAAGCCTCTCAACAAAATCACCCAGGTTCAAAACCCGTCGACAACAACGCAACGAGAAGATTTTTTTAAATCAAATTCGAAAAAAGTGTGGCACTGTTTTCGCGATATTACTTTTTGGCTTGCCGTTAGCGATCAATTTGATCGTAGCTTTATTTGTGGCTTTTCGATACGCTTTTGGAGGTTACTTGTAAGCTATATAAAGAGAGCCTTGCTCATTGTTGAGACATCACTCATCAAGTAATCCTCTCAAGGAGATCAAGGAGCATTCTCACAAACTTGGAGGAGGTGATCAAGCAAGCTCTTGGTGTTCTGAAGCTTGGGAGGTGAAGTTTTGGTGAAGGAGAGGCTACTCTCTTGGAGCAAGAAGTTTTCTACAAGGTGGTGGTAGCTATCTTTTGTGAGTTAACCTTATATTTTGTTTTAAGGGTTTCTCTACCCTAATCTCAAAATTAGGGTTGGTTGATTTACAATTTTGTTACACTATTTTGTGAGAATAATTTTAGCTTCGTTGCTCATTCACTTCACACACTTAGATTATTTCAACATAATCTAAATTTTGTATCATCATCTTCTTGGATATTCTTCCATTAGTGAGTGCACCGCTTTATATGGTTGAGTAGTACTCCCATGTTGTAATTTGGACATCTATTTTTTAGTGAGTAAGCATCCAGCTTACATTCTCTATCCGTGTCTCAAGATCTCATTCTTTCTCTCTCTCACTTATCATCTTAATTAATTAAGTGTATGCTCAAAAGCTTTTAGTTTGGAACGATCCTGGGGCCCCAAATTCCAACACTTGGTATCATAGTATAATTGTCATACACACTTAGTTAAGATGAGTGAGATTATAATTGAGATTGAAGACAACTTGGATGGATCTTCTAATTATCCCATGTGGAGTTTCATGATGTTGAATATTTCACTGACAAAGGATTTATGGAGTATCGTCAAGGGATCCTTAGCAAGACCAAGACGAGAAGGCGCAGAAGGAGCCATAGCAACCTCAAGAGGTACTGGAATTACTATCACAGAACCAACTAAACCAGAGATAACTACTTCCACATCCAGAGTCACAAGTAGGTCTTTACCTACAGTTCCTCCTACTGAAGATTCCTCCTACTGAAGATCAGGCAAGGTGGGATACTAGAAATGCTTTAGCACTTTCATTCATAGCAATGAGTGTTAAAGAGCATATTCTACCATAGATCAGATCTTGCAAAAGTTCTAGACAAGCTTGGTTGAATCTTGAGAATCTTTTTTAGAGCAAAAATCCTGCTACGAAAGCTCACTTGAGGAGACAACTAGCAAATGCAAGGATGAAACCTGGTGAGTCAATTCAAACCCACATTACAAGTCTCGTTGACTTGAGAGATCACCTTCTAAATGTAGGAGTTAAGATATCAGATGAAGAAATGGTAAATACGTTGATTAATTCACTTCCTATTTCATATCGATCTTTTATAACCACTCTTACCCTTACCACAAAAGATAGAGAGGTTACATTTGAAGAGCTAGAGTTCTTGTTACTTCAAGACGAAGATCAGTTGAAGAAAATGGAAGAGAATGAAGAAGCACTTTCATCTTCATCAAAGGGTAAAAAGAAGAAGAAGGATAAGAAGGAAAAGCAATCCAAGAAGGAAAGTAGGTCCATCTCACCTTCTACTTCAGATTCTGTTTCTACTACATCTAAAGAGAAGTCTTCTAAGAAGAAGGAATTAATATGTTTTTACTGCAAGAAACCAGGACATTTAAAAGAAGCATGTTTATAAGGATTGAAACAGAAAAGAAAAAGGCATCAAGTAATGTTGCAGAAGATGATAAAAAAGGGAAATCTCAAGGTGATTCTTATCCCTGTATCACCATTCAAGAAGTAGCTTTTGATCAGACAACTTTAAAAGTTCTTTCAGCAAGTCCTTGGATATTTGACTCAGGTGCTAATAGTAACCCTAAAGTTAAGAGAAGGTGGTAATTTTCAGATTTCAGATGTTCTTTATGTACCTAAAATAAAGAAGAATCTGCTACTATATTTGCATTTTTAGGTGATGGTTTTGAAGTTGTATTTGAGAGAGATCTTTGTAAGATCTTATCACACAAAGACAACAAGTGTATTTTACAAGGTGAGCATAAAGGAGGGATCTTTGTTTTGTCAAAAATCAGTCAGGCATATGCGATCAAATCTTCGCCATTGGTGGAAGATATGAAGCTATGGCATGAAAGATTTGGACATATTAGTTTTGGAGCTCTCAAAAGTATCAAAGACAGAGGTATGGTTGAGTGTTTACCCTCATTCAAGCTACCAGATGATTCAGATATATGCGAAGGTTGTCTTGAAGGTAAGATGCATAAACTACGTTTCAAGAAACATGGTCATATTAAAGCTACCAGGAAATTGCTGATTACTCATTCAGATGTGAATGGACCTATGAGAGCAAAATCTATTCAAGGCTTCAGGTATTTTGTTCTATTTGTTGATGATTTTATGAGATATTCATGGATCTATGGTCTTAAGGTGAGTCTTTCCTATGTTCAAGAAGTTTGTAGCTATGGTTGAAAATGAAAGTCAAGAAACTATCCAGATTCTAAGAAGTGATAGAGGTGGAGAATACTTGTCAAAAGAGTTCCAGACATTTCTTGATGAGAAAGGTATTACTCGACACCTTACTATTGCTTATACTCCTCAGCAGAATGGTGTTGCAAAAAACAAAAATAGAGTACTTGTTGAAATGATACGGAGCATGATGGCGTCCAAGAAGCTTTCACCAAAATTCTGGTTTGATGCAGTACCTATAGCTTATCAAATTTTGAACGGGTCATCTACAAAAGCTTTAAAGGTAATCACACTGTATGAAGCTTATTATGATAGAAAACCCAATGTGAGTTATTTCAGAGTGTTTGGATCACTTTCTTATGTACATGATGAGAAAAAGAACCTAGGCAAACTAGATGTAAAGGCAAAGAAAACTGTTTTTATTGGATATCCTGTTGAGAGTAAAGGATACAGGCTTTATGTTCCGAAAACAGGTGAAGTTAATCTTTCACTTAATGCTTATATTGCTGAAAATAAGGTTTATGATAAAGAAGCAGATATTCCAGAGTTCATTAGTGAAAATGACTATGGATTTTTTAGAAAGATTCTGGATGTACATGTTCAACCATATGAGGAGGGAGTTAAAATTCCTAGGATTCAAGAAAAAGTTGAAGAAAGAGGAATTTCACAACCTTCTACAGAATTGGTTCCACAAGAGACTTTAGAAATGGAAGAAGTTAAAGTTCCAAAAAGTCCTAGTACCTTGGAAGGACAAGTTCAAGAACCTGTGGAAGCTGAAAGTTCACAAAGAGTTTCACCACTATTTAAAGATACACCTACTTGGTTATATCAGACTTGGAAAGATAGTGGTATAAAGACTTTTACTGGAAGAACAACGAGTCAGACTAGACAACAACAACAAGATCATATAAGAACAAGAAGTCAGACTAGACAACAACAACAAAAAGATCATGTAAGTTTTGCTTAAGACTGTGAGATTCATGATATTTTGGCACTTACTACAATTGAAGATGAACTTGCATGTGTTAAAGATGCACTTAACATTCCTGTTTGGAGAAAAGCTATACAAGAAGAGATTGATTCTATTCATAAGAATCAAACTTGGCAGCTATGTGAGTTACCAGAGGGAAAGAAGGCTATAGGTGCAAAATGGATCTTCAAAATCAGAAGGAAAGCAGATGGTACTATTGACAAGTACAAAGCAAGATTGGTTATCAAAGGCTATGCACAACAAAAAGGTATTCATTATGATGAGACATTCGCTCCTACGTCTAGGATGACTGTTATTAAGTCAATACTGGCTCTCGAAGCACATTTTGGTTGGCATATATATCAACTTGACATTAAGACTTCTTTTCTTAATGGTGATTTACATGACGATGTGTATATTCAGCAGCAAGAAGGTTTTGAAGAGACAGGTAAAGAACACTTAGTGTGTAAGCTTATAAAAGCTTTATATGGTTTAAAACATGCACCTAGATGAAAAGATACATACATATCTTTTGACCATTGATTTCCATAACTCAGATGGAGCTCCAACTCTTTATGTCAAAGCTGAAACAGGTATGATGATTATAGCAATCATTTTTGTGGATGATATTATAGTCACAAGTCCAAGAAATGAAGATTTGCAGATGTTCAAAGAACAATTAAAGCAAACATTTGATGTGAATGATTTAGGCATTTTGCATTACTATCTTGGGATTCAGTTTCTGTTTTGAGATGAGTGTATCTATATGACAAAGCAGAAGTCCATTGAGAAACCTTTGGAGAGGTTTCAGATGGTTGATTCTAAACCTATGCAAACACCTATCGATCAAAACATGTCTTTACAAATGATAGCAGATGCAGAGCCATTTGATGCTACTCTATATAATCGAGAAGTTGGTTGCTTAATATATCTTTGTAATACACGTCTTGATATACAGTTTGCGGTTTCTCAAGTATCAAGGTTCATGCAAAATCCGACAGTGTTACATTGGAAAGCAATAAAGCATATCTTTCGATATTTGAAGGAAACTTCAAATTATGCTATGGTATTTTCGAAATCTACACATTTGTTACTAAAAGGATTTTCAAATTCTGATTGGGAAGGTGATAGAGACACAAGAAGTACTAGTGGATTTTGTTTTTATCTTGGAGATTGTCTTCTCTCCTGGCTTTCAAAGAGACAACCCACTATTGCCACTTCATCATGTGAAGCTGAATATCGTGCAACATTTACAACTACTCTACAGTCAGTTTGGTTGCAAAAGATTTTTAGTTATCTTGATGTGAGAGTACATGAACCCATTCAGATATTTTCATATAGCCAAAGTGCTATAGCTATAGCAAAGAATCCAGTGCATCATGCAAGGATGAAGCATATAGAGGTACACTACCACTATATTCGAAAGCAGATAGCTAAGAAGCATATTGAGTTAGTCTATGTTCCTTCTAGTGAGAATGTTGCAGATATATTTACCAAAGCATTTACTAGAGACAGTCATCAGATTTGCATGTTACTGAAGCTTGTACCAATATAACATTGAAGGAGGGATTGTTGGAATCAATGTCAATTTGGTCCAACATTATCTTCATTAGAAGTGTTTTTCTCTTGAAATTTCACATGAGCCAACAGCTTATGTAAGTTTCTCTTTAGTCCTCCTTCAAGAAAATTACGTGGGCGCCTTGGATAGCGAAGCAACCTCTCAACAAAATCACCCGGGTTCGAAACCCGTCGATTGCAATGCAAAGCGAAGATTTTTTAAAATCAAATTCGGAAAAAGAGTGGCGCCATTTTCGCCATATTATTTTTTGAGGAGGCTTGTCGTTAGCGATCAATTTGATCGTAGCTTTATTGGTGGCTTTTCGATACGCTTTTAGAGGGTACTTGTAAGCTATATAAAGAGAGCCTTGCTAATTGTTGAGACATCACTCATCAAGTAATCCTCTCAAGGAGATCAAGGAGCATTCTCACACACTTGGAGGAGGTGATCAAGCCAACTCTTAGTGTTCTGAAGCTTTGGAGGTGAAGTTTTGGTGAAGGAGAGGCTACTCTCTTGGAGCAAGAAGTCTTCTACAAGGTGCTGGTAACTATCTTTTGTGAGTTAACCTTATATTTTGTTTTTAGGGTTTCTCTATCCTAATCTCAAAATTAGGGTTGGTTGACTTACAATTTTGTTACACTATTTTGTGAGAATAAGGTTAGCTTTGTTGCTCATTCACTTCACACACTTAGATTATTTCAACATAATCTAAATTTTGCATCATCATCTTCTTGGATATTCTTCCATTAGTGAGTGCACCACTTTATATGGTTGAGTAGTACTCCCATGTTGTAATTTGGACATCTATTTTTTTAGTGAGTAAGCATCCAACTTACGTTCTCTATCCTTGTCTCAAGATCTCATTCTTTCTATCTCTCACTATCATCTTAATTAATTAAGTGTGTATGCTCAAAAGGTTTTAGTTTGGAACGATCCTGGGGCCCCAAATTCCAACACTTCTGAATTGTTGGCATCATTGAGGACATCATTAATTCGTAGCTTCCTTTGATAACAACCCTTGAACACCTATATAAGGAGGGCTTGGCCACATACATCCTCGATCTTGCCAATGCTAATCTTGGGAGCTCAAGGAGTCACAATCTCCAAGTAAGTACTTTCTAAGTTCCAATTTGAGTTCTAATCTTGTTCTTTGTTCTAGTCTTGCCTAGTCTAGTATCTTGGACATCATTTCTTGTCCTATTGTAATCTCAAATTACATTCATGTCAAGTTCTTGCTTGTATCTAGTTCATCTCCCTCAAGGGAGTTCTTGAAGCCTAGATATCTTGCTTCATACCTATGGTCCCGAGTTGTGGGATCTCATGTATCATCTCTACCTAGTTATCCATACCTATCAATCCTAGGTTGTGGGACTTCTTCTAATAGTTCCATATTCTTGTACTATTTCCCTCGTGTGGGTGATCTTGTAATCAAATGTATAGTTCTGAAATCTTGTCTAGTCCATTCAAAGGGCACAATCTAGTGCTCCCCTGAGAGTCTAGACTCTACTTGTAATTCTTTAGTTGAAGCATATTACAATTTACTTTACATATAGAGATATCATATACACGTGTACATGTACATGTTTACATGTACACTGTACATGTACATGTATGTACGTGCATATATACAGATGCATGTGTTGCCATATGCCAGTATAGATTAAGCATGGGATACATGTATGGGTGGAAACATCCACATTGAGGTATCTATCTAAGTGAACGTAGTGTTACGCCAATGATGGCTAAACACATTGTATGTGCATGTATATTGTCTTGTGTAGAGTCCTCAGTTAAGAGCTAGCACCACTATGGACTCCATCATAAGATAGTTTTTGACCCTCTGGGCATCATGATGCCATTATGATCGTCATGAGACAAGTCAAGTTATGGCAAGGGCCCTAGATATTACTTCCCCCATTGAAAATCGTGGACTTTGCTCACCTTCTTGTGGGGCTACTACATGCATAGCATGTTGTTCCCAAAAGGGAGTTGTTTAACGAATTAAAAACTTTTGGGAATCGATTTTCAATGAGAAACCCATCAATCATGCTCGAAAGGGAGTTGTACATGTTCTACTTGAAAGGGAGTTTTTAGTGTTCTAGGAGCTCCTATCATTTGGTTTCATTTTTAAAGTGATGATCATACTTATCGAGAGAGAAGTCACAAGAGTAAGAGTAAGCTAACAAAGTTCCAAAAACTTGATTTTTCCATGAAAGCACACTTAAGGAAAAGGCAGCATAACTAAACGGTACCTTAAGCACATTAAAATCATTAGGTGCATAGCATCGAAACTACCTTGATCATGAGCTGATTTTCTTGTCAACCATGATACCTTGAAGCATGGATTATTGATATGTAGTAAGCATCCTTGCATAAAAGAAGGAATTGTTGCTAAGGGAGGAGAAGAGCTCGAAGACAACCTTGCACTATGTTGTCTTCCGAGCATTGCACTATTCTCCATATCATTCGCACCATACGTGCGAACCTTAATGGGAAACATGAATGTACCTTGGGGTAAACTACGATTTTGAGACGATTCAATTCGTTATGTGCATGATGTTATATTTTTTACGGTGGTCCATATTTGATCACAAAGAAGATAATCGGTCTCCCTTACAAGAAGAGTTTACCTTAAGATCACTATATATCCTAGTTCCACGATTAGATAGCTTGGGGACTTTTGGACAAGTCTTGATTCCATGACCATAGCCCATCTGGCAACTTGTGCAATATCCTAGTTCCATGATGGTTGCCTTGTTTGGAAACTCGAACATGATTTTTCGTCATACTCTAAAGGAGACTTTACTTAGAAGACATTACTCGACATGTTCCACTAGAGCCTGATTGGGTTCAAGACCAAGTAAGAGGAATTCCCTAAGGACTTCTTCTCTTGAATATCTGATGAGTGGAGACACCGACTAAGTCCCTTTTTACTTGGAAAAGGGTTAGGTCATCGAAGGATTGGATTCTTGGTTTTTCACAACAAATATTGCTCAAGACATCAATTAAAGGACTAGAGAAGAAGTGTTACGTCCCCAAAATCTGAAAAGTACACCTAGCTTGGAGCTTGTAGATAAGTGTATGACCATGTATGAATGGATATCTTATGTGAACTTGGCCACCTCTTCAAAGTGAGTCTATAAGTAGGACCTATGAGCTCATTTGTGAGACATTTCTCCCGAGCGCATGAGGCACTTGGGAGTCTTGACCAAAGCCTCATCACCCACATTGGTATAGGGGGGAGGCTCGTGGTATGGGGGAGGTGGCTACCCTCTTGGTTCCAAGCTCCTACGCTCAAGGGTGGGCTTGTATCAACTCTTTCTCTCGGAGGAGAGTTTGTTGTTCTCCCTTGCGATTGATTGTGAATATGGCTTATGTCTTGACTTGTCCAACCAGGAGGATCCTAAAGGATCTAATAGGACTCCTTCTGCAAAGGTGACATCCATGTTGTTCGTAGTGAACGCCCCTCATGGTTTTTGGGAAGAGGCTTTGAAAATTGCAATACACATTTACATTGATCCCCTCAAAGTCTCCTTAAAAGGTGACATCCCTAAAGAGATTTGGTTTGGCAAACCTACTCGATAAGACCACCTACGCATTTGTGCATATTATACCTGATTTGAAAAACAAATTAGATGGAAAGTCTATAAAAGGCATCTTCATGGTGAATGGAGATGAGAGTGAAGTGGGCTACAGAATTCGATCACCTCAACCTAAAAAGATAATCCATAGGCGAGCTATTGTATTTAATGAGGCACGGCTGTTTTGAAAAAGATTGTGCCTCTAGGAATGACCATAAAAGGTCAGATTTTTTTAAGCATGAATAACCACGTGTTAACCTAGATTTAACCCTCAGATTTGCACCACATGGCTGGAAATGACAATGAGGAAGTGTTGATTGAGCCATAGGATGTGGGGCATTTATGCTCAAACATGGGTTGAAAGGAAGCCATGCAGACCATTGTTTGTACACAAAGAAAAATGTTTATGGGAGTCGAATCATTCTAGTTAGTAGTGTTGTATGTAGATGATGTGCTGCTGGCTGGGAAGAAAACGAGCACTTTAAATCTCTAAAAGAGAAGTTGGACTCTGTATTCTCAATGACAGAGCTTGAAGAAGATGAACATAACCTTGGTATGAGGATCATCTCATAACTAGTGCCTCTAGCAAATACATAATGGATCATGGTCCATGGAAATTTGGAATACAACTAAACAAAAACAATGAACATGATAAGCAAAGTCCACTAGCAACTAATAACTATTATGCGTCATCCATGGTAAACAAAATTGAACAAGAAGACTTTGATTAAGGAATCGCATCCATAATGATAGGGTTTCCTTCATCATCGTAATTTGGAAGTGGTACATCAATCTCTATATCTACAAGTGGATCATCCTGTAAACCATCATCTATATCCTCATGTGGTGGTATTAGATCTCCTCTCTTGCGTGTGCATAACTTATGCCTTCCCCCTTGAGGTGAAACAATGCGAGTGGATGGAGCATCACTCCATGCTTGTCGTCGATTCGACCTAGATAGCCCCTATAAGCGAGCTCTCGTAACTCGTCGATCAATGGTCTCGAGCTCCAACTGTAACATATAATAGATCTTCATCACGGACAGCCAACTCTATCTAAAGGTTGATACCCGCCGTGAATACAGTCACAAATATGAAAGGCAACACCTAGAGCATATATGAACCTTGATTAAAGAAAAAAAAACCAATACATAATTTTAAAAAATATTATTGCATGTTTCACCAACATACCTGTCTAGGACCTTTAAGATCCCTCCAACTCTATAATAAACGTAAGTTGCCCTTACAAAAGACCACTCTCTCTAGATGTGCAACACTCAAGCCATTGCGGACCTTGGTGTGTAATTAAGAAAACATGCTCCAATTACGCTCACAAGGTGATGGAGATGAATACTACATCGAGTTCAATTATCATGTGATACATGTAAACAAAAGTTGAATACTCACCACTATATTAGCTTTAAAAATTAGACACAAATATATATACATGAGGCAAGACTTGGAAAGCATGTCGTGACATACGTGGATGGGCATATCCACAATGGTTTCACCATTTCAATGATCGAGATGTCACCTTTGGACGTATGGGGGTGGTACTGTGAAGCCTAAAACTTCTCTCTAAGCTTGAAAATCAAAGACTAGTGAATCATGTGTGTGCCACTCTCCTCCCATCCAATATATCCTCTCGCATCCAATATAGTATTGATCTGGAATGGTCTAGTGTCGCCATGTGGCCATCATGCAACACTCATCCCCATTACCATTGAATACCTTAGGATATCCCCCAAGCTTGGGACCTTGGCTATGGTTGGCCCTTGTCCCACACACACATGGAGTGGTCTCTGTAGACCAAAATTTGACACTCTCCCCCTTCTAAAGATCATTGTCCTCAATGGTCAATAAGAGAAAGTATTTGCCAACAAGAGCTTTTGATTCCCAAGTAGAGTCAGTAAGTGGTGATCCTCTCCAGGCTATTAGATACTCCTAGATGACACAGTTTCTCAACCGCTTCTGACTCCAATCTAGTATACTATGTGGAGAATGATCTCTCCTATTACTTTCGTGCAAAGAAACAATACCCTCTATTAGATTATCCTCCCTAGAAATATACTTTCTAAGTTAACTGACATGAAACATTGGATGGACTCTGCAATCTAGAGGAAGCTCTAATCATTATGCAACATCACTAAGCTTTTTAACTATCTTCCAAGGTCCGCAAACCCTTGGTGAAAGCTTTCTACACTTCCCTGTGGATAGTGAAGTAGATCTAACTGGCACTTGTAGAAAAATTGTATCTCCTTTCTCAAAGGTTCTAGGAGAACTCTTCTTGTGAGCATACTCTTTTGCCATATCATCTTCTTGCTACATCTTGGCTTTAGCTATTTCTAAATTTGCTAAGAGGTTTCCTAAGAACTCCAAAGCACTACGATATTTCTTTGGCATTCCTATGGTACAAAGAGGAGTGGGATTCATGCCATAGATCATCTCAAGGGCGACATTCCTGTCACCTTATGAGGTCTATTATTATAAGCAAACTCTACTAGTGGCAAGTAACTATCCCAATCTATCTACCTCCAAAATAAATATCTCAATCTGTGTATCTCTACTAGTGGCAAGTAATTATCCCAATCTACCTCTCACACACATCTTGGCTCAAAAATGCCCCTATGGCTATGCCACTAGCATCAGTCTCCAACTCAAATGGTTTCTGTGGATCTAGCAATTTGAGTATAAGAGGGTCTGAAAAACCTTTTTCCAGAGTATCAAAACTTTCTTGTTGCTCTTGCTTCCGTGCAAATGGAACTTTGCCTTGAAGCAAATTGGTCATTGGTGCTGCTAATGACGATAAGAAGAGATGAATTTCCGATAGAAATCGGAAAGTCCTAGAAATGGTCATAACTTCCCCTCATCTTGAGGAGTAGGCCAAGCTGGAATAATTGAGACCATGGAATCCATTTGGACCCTATCGACGGATACCACATGCCCTAAATACTCCATTTATGGAAGAAATAAATTAGTATTATCTGGATTTACAAACTACTTAAACTCTTTTAATGTATTTAATACTAATCTCAATGACTTTCATGCTCATGAACAGACTTGCTATACACTAGCAAATCATCAACAAAATCCAAAACACAATTTCCAATGAACGGTCGTAAAATATCATTCATTAACATCATAAAAGTAGTAGGTGCCTTAGTCAAACCAAATGGCATGACTAAATACTCATAATGCCCAAAACGGGACCTAAAAGTTGTTTCATATACATCATGATATTTTACCCTAATCTAATGGTAGCCAGTCTATTTTGCTATATACAATTGATACACCTAGAGCATCTGAAAGATCATCTATCCTAGGCATGGGATATCTATGCTTGATGATAATCTTATTGAGTTCTCGATAGTCGACGCACATCCTACAAAATCCATCTTTCGTCTTCACAAGAATAATTGGTGCTACAAATGGCGAATCATTGAGTCTGATCAGCCCTTTTTGCAGGCACTCGTCAACGACCTTGCGACTACATTCTCCTGCTGCAAAATTATTCGAAATGATGGCCGAGCAATCGAGCTCGCTCTTGGTACCAATTTGATCCTATGTTTAATGTTCCTGCAAGGAGAAAAACCTGAAGGTAATTCTTTCAAGAATAACTCTTGGAATTCTGCTCTTACTTTCTCTAAGAGTGCTTTTCCAACTAGAGTTTCGATGACTACATGAATCCATCATAATACACGACGAATACACAAAATAAAGAAAATAAATATACTTACAATCAATCTTGACAACTAGATAGTGATTATCATGCTCTCATGCTCAAACTGGTACACATGCAAAGCAAAGTCAATGATCCGTCGCTTCCTAGCATGCCACTTGTTACTTAGGACTACATCGAAACATGCAAGTCTAGCTATCTCGAGATCCAATCTATCCTCATAGGACTGGATCTGAATGGGCAAACCAACTACTCGGTTCAAAGTCTCAGTTCCCTTCCTGTCGACTAACTCTACTACGTAGGCATAGTTTGACTGCACCTATGGGAGATGATATCTCGGATGGGGAATCTCCAAAGTCCTAATCTCCATCACTCCTTGCCTAAGTGGGATTAATAACTATGGTGGCTGCTATTTTGTTTTTCTTAGGAGAATCCTTCAAAGGGTGCTTCCCTAGACACCCATAGCATAACCCCTCTTTCATTGCCTTCTCTTTCTACTCACGGGTAAGAATAAACTTATTATATACCCTCTCAACCAGAGCATACACTTTCCTTTTTCCTCTTGAAACGGTCTTGATCGTATGCACTTGCTTAGCCTCTCTAGAAGGTTGTGCACTTGTCGAGCCAAGAGTAGATGTGCGGAAGGGTCAGCTTATCTTACTCCATGCGGACCTCTGACCTTGGGAGCCTATGCCCCTGTGACCATCCTCAAAGACTAAAGCCATCTCCATGGCCTGTGCAAAGGAGTTATATCTCTCCTT
>CM035441.1:17886950-17929450 GCA_020310875.1 Ceratopteris richardii
TAGATAAGATGTTTCTTTTGTATTCTCTTTCTGCTTGAAATAATCGAAATCCTTACTTGTCACTCCATCCTCGCTGCCAGTGGAAACCACAGCAATTCAAGTATATGACCCTCACGAAACATGATCTCAAAGCACATCTAGCAATCTAATTATCATACCCGCTAGATTCATCAATCATTTGGGAAGCGCTTTGAAGAGCCGAACATTCCGAATACAACCTCTCATAAGAGCAACCTGATTCTTCAATGCACAAAATTTGTTTCAGAATGTTTCTATGGCATCAAAAGAGTTCGTGCTTCCATTCGTTCCAAAAATGCAGAAGCTTGAGAGAAAAACACACAGAAAATTATGTTGTGCTGAATAGCAGAAACGTCCAGGGTAAAAGGATGACCAAATTGAACACCCCGAGTCACATCGAAATGTTGCAATGTCTAGATAACCTACAAGAGTCCTCTCGAGAGCACAGCTATACGCAAGCAAGCAGATACAGAAAACACATGAAGTCTCAAGTCGTAGGGATCATAGATGTAACTGCATCTAGTGCAAGGCGAGCGACCAAGCATCGACGAACAATAGACGCACAATTCTTTTCAATGATTTCTGGCGGAATGCAGCTAAACTTATATCAGGCAAACAAAATCTTGCTCACCTTGAAGGCAGCGCTTCCGCGAAGAACAAAGAGAAGACCTCAAACCTCGTAAACTAGCTCTAAGGAAGGGAGCCATGGAGAAGAGGTGGCGAGCAGGATGGAAGTGAGGTAGAGGACTATAAAGTCATGGTATTTCGACCTGTGTTTGTGTCCTTTTCGTGCTGAAGAACCTCACTTAAACCCTTCTCTATGACGCATTCACGACGTACCCTAAAGGGGGCGTCAACATAAACGGCGAATACAGATTAATTCTAACGCAGAAGATCCTCTCGATAAAACGATATGCAATTTTTCGTATGCGTGACGTCTTTTCACCAATTCATCAAACGCCTCCCTCACAAAGTCATAATAGGCTAATAACCATATGCTGTTTTTTAGAAATGATGTTTAAATAGCATGCATAGTTGAGTAACACCTCTCGTTCGTATTCATATTAGATCCAAAAAGATAAACACGAACACTCCAATAATGTTTAAATAGCATGCATAGCTCCATGGGTAATGCTCTTATATTTATTTAGACCACCATGGTCTATCATTGGTCTAGTTGCATTAGTCTAGGATCTTAGATGGGTCAAGAGTGAGAGCTCGAGGGAGTCAAGGCTCTGGCACGAGTCTATACATAGATTGAAGTTATTCCATCTCATAGTGGCCATATGAGGGGTGTTTGGACCTTATAGAAAACTCTAGATGTGCGTAAGAGCAAGGGCTATTTAAGTTTGGGAAGAGAGTGGCACATAGTTGATTGGCATCTCACGTTTTGTATCAGAGCTCGTGAGAGAGAGAGAGAGAGAGAGAAAGTTTGTGAGGAATAGAAAATTCATCATCTTGTTGAGCACTTCATGGAGGAAATTCGCAAGAGCTTAGCGAGTGATTCTTGAGAAAAGGAGGCCAAGTAGAAGTAAAGCTTTGATATGAATGTGGAAGATCGATAAGAACAATCTCCATAAGCAAGTGATCTGGCAAGATTTCATCGATAGGAATCAATTGCTCCTTCAAATTTTTTATTTATGTCAAAAAATTGTCCATAAAATCTCCTTCGCTCATATGTTTACTCTCTAATTGTTTTCGAGGGTAAGCAACATGAGCCTCATTTCTTGCTTGGTATAATGTTGTAAGAATATCCCAAGCATCTTTTGTTGTCTTGAAAGAGTGAATATGAGGGATGATGGCATGTTTGACAAACAAGGCTATCAATGCATGTCTATGTGCATCTCTATCATCCCAACGAAGTTGCTCTACAGTAGGTGCAACAGTAGCCGCAACACAACTAGGAAATCATCATTTTCGACACCATCTACATCACCTTCAATAATTCTATTCCCAAGTGTAGTAGGACCTACACCATATATCATAGCCCTCTTGCTACCAATACATGATGCATCATATATACCCGCAATGGGTAATTAGTACCATCCAACTTATCCTAAATAGCCAACATATAGAATACATCATTGCTTTCAGCCACGGCCAACAACTAAATACCTTGGTGCAAAAAATTGATTGTATCTCAAAAATCTGAACAAAAACACCCTGTCAAGCTCTGCTAGACCTATATTAGACTTTGAGGCATTTGTATTGGTGAACCAAAACATGTACATATGTTCGGCACAAAAGGACGAAATTGCCAGCATAGTCATAGTGATAGTGCATTCGGAGGCCAAAGCAAGCTGAAATCAAAATTTTGATGCCACATACCAAAGCTGTTTTGAACTCCTAATCGCTCGAGTATGCTCACCAATTTTTGTGTGATTCTCATACTATGACCAGAGGGGTGTTGACGATCCCCTAGATGAAGCGATGACATGCTCTTATACCAATTGTTGGAATTGGAGGTCTATAGAAACACACGACCAACACAAGGAAGAAGGAGAAGCTTGGAGCACAACACAATACAGAATCCATTATCATGTGAATGTACAAAGATAATTGATCCATTAGGGTTATATGCATACACACAAACCGAGGGGAAAAAACCTCAAAAGAGGGAAAAAAGTGCCCCAAGAGTCTTAAGTGTGTTCATACACATCACTACCCAAATATATCAACATATTGATCAATTGTTGGTAGGCATGTATCACTTTCAAGACACTTTGCACATAGGTATTGAATCTCATAGTTTTGGCCATAAATTCATGGGCATGACTCTAAATTATTGAATTCCAATTGCAAGTTATAGCTAACTTCGAGAGATACCTTGATACTAGAAATTATGATTTTTGGAGTTTTACAAATAGGTATAATCCTCTGATATTTTTGCAAGTATTATAGCTAAAGATATAGGAGCAACACAAGGGATATCTACTGCAATAGATTGTTGATTTCTAGGTTTTGGTAGATGGATTAAGCATGTTATTAGACTTATAACCTGTATAGATTCATGTTTCATCATCTCACAAATGTATAAGCTTAGATAGGCCTATGTATGGTGATTATCTCCAAATATAAGTTAGAATCTTGATTACTTGGCATAATCTTGTAAAGTACTTAGGATTGAGTGAGGTTTTTTATTCGGTTGATTTTGGAGGATGGAGAGAGGATATAGGAAACATTATTTGAAGTTATTACTTTATTTCAAGTTTGACTGACCATACATTAAAGAGACCTCAACTCTTCATGCCAACATTTTTGGCATGGAGGATACTCTTCGGATGTTCCTCAATGTTATCACAAAACCTAAAGTGCCACCAATGGGGACTTTGATGAAGATGGAAGTTCCATCTATTGAACCATCAAGCATGGGAATTCTAGTGACATACATTGGACCATCATTTAGTAGGGATGTTAACTGGAAAATCAAAGATTTGAATCCACCTCAATACTGTGGACATGTCAGCACTAGGACAACGGATGCAGTGGAACAGTGGATAAGCAAGTGGAAGTAGTGCTGAATTGAATTTAAGTTATCTTTCACAATAACTTCGTTCCACCAGATGAGTGCAATTGGGAATTCAATTCCTAGTTTTGCTTAAAGCAATGACAACTGACAGTGTAGGAGTATGCAGATGAATATAGGGAGATTTTATGAAAGATTCTTGGCCAATTGCTAGACTTTCATCATGTCCATAAGTTTGTACTTGGTCTTCAAGAGATATTATGTCCATTTGTGTGCAAGGAGTGATGCCATACCTTGAATGAGGTTGTAGAATTAGCTTTGGTGTTGGGGGAAGGGCAATGCTCGTGAGCCCAACCTATAGGATAGAAAATAACATGCACAATATTTTGGAAGCCTATTGCTTCAGTTTCTAATTAGTAGCATCTTCCATGGCTACTAGAGCCTTTCAACATTCCAATTTCACATAACAATAGAAGGAGAAGGCTCATCATGAGTCCCTTTGTTATGGATGCCTAGGATGGCATGCATATTAATTGTGTCCTAAGAAGAAAAAGATTTCAGCAACGATGGTGGTGGAGAGATAACATTCCTCTTTGTGTACTCAATCATCCCCTTCCAAGTTCTATCTCTTGTCTACATATATAGAGATTGATCCTCCATCTAACAATAAATAACCCATCTTAAATATTATGATTAGCTAGAAGGTAACTACCATGCCAAATGTTGTGTTATCTCCAATTGTGCAGAAATGTTATCATCTCCCTAACATCAAGCTAGTTATCATGAAAGGGGAGGTAAAAGGACATCGTGTAGAAATTTTATTTGATATGGACCTACACAAAGTGTGATTAGTTTTCTTTAGTCAAGAAATTAAAGTTAAAGACCATCCCATCTTAGTATACCTACATGGTGGAATTAGCATATGGAAAGGGATATGAGACCTCAGATCGATGAGTCACCGGATTTCCAATCAAATTCAAACTTATAAAGATGAGCTTGATTTCGAGATTGCCAAGTTGACCATATTTAATCTCATACTTAGTAAATAGTGGCATGCTAGCAAAAAGCCCATCGTTGATTTTGGGAATGATGCTTATCAGTTCTTTGATAAGGGTCGCTACATTACCATCCATGGGGTACGAGATGTTCACAATACAAGCAGATGTCTATCTTTTTGATGGTTAAAACAGAGTGTATCTTTATTTTTTGTATTTGAACATAAAGAATTTCTATTTTTAGAGATTCAAACTAGCTTAGAAGCTCAACTATCTTCTAAATTAAGAACTAAATTTCAACATTTGTTTATTTCATAAATGCCTATAGATCTTATGCCTTGCAAAAATGTGGAGCACAAGATCAAGCTTATACAAGGAGCTCATCCACCAACCATACAGTCATATCGCATGAGTCTACAAAAGGAGGTAGAAGTACGCCATATAACCGAGGAGTATCTCAAGAAAGGCTTAATTAGATCGATTTATTCACCTTTTGCAACCCAGGTGCTCTTAGTTTGTAAAAAGGATGGATCTTTTAAAATAAACTAATAATAAAACATAGGTATTTTATACCTCGCATCGATGATATTCTGGATGCACTAGGTAATGCTACTTTATATAGTGAGATAATTTTAAAAAGTGATTATCATCATATAAGATTTAGAAATGGTGTACATAGGAATTCTTTTTTAGAAAGGGTGTACATAGGAATTCCTTTCGTATTAAATTTGGTCATTATGAATATTTTGCAATGTCTTTTGGTTTAACAAATGCTCCTTCGACTTTTATGATGCTCATGAATAATATTTTTGATTCCTTTTTTGAACAATTTGTAGAGAACTTTCAATGTTTGTTCTTTATGCAAATAGCATCTTAGCACTCGTTTAAGTAAAACGTATGCGTAGAATCATTTACAAGAGAAAGTGTTTCCAAGATCCTCAAGTATCCAAAGATGCACTTTAATCTCTTGCCGCTTTATCGTGAATAATGAGCATGCGGGCTTCATGTTTTGAGCTTCTCATACAACAAAACCAAAACGTTAAGCAGAATTCATGTTGAATTAGAGTTTTGCATAGATTTGTGCAAAAAAAGAACAACGGTCTTTCTTTTTTAAAGACTCTACTGATTTTTATTGCTTCCCTTGTCGTCCTTCTTTCTTTTTTAGAGATTCAAACTAGCTTATAGCTCTCTTCTTACTCCTGGCACTCTCTCATCAGCCGAGTGTAAATTCTTTAAATGTGTTTTTTGCAAAACTATATGAAAAAAAAAGGCTTTTAAAAAATTTGCTTCCTATTTTTTTTGTTCTTCTCCTATTCAACATTGTCTTCATATTTTTTTCTTAAATGTCCGATAGGTGGGTTGGTTTGGCATTAGTCTCTTTAGGGGGAGGTCTTGTGTTCAACCTCTGAGCTGAACATGTAATGACTTTGGTCAGGTTAAACTAGTTGAAACTGTTAGATATACTCAATACTCCACCCTCAAGTGACAACAAATGATCCATGATGATTTAAGTTCCAAGGCCTCCATTATGAGGAGAAGCCATTGAGAGAGCCCGAACATTTGTGGAACCCTAACTTCCAATTTAGATGAGGTTTATGTGTGGCCAATGATGGTAATAGATGATCTTTGTGAGCTTAGCCATCAATTTAGGTATGACATAGACTTTTGGGTCATTGGGTTGCCATTCAAGGTGAAAATAAAGGCCTTGTGGTGTCACATGGTTTTCCCATAGAATCCTAATGGGTTGAGTGCAAAGGGGGGGCTTGCCCCCTTTTGTGAGGTCCGAGAGGCCTATCCCCTTGACCTGTAGGACCAGGACAGTAGGACTTGTGGTCGTGGAGATATTGTCGGATGTATATTTGGCTCACTATTTTGTATCTCCCAACCATATTTATCTATACTGACCCCCTTGTAAAATCTATATAAGCATGGCCTATGTTGATCTTTACACAACGTTGCGCACTAATAAGCCCTTCGTCTAGAGCCTGTCTAGATCGCCATCTAAGCTCTACATTGGGAGCACAAGGGTCATCGTTGTAGCTGCATTACTCTTGGCAACTCGAGAATTTAAGTTCTCTATCTATGAGTCAGTGTCTATCTTTGTCTGTTTTTTTTCTCTCTCAGCTCTATCTACTAGTCTATTTTGATGTGATCTTATTTTCTTACATGGTATCAGAGCTCAGTAGACTCTAAGTGGTGCATAAGCAAAAAAATAGGTAGGAGAAGCAATGATGCAGGTCATCCCAACGTTGCGGGAAGAGGTGGTTTAGGAAACCTATCTTGACAGATGTTGTGCCATTACACGCATAATATATAGGTGGTTATCATATGATATGCCCATTGGCCACACTCTTACCTAGTACAGCTATAACTTTTTAAAGGCCACCAAGCTTCAATGCATCAGTCTAAAAGAATGAGAGGCACTAGCCCATGTGTCCAACCATGAGGAGTTATCACAACCCCATACATACCACCAATAAGAGAGGGCACAATGCCCCCATTCACTATTTGAATCTCTCGATTTGGGTCTAAAAGAACTTCACAAGCTACACCCTCTGCTCCACCTATGCCATCGGAGTTTGAATTCACCTCCACTAAAGACATCGAAGGGGTGGGAACATTCGACTTTGAGTCTTTCTTGTAGATGAATCAACTTTCAGATGCCGAATTCTTTTCAAACAATGAGGGTGCTGACACCTCCACATGAAGGATGGGACAATCAAGAGAAGAACAACATGTATGTTGGGAAGATGACCAACAAAGAATGCTTTCACAGCAATTGGAGCAACTTGAAGGTGAAGAAGAAGAAGTAGCTACTAGAGCTCCTACCTATACCACGCAGCTCCATAGATTATATTCCCCACAAATACTTTTTGAATAGATTAGTAGAGTACCCATGGACCAAATCTTGGAAGAGGTTGGTGTAGATTCTCAACTCAGTGAATCTCTGCAAATGCCCTCAGAAACATGTGGAGTAGTGGAGGCCATAAGATACACACTACAAACACCACATGCAACATACGATCCATGCAAGTTACAAACCCAACCAAGGCGAGGAAGAAGTATTCAAATTCCCATCACTACCATGGTGATGATGATGACACCCAAAACAATCGATATGACTACCACTACAGTTTCAAAATCCAAGGAGACACCGTCTCTCAAGCAACCAACATTGGTTTGCCTAGCTCCCGGATCTACCCGCTTAGAACTCCTAGCATCGAGACAACTATCATCCATGGAGAGACATTCGAACCAATTCTTCCAACACCTCCATCATCACCACCTAAAATCGAGGATGGAACTATCTCCTACCGAAGACATCTTCACCTTTTGTAGCCCAACTTCTATTTTGTGCCTCTTTTCTTCCTTTGACAACTCACTGTATCGTACCACCACCCATCCAACAAGTTCTTTTATTGATCTTGCTATTGGAAACCCCACTTCCACTACATGGGTGATAGGTCATCCATATTTTTTTATCAAATTTTCTTGGTCTTCCTATCACTCAACCTTCTACAATGGTAGTTCTACCTACGAGCTTCGTCCCAATAGTTCTCCAACCTCTTTATTCCTATTTTTCTAACATCCTCCAACCCTTCAGCCAAACCCATTTATCCTCCCAGCAATCAACACCCACATCACTACTATTCCCCTCCACCACACACACACCACCTACCATCCCCCTCCCCCCATAATGTGGATAACGAGTTCTCCTATGCGCAACGGAAATGTGTAGTGAACCACCCTTGTATGTCCAGCACTTGGATTAAACAGCTGCACCTTAGATAGTTTGCTGCTCTCAATACAGAACTCAAGTGGACTTGTGCCTTTAGTCAAACAAATTAGACAAAGAGAGCTTTCCAACAAGCTATTTATAACTTAATTTGGACAAGTTTTGATTAGGAAACACAACTGACAAAGATGAACTACCTGTCCACACAAGTATGCTGAAGAACTAAACTTCACTCTCAGACCGATAACTCTCTGAATATATATCCATTGAGAAATATCTTTATGGTGTAGAGAAAATAGACACAAATAGCTTTCAATAAGCTAAAAAACAAGTAATTTGGATGAGTTTTGATTAGGCAACTCAACTGACCAATACAGACCATATGCACACATAAGTACACTATAAAATGAGACTTCACTCTCTGATAGATATCTCACAGAATATAAATCTTCTAAATGAGATATTTGGGGCAGAGAAAATGCATGCCAAGAGATTTCCAACAAGACAGAAATCATTCAATTTCAATATGTTTTGGTTGGGAAACTTTACTGACCAAAATAGATTACCTGTCTACACAGGTATACTAAACAGAGCTCCATACAAATTGACGTGTGGTTGGAAGGAGTCTAAGGGAAGACAGAATGACAAAATGGCCAGATCTGACTACTGGGAGCTCTTGCCTCTTTCTCTCCTTGTTTTGAATGTGCTCCCACTTCACTTTTATAAGCAATGAGCATGTGAAGAAGTTTGTGCCTCCTTCTTAACTCACCACTTTGCCCACTACATGCCACTAACTACAAGGCAAGATATTGTATCTCTTACTCATCATGAATTTTGACTAGACTTTTTTCCTTTTCTTTTTTTTTCTTTTTCTCTTCTTTTCCTTTATCTTTATATTTGGTAAATTTATCCAAGCATAGCTCATATGAAAATGAGCTTGTACATTTATCTTCAAAACTCCCCCTCAAGCTCATTTGGGAGTTATCTTCAACCATGTCCTGCAAATTTATCACCTCCTTGAAACCTTTGAGTTTAGAAGCATCCAAGAACTTTGTAAACATATCCGCAACCTGCTCTTTGGTTCTGATGAACTTTATCTCCACATCTTTGCTCAATACCTTCTCCCTTACATAATGGTAGTGGACCTCTATGTGCTTGCTCCTTGCATGAAACATAGGATTGCTTGCCAAGTAAATACTTGACATGTTATCACCGTATATAGGGATGGTTCCAACTTGCACTCCAAGATCAGCCAAAAGCTTTTTAATCCACAGTGCTTCACATGTGGTTGAAAGTGCATCATGAACACATAATGTGAGGTTGATCTTCTGTCTTCCTTTGAACCTGCCCAATCAACATTGCTAAAGCCTTTGACCTTCAATTCTTCATCAAACTTGTAAAACAAAGAATGATTAGCTATATGCTTTATGTATCTCAACACTCTCTTGGCTGAATTTAAGTGTTCACTTGTCGGGGCTTGCATAAACTGAGAAAGTACACCAACAACATAAGATAAATTAGGTCTTGTAATGTTTGCATAGATTAATGATCCTACAATGCTTCTTTATGTTGTTACATCTTCCAACGGCTCTTCATCATTTGAACAAATCTTTGTATTTGTGTCCATGGGTTGAGTGAGTGGTTTGCATTCATTCATTACAAATCTGAAAAGAACATCCAACAAGTACTTCATTTGCATGAAGTAGATGCCACTCTTTCCATAAACAACTTCAATTCCTAAAAAACATTTTAGCTCTCCAAGATCTGAATTTTTAAACTCTTTACCAAGCTTCCTTTTGATATCTTTAATCCCTGTAACATCATTTCCTGTTATGATGAGGTCATCGACGTATATGCAAATATATACCTCTCTATTTTCTTCCTTCTTCATATACAAAGAAGGATCTACACTACTTGGGTTGTATCCACACTTAGTTAGATATTCTACCAATCTCTGATTCCATGCTCTTGGTGCTTGCTTCAAGCCAAAAAGTGCCTTCTTCAACCTGCAAACAAAACCTGGATGGTTTTCATCTTCAAATCCAACCGGTTGACTCATGTATACCTCTTCTTGTAGTTCTCCATTAAGAAAAGCATTTCTGATGTTGAGTTGATATAATGGCCATCTCCTTGAAGCACCAATTGCGATTAATTTTGATAGTTCCCATCTTTGCAACAGGCCTGAAAACTTCATCATAATCTATGCCTTGTGTTTGTTTAAATCCTTTGGCAACTAATCTAGCTTTATATCTAGCTAGTGAGCCATCAACAAAGCTCTTTACTTTAAACACCCATTTGTTTGGAACAATCTTCATACTTTCTTTCTTTAGCACTAGCTCCCATGTGTGATTATCTTTGAGAGCTTTGATCTCCTCTTTCATAGCTTGCTTCCATTTCTTTTGTGTGTAAGCTTCTTCATATGTCTCAGGCTCTTTGTCTTTGATAATCTGCATCATGTATGCAAAATGTGTCGCCATAAAACTATCATAACTCAACCTTTGAGTTGGATACCTTGTCCTTGAAGATCTTCTTTCATTGCCTTTAGAAAGTTGCTTCTTTAACCTATTTAGCTTTACCATCGGAGTGATTACCTCTTCATATTCTTCTTCACTTGCATCTATCTCACTATTTGGAGTAGCACTTGCTTCTTCGATTCTACTATGAGCTGAATTTGGAGACATAGAATGACTCCCCCTCCATGTTGAACATTCTTCATCTGATGTAGATGCCTCTGGACCTGAAACCTTTGTGCTTGATTGTTGAACTTCTCTTTGATTTGTTCCTGCATAATCATCACAATCTTCTTCAAGAATCTTTTCCTTTCCTTTATCTCCATACCATGGTCTTAGTTCATCAAAGACCACATCTCGCGAGACTCTTAATTCCTTTGTTTTAGGGTTGTAACACTTGTATCCTTTTTGCTCCATCGAGTAGCCAATGAAAATGCATTTTTCTGACCTTGGTTCCATCTTTGTTCTAACTTCTTGTGGAATGTGAACAAAGCAAACACATCAAAACACTTTGAGGTGTGTAAGATCACGTTTCTTACGGGAATATACCTTCTCTGGAGTCAAGTGATGTATTCTCGATGTTGTGCACATATTCATCAAGTAAATGGCGGTTGTGGTAGCTTCAGCCCAATAGTACAATGGTACCTTCATCTCGTTGAGCATGCATCTTGCAATTTCAACAATTTGCCTATTTTTCCTCTCAGCTACTCCATTTTGTTGTGGTGTATACCTACAAGTAAATTGCCTTTTGATCCCATTCTCTTGTAGAAAATCTAAAAATTCTTTGGAGAAGTATTCTCCTCCACCATCCGACCTTAAGGTTTTGATAGACCTTCCTGTTTCTTTTTCAACTTCAACTTTGAATCTTTTGAATATACAAAATACCTTTGATTTTTGCTTCATACAAAACAACCATACCTTTCTTGAGTGATCATCAATGAAGGTAACAAAAAATTTATTACTAGCCATTGATGCCTCTTGGGTTGGTCCCCATACATCCATATGTATCAAGTCCAAGACATTTGGGGCCACATAATTGCTCCTCTTGAATGACTGCCTCGTTTGCTTTCCTAGTTGACAAGCTTCACATAACTCATGTAGTCCAATGCTATTAAATTTTGGAAGACCTCTTACCACTTCATGTTTGCTCATGTCCTTCACCTTCGGAATGTTGATGCGTCCTATTCTTTTGTGCCATAAGTCCAACTATGAAATCTTCTTGTTCCCACATTGAATGTACATGACATTCCATGTGGATGTTGGACGTCCAAAGTGAACATCCTTCCTTCTCTTCTACCTCGAGCAATGACCTTGAAGCCTTCCTTTGGATTCTTTATGAAGCACCCATTCTCATTGAATATGACATGATAACCCTTCTCTACCATTTGTCCTACTGAAATCAAGTTCTTTGAAATTGTAGAAATATGAAGAACATTAGATAGTACCTTTGCTCTACTTGTATCTCCAAGCTTTATATCTCCAATATGTTCAATCATGTGTTGAGTATCATCACCTGTTTCAACACAT
Source organism: Ceratopteris richardii (assembly GCA_020310875.1). Classification (NCBI taxonomy): domain Eukaryota; kingdom Viridiplantae; phylum Streptophyta; class Polypodiopsida; order Polypodiales; family Pteridaceae; genus Ceratopteris; species Ceratopteris richardii. The sequence goes on from CM035441.1 coordinate 17,899,203, forward strand.
CCTTTTCCACTTGGTACCTGTAGATTAGTGAACAAACTTCCTTGGCATGACATATGGTTACTACAACCTGAATCAGTATACCATTTTTTGTCATCTTCACAAGAGCTTCTATACTCATGTCTCATTGCAAGTAGTGTGTCCTTGCTTCCTTCACTTGAGGTGCTTGCATGGTTGCTTTGGTTCCTTTGATTGCCTCCATTTGGTCTTCCATTCTTCAACCAACAATCACTAGCATAGTGTCCTACTTTACCACAATGATAACATGTTATACCTTTATGAGAATTGTAGGAGCCTCGGCCTCTTCCTCTACTTCTACCTCGACCTCTTCCTTGTGTGTTGGCATTTGATGCATCCTTGTTGTCTTCCAAATTGCTTTGATTGTAATTGGAGTGGTTGTGACCTCTTCCTTTTCCTCTTGAGCCTCCTCTTGAGTTTCTTCCTTTACCTCGACCTGCATATAACATTTGGTTGTGGCTGTCCTTTCCTTTGGGGCCACCAAGGCTAAGCTCTTCTGTGACAAGATGAGGGATTAGTTGTTCAAAACCTGGATATGCATCTTTCAAGTTAATGGAAGGTATAAAAGGCTTCCATCTTTCATCTTCTCTCAATCCATTGAGAGTATAACACACAAGATCTTCGTCTTCAACCATTGTGCCAATAGAAGCTAAAGCATCGCTTAACTCCTTAATCTTCAAAGTATATTCAACTATGGATTGACTTGAACTTTTCTTGATTACGTTCAACTCACTCTTGGGTTGAAGTTTCCTAGCTTTGGTATTTGTTGAATACATCCTTTCAAGAGCTTCCCAAGCATCCTTAAATTTCTCTAGATGTTGAATATGCCCTACCATGGCATTAGTAATGACTTGCGAAATGAGGAACATGACTCTCCTATTCCTCTCTTCCCATTCTTTTGCTTGACTCCTTTGGACTTCGGTGGCCATAGCTTGATTGATTTGAGGTTGAGCATCATCCCCGCTCACAATACCCCATAAGCCTTTGCCCATTAGGTAGTTGGTCATTCTAAACTTCCACATGGGATAGTTATCCTTATCCAACTTATCTACTTGTTGACCCAAGTCAGCCATTGAAGAGTATCAAGGACTTTGAGAGTTACCTCGAATAGTTATATTGTCCTTTGCTCTTGCGTTTGTGAAGCTCCTCCTTGTTTTATAGCTCCTCTTTTGCTTTGCTTTATCTCCAGCTCTGTTGATGAAGCTTCAACACCAAGTTAACTGTGGAGAATGAGTTCTCCTATGCGCAACGGAAATGTGTAGTGAACCACCCTTGTATGTCCATCACTTGGACAAACAGCTGCACCTTAGATAGCTTGCTGATCTCAGTACAAAACTCAAATGGATTTGTGCCTTTAGTCAATCAAAGTAGACAAAGAGAGCTTTCCAACAACCTATAAATAACTTAATTTGGACAAGTTTTGATTAAGAAACACAACTGACAAAGATGAACTACCTATCCACACAAGTATGTTGAAGAATTGAACTTCACTTTCAGACTGATAACTCTCTGAATATATATACTTTGAGAAAGATATTTGGTACAGAGAAAGTAGACACAAATATCTTTCCAAGAAGCTAAAAAACAAGTAATTTGGATGATTTTTGATTAGGCAACACAACTGACCAAAACAGACCACCTGCACACATAAGTACACTATAAAACGGGAATTCACTCTCTGATAGATCTCACAAAATATATATCTTCTGAATGAGATATTTGGGGCAGAGAAAGTGCATGCCAAGAGCTTTCCAAAAAGACAAAAATCATGCAATTTGGATATGTTTGGGTTGGGAAGCTTAACCGACCAAAATAGACTACCTGTCTACACAGGTATACTAAAAAACTCGAGTTCACTCTTTCACTGATATCTCACAGAATATGTAAGCTTTGAAGGAGATATTTGAGATACAGAAAGTACATGAGATAACTTTCCAATGAGTCTTTAAACGCAAGAAATAGTACATGAGATAAGTTTCCACTGAGATATGAGCCTTTAACGTGCGGCTGGAAGGAGTCTAAGGGAAGAAAAAAAGACAAAATGGCCAGATCCGACTACTGGGAGCTCTTCCCTCTTTCTCTCCTTTTTTTGAATGTGCTCCCACTTCACTTTTATAACCAATGAGCATGTGAAGAAGTTTGTGTTGACGACATGATCGCTCCTACTTCATTTACATTTGTATCCGCATAAGTGCATCTCCATTTTGTATCCAAGAGGCACTCCGTTTCTAGTCTATTTCCATTTTATATTGTACTTCCTTTGTATTTGGGTACCTTGCCATGTGCTTCTACCAGTTGTACTCGTTCTCCTTTCAAGAGACTTATCCCACATATGATGTACTTTTGAGAGCCCCTCCCAAATCTATATAAGAAGGGCCTCTCCCCTCATTTGTACTTGGTTAGAAGCTTGAGGAGCCTACTCCATGCTCTTGGCAAGCTCATTTCTAATCCACATGAGTTTACCCACTTCATGGTCTACTCATTTTGTGTCTCACACATTGTTTGTTTTGTGAGAGTACTTTACGCTTCATTTTGCTTCCGCATGCGTACTCTCTACATGGTATCAGAGCGCTAGGTGGAGGTCTTGGTGGTGCGTTTGGCAATCGTTTTGGTGGTGGTGGTGCTTCATTTTGGTGGCATGCTTTCTCTTCATTGAGAGAGGCCTTTTGCCATCAGTTTTTGGGATTAATTCTACCCATTTGCCCACTGTCCCACCCATTTTCATCAGTTTGTGCCCTCTTTACCCCATTTTAACACCTTTATCATTACACAGTCATCACGAGGAGTTGCATGAAATATTGTCGAGGTGCTTGAATATCATTATACCTTGTGCTCATTATGGTGTAATTTCATCAAATTAATGACCTTGATGTGTGGCGCATGTGTTGTGCCTTACTTGTCATTTCTTTTATCAGAGGAAGCACATCTTTTCATTTAGTTCTTCACTCTCTGTACGGATTCATCCGTTCTCTACAGATGTGCGTGTAGGCACTCTCCATAGAGTACAGCCTTCTCTGTCTCACCATACACACTTCGGCAGAAAACATTGCGGATTCAAATTTCCAATGATAGAATTCTTTTAATCCGCAATTGCTCGAGCCTAACCTTCTTGTGATTTCAAGGCCAGTTTCAATTTTTGTGTACAGATGAAGACACAGGGACGTCGAAGGATACAGGCGACTGCTGGTGTTAGCTTACCTACGCTGCATCAAGACTTTGCGGAGCATGCTCTCTCTGCTGTTAGATTTTGGAGTAAAACATTCAGGATTTAAGCATCAGACTCTGCAGGTGAAGGAGGCAACTGAGGTACAGGTCCGTTAGAGCAGCACCCGATTAGACGATGATTTCGGAGAGGGTGTTACCATTGCTCGTGCTCGTAGAAGAACTATCTTGCGACGTTCTATCTCTGAACCTCTAGCAGAGTGAAAAGCCCGTTCCTTCAATCCCTCTTTTCGCAGCTACTGACGGCCATAGCGGAATTGACAGCAGAAGATTGGGATTTAGGAGGAATACTGCGATTGCCATAACGATTCCAATCAAAACAAAACGGGGTCGTTGCTCATGCATGAAGTATTCCAGGGCAGACGCCTTACGCTCGGAAGGCTTGTTCCTCTTGGGCTGATAGGAATCGCTAGAAGAGGATCCTCCTCCTCTATGCATTTGTGGGTCAAACTGGGCAGCATCTCTGCTTGCGATGACTGCAAGATGAAGGCCTTCCAATCAATATAGTGAGAAAGAACAAGTCACTGTCTATGGCGCGCTCCTCACCTCCGAGTTTCGACGTATGTTTGGTTCCTTATTTTAGGGAGGAGAGTGGATGCATTGAATCAGGCGAGGTAATGCGCATCTTTGTCATCTAGATAAGAGGGATAAGCTCACACCACGCGCCATCCAGTCATTTCTTGCTTTAATCAATCATCATTGAAAGTCCAGATATGGCCCACGCAGCACCAACATACCTACCTCAACAACGTATTCTGCGCCACATTTTCAAGTGAGTGCGAACGGTGCATTCTTTGTCCATTGCCAGACGAGAAAGCTACACATCTAGTGGTTCAGAGAGCTCCAGCACACCTGGCGTTCAAAAGTTCCAGAACACCTTATTTTTGGTGCCTTGTAGCGTGGTGGTGGGCGGCTCTTCTGTCGCACTATTTGAACGGTGGTGGAATCTCCACCATAAGCTACGGACCGGGTGGAGATTTGGTTGGCAAAGTGGAGCAGAATATTCCAGTCGACGATGCAAGGAATCTTGTTGTGATTGCGGAGAATGTAGGTGATAATCCTGGAGACATTGAAGGAATCGGTTCCGAGTTGTTTGGCTCATTTGCTAAGCATGATTTGCTGGCCCCCATTTCCTCATTTGGTGTTGAGCATGATTTCACTTTCCACTCCATGTGCCTACTCAGCCAGATTCCACGTTTCTTAATCACTGGTTCGATGAATGTGCATTCTTAAAATACAAGATGACATGCGTGTGATCTATATTTGGATGCAATATCTTCATAAAGAAAAACCAATCTCGACTTAAATGATTGACTCACTTAGATTATGGAATAGGATCGTTGAAGTTCCTAAATCCTTTATTTTTACCCAAAGTCTTTCACTCTACTTGCCACCAATTATATCACCCTCATTATTATTTTCTAAGGGTACCCACCCTTAATTTTGGCACGTTCACAAGAGTTTTTTTTTGTATTCTCACTGGATTCTAACCCTCTTCCGCAAGGACACAATTGGGCACTACTCAAAGCGACACTTCCAAAAGGATTAACCCAACCTTATTTACCACTCTTTGGCACTAAGTGCCCCATGTTTTGTATCATCAAGCTATATAAGAACAACTTTGGGTGTGTGTATGATTGTGGGATTGGAGGCTAGTCTAAGACCACCCACAAGTCCTCTTTGAGCATCGACTCTCCCCACTCCACGGTGTTTCTCTTTGCAACAGTGAAGGGCTATTCTAAGCCCGCCTGAAGTGTCTCTTCTAATTCTTGGTGCAAGTGAAGGGCTACTCTAAGCCCCCCCCCCCACCCAAGGAGTTTTTCAGTCTGGTATCAAGTCGTTCATTTCAAGCTTTGCAATTATTTTGCTGCATCATTTTTGGCAAGAAGATTTTGGTAGTGTTTCTAAACACTTTATCTTCACAACTTGTGCATTTGGCGAAGATTTTGGTAGTGTTTCTAAACACTTTATCTTCAAAGCTTTGTAATGACCAAAAGTGAAGGTAGCTCATCATCTATGGCTAACTTCTTACCCTCGTTCACCCCTATTTTTATGCCTAAGGATGAACGTCTCAATGGGCAAAATTACAATTTATGGAAAGATGTCATGCGAGCCTATCTCTATACGAATCTTCTTCATGAGGTAGTAGATGGGACAGACCCCGAACCCAATAGGGATACCAACTTAGACAATTGGCATGTGTGGAATGTCAAGGACAAAAGAGCTTTAGGACAGCTGTTACTTGCCTGCGACGAATTGATGAAAGGACATAGCACTGCCTACAAGACGTCCAAGGATGCTTGGGATACGTTATCCACCTTGTATGAAGACAAGAACCCTTCGAAGATATATGCATTAGAGGTCGAGTTTCATAATTTGACCATTAGGCCACACGACACAATTACGAAGGTCATAGCCCAATTTGAGGATTACCAACGTAAATTAGCACTATGTGGTAGGCAGATCTCTAGTGAAGACATGGCCATTCAACTTCTCAACAAGTTACCTAAGTCGTATGAAACATTTGTCACAACTTTGTATAATCGCAGCCAAGTCTTATCTTAGGAAGATGTTCGTCGACTTTTGCTCCTCCACGACTCGCGAGCCAAATCGACTTCCTCACAAGAGTCAGCCATGAAGGCCAAAGGCCCGTTCAATAAGGGCAAAACCACAAGTCATCAGGCTAGCAATGGATCTAAGCAAGGATCACATAATTCATCTAAGAAGTTCACCTGTAATTTTTGTGGAAAATCAGGACATTTAGAAAAGTTTTGCTACAAAAAGAAACAATCATCGAAGGCTTCTACGTCTAGGCAAGCATCCAAAGGCTCCCAACATAGATCCCACTGCTTGAGTGAGGAACTTTTCATCTCCACAGAAGCCAAAGCACTAGTGACTTCAAGCTCCCCACATGAGTGGATCTTTGATAGCGGAGCTACCTCCCATATGTGCAAAGACAAGGACTCCTTTCAGGAACTCGAAGAGCACACGGGAGAAGTCTATCTTGGCAACAACAAAAGTTTACCCATCGAAGGCAAAGGGAAAGTTCAAATTTCCAACCATCAGGGGGAATGCAAGTCTTTATCCAATGTTCTCTTTGTTCCAAATTTATGCATGAATCTACTTTCCGTCAAGGCCATTATAGACCAAGATAAACAAGTATGGTTTGATAACACCTCAGTTAAGGTAGTTGATCCTCATACAAAGAATGTCATTGCTCAAGGTATTGAGGAAAAAGGCCTCTACAAGCTCTCATGCTTTGTATCCAAAGAATCAAACTCAAGTTTGTGGCATCAGAGATTTGGCCACACTTCATACTTATCAAAAAATCTCTTCATCCCAACTTGTGAAGGGATTGCCAAAGATAGGGCAACTTACTGATGTCTGCCAAGCTTGCACCCAAGGCAAGCAACATAGGGCCCCAGTTCCCAAGGAAGCTTCAACACGAGCAAGGAACCCACTTGCCCTTATCCACATGGACTTATGTGGACCAATGAATACCCCATCGCTGAGTGGATCCCTCTACTTTTATCTTTTAGTAGATGACTACTCTCGCTTTATTTGGGTGTACTTTTTGAAGTCAAAGTCAGACACATTCTCTAAGTTTCAAACTTGGATCAAGGAAGTTGAGAATGAAGCTTCAACTAAAGTCAAAACCATCAGATCATATGGAGGTGGCGAGTTTATCAATCATGACTTTGATAACTTTCTCACCCAGAAAGGGATCAAAAGACAAGTCACTCAGCCTCATACTCCATCACAGAATGGAGTTGCTGAAAGGAAGGTGCACAGTGTGATGGAAATGGCACGGACAATGCTTCATCACAAGGATCTACCCTACAAGTTTTGGGCAGAAGCTGTGCATACTGCCGTTCACATTCTTAATCGAGGATTTACAAGTGCATTACACAACAAAACACCCTTCGAAGCATACTGTGGAAGAAAACCAAATGTGAACTACTTTCGAGTCTCTGGCAGTGAAGCTTTTGTCCATGTATCAAAAGAAGATAGAAACAAGTTACAATCAAAGTCCAAGAAACACACATTCATAGGCTACAGTGACCAATCAAAGGCATACCGTCTATATGATATGGAAAACCACTCCATCACCATTTCGAAGGATGTGATCTTCAATGAAGCTTCATCATACTCAAGAAAAGATTCAAGTACAAGTCTTAGTCCACCTATCTACACTTCAGAGGGGGGCTCAATATTTCCAACTTCCAACTCAGAAGCAAGTACTTCACAACAACCACGCCGATCTCAAAGGCTTCTTGATAGGCAACAATGCGAACAAAGTCATTATCTTAATTATGCTCTAATGCACCAAATTCAGCAAATTCCAGAGCCATCTAACTACAAAGAAGCTCAAGGCCAACGAGAATGGGAAACAGCTATGAAAGAGGAACTCGATGCAATAGCAAAGAACAAGACTTGGATATTAGTTCCTAAACCAACCAACCATCAAGTCATAAGAGTCAAGTGGATATACAAAGTCAAATACAAGTCTGATGGCACTCTAGATAAATATAAGGCAAGATTAGTAGCTAAGGGATACAAGCAACAACATGGCATTGACTATGAAGAAACCTTTGCCCCTACTACAAGATTCACAACCATAAGAATCGTCTTAGCACTAAGTGCTCACTTTAAGTGGCCCATTTACCAGCTGGACGTCAAAAGTGCATTCTTCAATGGCGATCTTCAAGAAGAAGTATATGTTGAACAACATGAAGGCTTCAAGATCAAAGGCAAAGAAGATCAAGTCTACAAGCTTCACAAGGCACTTTACGGACTCAAGCAAGATCCGAGGGCTTGGTATGAAAAGATTCACAAGTTCTTTGAAGACAAGGGCTTTCACAAAAGCAATGCTCATGCTAATCTCTACATCTATCAAAAGAAATCTTTAGTAGCCATCATCATTCTCTATGTAGATGACTTGATCTTGACAGGCTCAGACGAAGAACGCATCCAGTTCATCATCACCCAGCTTCACCTTGAGTACTCTATGACAGATCTTGGATTACTTCACTACTTCTTAGGCATGGAAGTTTGGCAAACAAAAGAAGGTATATTCCTATCTCAAAAGAAGTACTGCTCTGACTTACTTTCCAGATATAACATGGACCAATGTCGCTCAGTTTCTACACCACTTGATCCAAACATCAAGCTTACACTAGAGGATTCATCATCACTTGTGGATGTGCATACCTATCGACAGCTTGTTGGCTCATTACTCTATCTTGCCAACACTAGCCCAGATATTGCTTATGCAGTTGGTATACTCAGTCAGTTTGCACATCAGCCTCGTCAGACTCATTGGGATGCTGCTCAGAGACTACTTTGTTACCTTGCCCTCACCCGACATCATGGTCTTTGGTATAGAGGGGGCATCAAACTCGCCGGATATTCTGATTCAGATTGGGCTGGTGATCCTGATTCTCGATGGTCTACTTCTAGGTATATATTCTTGCTTGGCTCAGGACCTATCTCTTGGGCAAGTAAGAAGTAGCCTACAGTCGCTCTATCATCTACCGAGGCCGAGTATCGAGCATCCAACTTTGCAGCATGTGAGGACATCTGGCTTCGATGTTTATTATCTGACATTGGTGTTTTGCAGGATACTCCGACATGTCTTCGCACAGATAGTCAGTCAGCCTTGGCCATCGCCAAGAATCCAGTGTTCCACGCTCGTACAAAGCACATCGAGATCCAGTACCACTTCATCCGCAAGAAGCTCATATCTCAGGAGATTACTCTGGAGCAGTGTACCTCGCAGGAGAACCTGGCAGACATGTTCACAAAGGCTCTACCTCCGGTCCCGCTTCAATGCTTGGTGGACCTCTGCAGCATTCAGCCGCTCCAAAATGGAGTTGCAGGGGGGGTGTTGACGACATGATCACTCCTACTTCATTTACATTTGTATCCGCATGAGTGCATCTCCATTTTGTATCCAGGAGGCACTCCGTTTCTAGTCTATTTCCATTTTATATTGTACTTCCTTTGTATTTGGGTACCTTGCCATGTGCTTCTACTAGTTGTACTCATTCTCCTTTCAATAGACTTATCCCACATATGATGTACTTTTGAGAGCCCCTCCCAAATCTATATAAGAAGGGCCTCTCCCCTCATTTGTACTTGGTTAGAAGCTTGAGGAGCCTACTCCATGCTCTTGGCAAGCTCATTTCTAATCCACATGAGTTTACCCACTTCATGGTCTACTCATTTTGTGTCTCACACATTGTTTGTTTTGTGAGAGTACTTTACGTTTCATTTTGCTTCCGCATGCGTACTCTCTACAGTTTGTGCCTCCTTCTTAACTCACCACTTTGCCCACTACATGCCACTTACTACAAGGCAAGATATTGTATCTCTTACTAATCATGAATTTTGACTAGGCTTTTCTTTTTCTTTTTCTCTTCTTTTCCTTTATCTTTATATTTGGTAAATTTATCCAAGCATAGCTCATATGAAAATGAGCTTGTACATTTATCTTCAACACATAATTCCACCATCTTCCATTCCCCTTCCACCAACTTCACCTGCACCCACTTCCTCGTTAGACATGGCATTCACGCTTCCCATTCCCCACTCCCTCCCCCTTGCATCACCACATGTACAAATTGCATCCACTCTTGTAGATAATACATTCAATTCCATGATTCAATGTATGCAAGAACTCCGAACAGAGTATCATAGGCTTGAGGAAGGCAAGCACATGCTACAATCTCATTCTAAGCAGTTACAACAATGCATCATTATAGTGGAAGCAAACAACAAATACCTCCAAGATTAGTTCCACACATTACAAGAAGCTTATATCACACTTGAGGCAAAGCTACAAGAAGTAAAACCAGAAGCCATGCAAATCATTGAAGGTCATCTTCACACACAAATGGAATGTAACTCCAAGCTTTAGTGCAACATAGTGTTACTACAAAGGCATCTAACAGCTATAAAGGAAGAGAATCGATGCTGGCAATTATAGAATCAAGAGAATTTAGTAGCTGTGATAGAGAACACACCAGGTGCAGTGATAAGTCCATCCAAATTCCAAGCAGTTCCCCCCTGAAAACATCCACAACATCCTTGAAGATTATGTGAATCTATTAGAGGCACATGATAAATTATCTAAAGAACTGACACAACTCCAACAACAAAGGGAGTCAAGACTTAAGATTTCTTCGAGTCTAGTCCAATCATCAATTCCTGAAGTATCAGACTCTATTATAGTGATGGCCTTGCAACAAAAAATCTTAGAGCTACAAACTAGGTTACTACAATACAAAAGGCTTCCATCTCCCCGAGAGGCTCCCAAAGAAGAGGATTAGTGTCTACCCTATTTGTACCCCATGTCTATGCTTTGGACTTTCCAAGTCAGATAGAAGAGCAATGTTGCCTGCAACATGGTTTGAACATCCTCAATGTATTTAGAAACAAATGATCATCTTCTTTACCTTCTTTGTGGATTATATTAAGTAGAAGCAATGAGTCTTCATGCGTTGATATTTCGAATAACTATTGAAGTCCCTTCTATTGAGACTCCTATTGTTGTTCTTGAAGTTGTGTCCACTTCTGCCTCTAGTGTTGCCAAATCCACCTCTTACACCTCCTTTCTAAGACTGTCACTCTAGCACAATGGTAAGTACCAAGGTGAGGAGATACACCTCATAATTGTCAATACATGGATATGTGAGGGTGGTATGATGATCATGAGCAAGTGAAGTGCACAAGTGAGTGAGTGAGAAGCACACAAGCATGCACACATACACACACACATGCATACAAGGCAAGAACAAAAGAGAAGAACAATGGAATGCTTTCAATTACAAAAGAAATCTATTACAAAAGCTTCAATGTCTACCAAGCCAACCTCAAAAATGAGCTCTCTAGCTCTTTTTGTAGTTTTCTTATAGCTTTGACCTTGTCCATACTTAATGTCTCGCCTAGTTAAAAATTAGGTTCTAGGGCTTATTTGAGGGCTCAAATAGATTTTAAAAATAATATAATTTGGTACATAAATACTTATAATACTCCTCAAGCTTGAGGACTTCTTGGCTTGATAGATAGAGTCTAATATACCAAAAATGGTATCTACATTGTGAGTGTAGTGATAATAATCATTGTTTGATGTAAAGTTAGATTCCTATGAAATATTGTTTGGGCCCTATTGCCAAATTATGTTTGATTTGTCTCCTTATTCCTTGTTTATCTTTGCATTGTTCTTATCTTTTGAGGTTCTCTTCTCTACTGATCTTGCTGGCCAACACTTCCTCTCTCTCTAGTGTCTGTCATCCTTGACATACCTTCGTTCTGTTGGATGGTCAATGTAATATTGGAGGACATCTGTTGCTAGTTCATGTTCACAGAGTCTTAATCCTTTTTCTAGATCGAATTGCAATGCATCCCAATTGATGGCACTCGGAATATCCAGGTGTGGAGTCGTGTGATATTCAAAATACATTGCCTGATCGCATGTGAATAATTGAAGCAGTTGTGTTGGTTTAGGTGTGAAAACTTCAAAGTGATACTCCCAAAAACCTGTAGTAAACATGTCTTTGAAATTTTTCTTATAGCAAGTTGGGAGATATTTGATGCAGGCATGCCAAGCGTAAGCCACTCAAATGCTAGGGGTTGTGCTCATGTCGTACACAAGATCATAGTTGCCATTTGTAAAGCCAAGAGGGTGACTTGCAGGGCCAATGTGTTGTAATGTGGAGAACATTGGTGATGTCAAAGCTTCTAACATAGGGAAAACATTTTGAGTAAGGTTCTCTATGTACCCACTATCACTAAAAACCTAATAAGTGTAGGCCAAATAGTTGAAAAAGTCTAGCAATTTAGGATCACCCAACATGGATCTTTTGTGGAAGATCCATGTCAAGGCTTCAAGAAGATAGCCAGAGGTGAGAAGCATGGTAGGCTCTTTACTTTTGAAGTATGAGAAACCAAGTACAGAATTGTATTCAACTATGGGTCTTAAACCCTAAGTGAGCTTAGTGTGGCATAAGAGACTTGCTCATGTGAATGAAAGAACCTTGAAGGATATATGCAAGGATCAAAGTGTTCTTGGGCTACCAAACATATCAAGGGAACACATGATCAACATATGTGATGCATGTCAGATTGGGAAGGCACAAAGACAACCATTCAACCACAAAGGCTACATCCACAACACCCTTTTGGACTTAGTACACACTGATGTGTGGGGAACAAGTCAAGAACCTTCACTAGCAAGCTCAAGGTATTATGTTTCATTTTTTGATGATCACAATCGATGGATCATTCTATACTTTATCAAGAATAAGAATGCAGTGTTTGAATGCTTTAAGAAGTACCTAGCACATGTGGAGAATCATACATGTAGATCATTGAAGAAACTCAAATATGGAGGGGGAGGATACTTCTCCAAAGAGTTTCACAAGTTCTTGGAGGATAAAGGCATCAAAAGGGAAGTGACCACCAGGTATTCTCCTCAACTGAATGGAATTGCAGAGAGAAGAAACAAGACTCTAGTTGGATCATTTAGAACAATGCCTGAAGAAAAGAAGTTGCCACACTATTTATGGGCAAAAGCAATCTCAATAGCTATATAGATTGTAAACATAATCCCATCGAAATCTCTTCAAGGTATGGATCCTTATGAAGCTTGGAATGGTAGAAAACCAAGTCTAGGTCATTGCAAGGTATTTGGTTGTTTAGGTTTTTTACATGTATCTTCACAAATTAGAGGTAAACTTGATGAAAGGGCAACAAAGGTAGTATTAATTGGTTATGATTCAACTCAGATGGGCTACAGGTTTTGAAGTAATTCGATGGCGATGCACCACAGTGTGCTCTCCTTCTCAAGAGCTCTGCGACGATATCCTCAGGGTAGAAAACCGAGCTCCTAAAGCCGCACACAATACTTCACAAAGGCTGCTGAATACACAGAAAACACAATACACAGGGAGCACGAAGACAGACTTCTTAGGTCTTACAAATGCGGTCGAACTTACAGTCTATGGTTGACTAGGCCATTTGGCCTTTCACATGGACACTAACGGTAACAATCTCCCACTAAAGGCCAATATGGCCAAAGTAACTATGGGAGAAAAATAAAGAATGATAAAGAATAATTGAGTGTAAGTATACAAACTATACCTCCCACCTGATGGGCAAGTTACACAGTATACAAGTGACTGTGTAAGATCATGAATCAAGTAACCCCCATCAAGTGACAACAGTGTCGAAAGCTATCATGTGGTAGATCTTTAGTTAAAGCATTGGAAGCATTATCTCGAGTGTGAACCTTGTCAAGAATAATGCGCTCAGTGGCTAAGTAATCTCGAATGAAGTGATACCTAACCTCAATGTGTTTGGTGTTTGCATGATAGACCGGATTCTTAGCCAAAGCAATGGCACTCTGACTATCACTGAGCAAACGAGGTACATGCTGAGGTAAACCCATATCACAAGCAAGACGAGAAAGCCACAACACTTCCTTACATGCCTCACTTGCTGCAACATACTGAGGTAAACCCATATCACAAGCAAGACGAGAAAGCCACAACGCTTCCTTACATGCCTCACTTGCTGCAACATACTCTGCTTCTGTGGTGGAAACAGCTGTACATTCCTGAAGACGAGATCTCCAAGAGATAACACCTCTAACAAAATGAAAAATGTACCCTGATGTAGACTTACGATTGTCTACACAACCAGCATAGTCAGAATCTGTGTAACTTATAATGGATGCTTTCCCTCTACCTAAGCATAGACACTTGTCCTTAGTGCCACTCCGATATCTTAAAATCATCTTGACCGCTTCCCAATGTTTCTTGCCAGGATTAGACAGATATCTGCTCACAACTCCCACTACAAATGCAATGTTTGGTCACATAGCTACCATAGCATACATGAGATTACCAACAGCAGACTAATAGGGAGTTTTGGTCATGAATTCCTTTTCCTCATCTGATTTGGGGCAATCATCCTTGCTCAATTTCACATATGTGGGTAAAGGTGTACTCAATGCCTTTCCACCCTGCATACTGAACCTGTGAAGTACTTTGGATATGTACTCACTTTGAGACAAGTATATGCATCTTTTGCTCCTATCAAGAGTAATGCACATGCCAAGAATATGTTTGGCATCCCCCAAATCCTTCATATCAAATGTCTGGCTCAACTTCTTTTTGAGAATTGACAAATCATAAGAGGACTTCTCAGTAATCAGCATATCATCGACATAAAGTATCAAGCATATCAAGCTGCCATCTGAACATCTCTTTGTGTAGAGACAATGATCCTCATTGCTTCAAGAATAGCCTTGAGACTTCATAAAAGCATCAAAATTTTGGTACCATTGTCTAGGGGACTGTTTAAGTCCATACAAGCTCTTCTTAAGCTTACAAACTAGACGTTCCTTGCCAGGAACTACATAACCCTCTTGTTGTTCCATTTAGATCTCATATGTAAGATCTCCATGCAAGAAAGCAATTTTCACATCCATTTGGACTAGATCTAAGTCCTCCACTGCAACGAATCCAAGCAACATGCCTAGGGTAGTCATCTTGACCACTGGAGAGAAGATTTCTTCAAAATCAACATCATGTTGTTGCTTAAAACCCTTTGGAACAAGTTGTGCTTTATACTTTGGAGAAGCACTATCTGATGTGAATTTCAGCTTATATACCCACTTACATGGTAAAGCTTTCCTGCCCTTTGGCAAAGGTACCAAATCCCAAGTACATTCTTGTGAATAGAATCCAACTCACTCTTCATGGCACGCTCCCACTTGACATGATCCTCTGTCTACATAGCCTCTTTGTAGCAAGAGGGCTCACCGGCATCTGTTAGCATAACAAAATCTAAACCTGGAACATATCTATCAGATGGATGTGAGACACATGCAGAACGTCTCAATGGTTGCTGAACGGGAATATGTGCAGACTGATTTGAATGGACATCCTCTTGAACATCCTTATGTGCAGCATTTTTATGCATGCTAACCGGAGGACTAGTATCCTCAAACACCACTCTTCTCACTTCAACCTCCTTAATGGGCTGTTTATGCATCTTAGACTCATTGAAAATGACATCACTACTTCTGATCACTAACTGTGTTTCAGGATCCCATAAGCGATATCCAAATTGTCCTTCTCGACCATATCCAAGAAAAATGCATTTCTTTGACTTATGATCTAGCTTTTGCCTAAGATTCTTTGGTATATGAACATATGCTTCACACCCAAAAACTCGAAGATGATCATAATATGGTGGCTTCCCTATCCATAACTCTTGTGCCACTTTCAAACCTTTGGCAATATTAGGCGAAAGGTTAATCACATGAACTGCAATCGATACTGCTTCTGCCCAAAAACCTTGTGAGAGGTTTGCATGATGCAACATAGAGACTACTCTATCTTGAATAGTTCTATTCATCCTCTCAGCTACACCATTCTGTACTGGGTATAAGGAGCTGTAAACTCTCTACAAATCCCTCTAGACTGACAAAAAAGGCTGAATTCATGTGAGGTATACTCACGCCCATTATCTGAACGTAAAGCCTTAAGCTTAGTTCCTTTTTCAGTCTCAACTGAAGCAAGCCATTTTTTGAAAGTAGGGAATACCTCATCCTTCGATTTGATAGGATATACCCAAAATTTTCTAGTAGCATCATCTATGAAAGTGACAAAGTAAAGAGAACAACCTAAATATCTAGTCGGCATAGGACCACACACATCTGTATGAACGAGATCTAAAGGCTGAATTGACGAGTCAATGTGCGTTCTATGCACATTTGTAGTTTGCTTTCCGTATTGACAATGCTCACAAAATGAAGAATCAGAGAAAGAGAACACATGTAAGTAGCCAGAACGACCATTCCAAATACAAGCTATAGGCTGTTCATCAACAGCTAACAAGTGTTCTTTCTGTGATACAAATAAAGGATAAAGTGAGCCATTTTTGCTTCCTTTGCAATAACCATATTGCCCTTTGATATGCGAAAGGACTGAGCATAGAAGACCATCTTGTAACCAAGGTCATCAAGTTGACCAATTGACATCAAACTGTGTGATAACTGAGGTACATGGCATACATTATGCATAGTAAATTTTGAACCATCAATGAACTGCACAACCACATCTCCAATCCCCACAACATCACACTGGTAAGAATCACCAAGTCTCATGGTACCAAGAGACTTTGCTGCATAATTAGAGAACCATTCTCTATGTGGTGTCACATGGAAAGAAGCACCAGAATCTAGCAGCCAGGTGTGGGAAAGAGAATCAGCCATAAGAGCCTCAGTTGGCATAGTAGTATCAAGTGTCAACACATCAGCATCATCAGAAATAGCATTAATTTCTTC
This sequence comes from Ceratopteris richardii, assembly GCA_020310875.1. NCBI lineage: Eukaryota > Viridiplantae > Streptophyta > Polypodiopsida > Polypodiales > Pteridaceae > Ceratopteris > Ceratopteris richardii. The sequence goes on from CM035441.1 coordinate 17,915,797, forward strand.
AATCTTCATAGTCGAAGTAGATGGTGCATGTAAGTATTTAACATGCCCATCAACATTCTTTCCTTTACCTTTAGCATTGTTTAATGCATAATCGTCTTTCTTCATGTGTCCTTTCTTATGAAAATAATGGCATTGGATATCCCTCTTCCTTGATTTACTTCTACTCTTATTCCGTTGACCATTCTTTTCCTTATTCTTGCTCCTGCCACATTGTTGATTCTTTCCTTGGTAAGAATCACGAACATTATATGCATCTCCACTCTGAGTGCCAACCATGGATTTTCTACGAATCTCCTCACTCAAGAGTGCTCCACATATGTCATCATAGACGAGTTTACCACCAGGTGCACTATTGCTAATAGCTATGCAAAACGTATCTCATGATGAAGGCAAGGTGCATAACAACAATATTGCTTTCATTTCATTATCCATATCCATTTTCTGAGCGTGTAACTAAGAGAATATAGCATCAAACTCATTTAGATGAGTAGCAACACTATCTATGTCCTTCATACGAAGGACATATAATTTTCTCATCAAATAGACTTTATTTGATGCCGTCTCTTTTTCATATGTATTGCATAACTTCTTCCAAAGCTCCTCTGCATTTTCACAGTCTAATACTGTAAAGTAAACATTATTTGCCAGGTGCAAGCGAATGGTAGACCTGGCCATTTCATCTAACTCGTCCCAATCATCTTCATCCATGTCAACAGGCTTCTTTGAAATTCCATTTACTGGCTTCCATTGCTTCCTTTGAATCAGCACATCTTTAATATGATTCTTCCATAGAGCAAAGTTTGTGCCATCAAATTTTTAGATCTCGAAATGGTCTTTGCCCTGCAAGTTATAGCTCCTCCTCGGAACACTAGCACTAGACCCTGATCCATCGGATGTGCCCGAGACCTCTGATGCCATGATGGTAGAGAACTGAATGGAATGATAATGGAGCTAGAAGAGTCCGAATGCCAATGAATAAGTGTATCAAGGAGTGAATCTACCACTTTATAGCTGACAAAACTAGAAATTTGGAAAAATTTTGCCAGAGTATCCTCTGCAAAATGAGTGTATGACCAATGTCAAAATATCATAAAACTGCAAGTACTGACATGTTTTCTTGCATAGTGAATCACTGACTCCACTGCATATAATCAGTTACTCAATAGAGGCCAACTAGGCTTATCGAACACCTATGAACAACTATCATACATCTCCTATGGCGAGGCTGGGTAAGTCTTCCACCTACATCACCGAAGAGACCCCGACATCTGGGTGTCTCCCAGTTAAGAAAACATCACCGTGACCCTCTTTATCAAACGTAAAAGGCTTTATGCAAAGAACGTAACCACTATATCAATGACCACATGGACGTACATAAGCGGTATCCACAAAAGCGTACATAATGTGTATGTGCTCAATATATGATGTTTTTGGCTCAAAAAACCTGCATAAATTTGCAGCGGTTGCTCCCTCCAAAACTGAAAACCTCTCGAGAAACCTATAATTTTACGAGTGTGGCTGAAAGCACAACCCAAAAGGTTGATATTTATTGTCGGAGAAGTACAAAGAACACATTCTTGATGTTCTTGGACCTGTGTGAAGATAAATATGTGCAAAAGTACTCCAAACTGGCTCCAAAAGACACCCCAAAATTGCTTCAGAAATAGGCTTTGAAAGCAAAGAATGAAGCTTTGAGGGACCAAAACTTGTTCAAGGTAATGTCAACCTTATTCTTTCCCCTTCTTCAGACACCACAACAGTGTAGCTTAGTGGCAAGAGATTGCAACAGTTAAGCAAGCTCTGGGGGGAACAATACTGGGATGGGTGACCTCCTGGAAAGTACCAAGAACCTCTATATTCCTTGATCATTGAGGTCCTCCCTTGCGCACAGCCAACGGTGACTTCGGTGACTCGAACGACAAGGTATGCCAAGGTCTATGCCTTGGTCGCCGCCTTAGTCATAAGCCTTGGAGAAAGCCTTTGGGGGGTGCTCGCTTCGCTCTCACAAAAGGAACAAAGGTTTTGCCTCGAACTGCTCTGATACCAGTGAAGTAATTCGATGGTGATGCACCACAATGCACTCTCCTTCTCGAGAGCTCCGCGATGATATCCTTGGGGTAGAAAATCGAGATCCTAAAGCTGCATAGAGTACGTCGCAGAGGCTGCTGAATAGGCAGAAAACACAGGGAGCATGAAGACTGACTTCTTAGGTCTTACAAATGTGGTCGAACTTACAGTCTGTGACTGACCAGTCCATTTGGCCTTTCACATGGACACTAACGGTAATAGGTTTTATAATCCTTCCACCAAGAAATTTACCATAAGTAGGGATGTTGTGTTTGAAGAACACAAGTCTTGGTATGATGAGGACAAACAGAAGGTAACCCTACCATATGATCTTGATTCTGATTTCCATCCATTAGGTAGCAAGCATGATTCATAGGTCCATGATCCAAGAAGTGATACAAATGATGATCAAGATGAGAAGGAAAGAGAATACAAGCTCTGGAAGTCAAGACACAAAACAATAATGCAAGAGTGTGGAGAATGCTAAAAGCAAGCTCCTAGAAAGTCAAGAAGGGAGAGAAAGCAACCTGAAAGGTATGGATATGACTCTATGTTTGTTACAAATTATTCAATTTACTTGGCAAAAGAGTCAATTTTAGAAGAAAATTCAACCTATGAAGAAGCAAAAGGTGATCCTAATTAGGAGAAAGCTATGAAAGAAGAGATAGAAGCATTAAAAGAAATTGACACTTGGGAGTTGGTTCCAATGCAAGCTAATTAGGAGGTAATAGGTTGTAGATTGGTCTATAAGCTAAAACAAAATTCACATGGATCAATTTGCAGGTACAAAGCCAAATTATGTGCCAAAGGATGTGCTCAAACTCGTGGTATAGACTATGAGGAGACCTTCTCACCAGTTGCAAAGATGACTATTATTAGGGCAATAAGTGAAGAGGTATACATGTCACAAACTCCAAGATTTGAAAACCTTAATTATACATCTTATGTATGCAAAGTAAAGAACACATTGTATGTATTGAAACAAGCTCCTAGAGCTTAGAGTTTCAGATTGGTAACCTATCTACAAAATCTAGATTTTAGGTCAAGCAATGTACTCCCTTCTTTGTTCATCAAGAAGGATCACAATAAAGATATCTATTTGTGTGTATATGTGGATGACATAATTGTGATAGGAAATGACTTGAATGGCATACAAAGGATACAAAGGCATATGAAAGAGGAGTTCAAAATCAATGATTTAGGTGAGATACATTCAAGGTCTACTTCTAAAGTTCCAAATGGAGAATACTAAACCTGCAGGTATACCTTTGGAGATGAATCATAAACTTAGTGTTTATGAAGGTGAGAAAATTGAAGAGTATCAAATATTGGTAGGTATCTTGATATATGCTACTCATACAAGGGCATATAGTGTAGGAGTGCTAAGCCAATTCATGCACTCACCCAAGAAGACCACACATGGATTCAACTACAAGAGTACTTAAGTACCTCAAGGGAAACAATCGATAAAGATTAGCAAAGATTGGCTTGGTTGTCAAATTTGTTGATGACAGATGAAGAGTTCATGATTTGTCAAATGGCAATGTCATTATTGCTTCTCACATTTTATGTCATGGGTGTATAAGCTCATAGAATATGCAAAATGAATGAATGATTCAACATGTGCAATTCAAGATTCTCAGGCTATCTCGGATACAAAGCTTTGACATCCATGCTTTGGTCAGTTTAATTTTGCTAGTTTGTTATGTCTATAGAAATCTAAAATGGTGTCTTGTCCAGCCAAACTAGAGGCACCTTGTAAACATTTTTGTGAAGGCTATAACTCGGGCAAAATGAAGCATTCATCTTTCCCAAAAGATGGTTTAGTTCGAGCTACTCATAAATTGCAGCTTGTTCATAGTGATGTCTGTGGTCCTATGCAAAGACCTTCTTTCATGAACTACCTTTACTTTGTGACTTTTATTGATGATTTCTCCAAGGATACATGGGTGTATCCATTGAAAGAAAAGTTTGAACTGTTTATGTGCTTCAAACAATTTATGGTTATGGATGAAAATATGTGAGCATGTAATTTGGGCACCCTCCATTTTTTGATTGAGGGGAAGAATACATGGCTTCTCATTTTAATGCATTTATAGCTAAGCGTGGGATAAGACATTAGTGTAGAGTGCCATATTCATCTTAAAAGAATGGAGTTGTAAAAAGAAAGAACATGTATTTCATGGAGATGGCAAGGTGTATGGTCAAAAGTTTGTATTTATCACATAAGTTCTGGCTTGAAGAAGGCATGTGTGCATGTACTTAACAGTTGTCCCATCAAATCACTACAATCTATCACTCTGTATGAGGCTTGGCATGGTGGAAAGCCACATGTTGCCCATCTGTGTGTCCTTGGTTGTTAGTTGTATGCATTAGTGCCTGAACAACATGTAAGAAATTGGATGATAATGAAGTGAGATGTATTTTTGTTGGGTATAGTTTTGAAAGCAAAGGCTATCATCTGTATCATTGGCATAGTAAACACATTTTGGTTAGCCGTGATGTCATTGTTGTGGAAGATGCAATTTGTTCTTCCTTTGCATCAGTTTGCTATGCAATGGCTACTTGTAGTCTTTGTGATGAGAATGAGCTTGTTTCTTTTGATGAAGCAAAAAAATTAGAAAATTGGATGGTCCCTATGAAATGAGAATACAATGATATTATGAAGAATGATACCTAGTCTTTATGTGATTTGCCTCTTGAAAAAAAGGCCATTGGAACTATGTGGGTATACAAGATAAAATGCATGGCTTTCTCCAAGGCTTATGACTAAGGAAGGCACCAAGGCATAGACCTTGTCATACCTCGTCATCTGAGTCACCGAAGTTATCGTTGGCTACACGCTAGGGAGGACCTCAATGATCAAGGAAGATAAAGGTTCCCGGTACTTCCCAGGATGTCACCCATCCCAGTAATGTTCCCCCTAGAGCTCGCTTAACCGTGGCAATCTCTTGCCACTAAGCTACACTCTTGTGGTGTCTGAAGAAGTGGAAAGGCTAAGGTTGACATTACCTTGAACATGTTTTGGTCCCTCAAAGCTTCATTCTTTGCTTTCAAAGCCCATTTTTGAAGCATTTTTGGGGTGTCTTTTGGAGCCATTTTGGAGTACTTTTGCACATACTTCTCTTCACACAGTCTCAAGAACATCAAGAAGAGTGTTCTTTGTACTTCTCCAACAATAAATATCAACCTTTGGGGATGTGTTTTCAGCCACACTCATAAAACTACAGATTTCTCGAAAGGTTTTCAGTTTTGGTGGGAGCAGTCACTGCAAATCTATGCAGGTTTTTTGAGCTAAAAACATCAGAGTTGATAGACACTTGCAGGTGTTGTTGGCTAGTTTTTGGGCTGTGCTTTCAGCCTTTTAGTGTCAGTTTATTGCATATATTGAGCACATATACACCATGTATGCTTCTATGGATACCGCTTATGTACGTCCATGTGGTCATTGATATAGCGGTTACGTTTTTGCATAAAGCCTTTTACGTTTGATAAAGAGGGTCACGTTGATGTTTTCTTAACTGGGAGACACCCAGATGTCAGGCTCTCTTCGGTGATGTAAGTGGAAGACTTATCCAGCCTCGCCATAGGAGATGTATGATAGTTGTTCATAGGTGCTCGATAAGCCTAGTTGTCTTTTGTTGGGTAACTGATTATATGCAGTGGAGTCAATGATTCACTATGCAGGAAAACATGTCAGTACTTGTAGTTTTATGATATTTTGAACACTGGTCATATGATCATTTTGCAGAGCATACTCTGACAAAATTTTTCCAGATTTGGTTTAGCCAACTATAGAGTGGTCGATTTACTCCTTGATATACTTCTTTGTTGGTGTTTGGACTCTTCTAGCTCCATTATCATTCTATCCAGTTCTCTACCATCATGGCATCAAAGGTCTCAGGCACATCTCGTGGATCAGGGTCTAGTGCCAATGTTCCGAGAAGGAGCTATAACTTGCAGTGCAAAAACCATTTTGAGATCCGAAAATTTGATGGCACAAACTTTGCTCTATGGAAGAATCAGATTAAAGATGTGCTGATTCAAAGGAGGCAATGGAAGCCAATAAATGGGATTTCAAAGAAGCCTACTGACATGGATGAACATGATTGGGATGAGTTAGATGAAATCACCAAGTCTACTTCACTTGCGCCTGGCAGATAATGTTTACTTTACAGTATTAGAATGTGAAATTGCAGAGGAGCTTTGGAAGAAGTTATGCAATACATATGAAAAAGAGACGGCATCAAATATAGTGTATTTGATGAGAAAATTATATGACCTTCGCATGAAGGACACAGATAGTGTTGCTGCTCATCTAAATGAGTTTGATGCTATATTCTCCCAGTTATAGGCTCAGAAAATGGATATGGATAATGAGATGAAAGTAGTATTGCTGTTATGCACCTTGCCATCATCATGGGATACATTCTGCACAGCTATTAACAATAGTGCACCTGGTGGTAAACTCATCTATGATGACATATGTGGAGCATACTTGAGTGAGGAGATTTGTAGAAAATCTATGGTTGGCACTCAGAGTGGAGATGCATATAATGTTCGTGATTCTTACCAAGGAAAGAATCAACAACATGGCAGGAGCAAGAACAAGGAAAAGAATGGTCAATGAAATAAGAGTAGAAGTAAATCAAGGAAAAGGGATATGGAATGCCATTATTGTCATAAGAAAGGACATATGAAGAAAGATCGTTATGCATTAAAGAATGCTAAAGGTAAAGGACAGAATGTTGATGGGCATGTTAAACAGTTACCTGCACCATCTACTTTGACTGTGAAGATTGAAGAAATTAATGCTATTTTTGATGATGCTGATGTGTTGACACTTGATAGTACTATGCCAACTAAGGCACTTATGGCTAATTCTCTTTCCCGCACGTGGTTGCTAGATTCTGGTGCTTCTTTCCATGTGACACCACAAAGTGAATGGTTCTCTAATTATGCAACAAAGTCTCTTGGTACCGTGAGACTTGGTGACTCTTACCAGTGTGACGTTGTGGGGATTGGAGATGTGGTTGTGAAATTCATTGATGGTTCAAAATTTACTATGCATAATGTACACCATGTACCTCAATTATCATGCAGTTTGATGTCAGTTGGTCAACTTGATGACCTTGATTACAAGGTGGTCTTCTATGCTCAGTCCTTTCATATATCAAAGGGCAATATGGTTATTGCAAAAGGAAGCAAAGTTGGCTCACTTTATCCTTTATTTGTATCACAGAAAGAACACTTGTTAGCTGTTACTGAACAAGCTATGGCTTGTATTTGGCATGGTCGTTTGGTCCATATATCTCGTGGTGGAATGGAAAATCTTTCTCATTGTGGCTACTTACCTGTGTCATATCTTTCTCTGATTTTTCATATTGTGAGCATTGTCAATATGGAAAGCAAACTAAAAATGTGCATAGAACGCACATTGACTCTTCAATTCAGCCTTTAGATCTCGTCCATACAGATGTGTGTGGTCCTATGCCAACTAGGTCCTTAGGTGGTTCTCTTTACTTTGTCACTTTCATAGATGATGCTACTAGAAAAGTCTGGGTATATCCTATCAAATCGAAGGATGAGATATTCCCTACTTTGAGAAAATGGCTTGCTTCAGTTGAGACTGAAAAAGGAACTAAGCTTAAGGCTTTACGTTCAGATAATGGGGGTGAGTATACCTCACATGAATTCAACCTTTTCTATCATTCTAGAGGGATTCATGGGGGGTTACAGCTCTTTATACCCCAGTACAGAATGCTGTAACTGAAAGGATGAATAGAACTATTCAAGATGGAGTAGTTTCTATGTTGCATCATGCAAACCTCTCACAAGGCTTTTGGGCAGAAGCAGTATTGACTGCAATTGATGTGATTAACCTTTCACCTAGTACTGCCAAAGGTTTGAAAGTGGCACAAGAGTTATGGACAGGGAAGCCACCATATTATGATCATCTTCGAGGTTTTGGGTGTGAAGCATATGTTCATATACCCAAGAATCTTATACAAAAGTTGGACCATAAGTCAAAGAAATGCATTTTTCTTGGATATGGCCGAGAAGGACAATTTGGATATCGCTTATGGGATCTTGAAACACGATCAGTGATCAAAAGTAGTGATGTCATTTTCAACGAGTCTAAGATGCACAAACAACCCATTAAGGAGGTTGAAGTGAGAAGAATGGTGTTTGAGGATACTAGTCCTCTAGTTAGCATGCATAAAGATGCTGCACATACGGATGTTCAAGAGAATGCCCATTCAAATCAATCTGCACATATTCATGTTCAGCAACCATTGAGATGTTCTGGACGTGTCTCACATCCACCTGATAGATATGTTCCAGGTTTAGATTTTGTTATGCTAACAGATGTCGGTGAGCCTTCTTGTTACAAAGAGGCTATGCAGATAGAGGATCATGTCAGGTGGGAGCGTGCCATGAAGAGTGAGTTGGATTCTATTCACAAGAATGGTACTTGGGATTTAGTACCTTTGCCAAAGGGCAAGAAAGCTTTACCATGTAAATGGGTATATAAGCTGAAATTCACATCAGATAGTGCTTCTCCAAAGTATAAAGCACGACTTGTTGCAAAGGGTTTTAAGCAACAACATGGTGTTGATTTTGAGGAAATCTTCTCTCTAGTGGTCAAGATGACTACCCTGTGCATGTTGCTTGGATTCGTTGCAATGGAGGACTTAGAGCTAGTCCAAATGGATGTGAAAATTGCTTTCTTGCATGGAGATCTTACAGATGAGATATATGTGGAACAACTAGATGGTTATGTAGTTCATGTCAAGGAAAGTCTAGTTTGTAAGCTCAACAAGAGCTTGTATGGACTTAAATAGTCCCCTAGACAATGGTACCAAAAGTTTGATGCTTTTATGAAGTCTCAATGCTATTCTCGAAGCAATGAGGATCATTGTCTCTACACAAATAGATGCTCAGATGGCAGCTTGATATGTTTGATACTTTATGTCGATGATATGTTGATTGCTGGGAAGCCCTCTTACGACTTGTCAATTCTCAAAAAGAAGTTGAGTAAGAAATTTGATATGAAGGATTTGGGGGATGATGCCAAACCTATTCTTGGCATGCACATTACTTGTGATAGGAGTAAAAGATGCATATACTTGTCTCAAAGTGAGTACATATCCAAAGTACTTCACAGGTTCAATATGTAGGGTGGAAAGGCATTGAATACACCTTTAGCCACATATGTGAAATTGAGCAAGGCTGATTGCCCCAAATCAGATGAGAAAAAGGAATTCATGACCAAAATTCCCTATCTGTCTATTGTTGGTAGTCTCATGTATGCTATGGTAACTACGAGACCATACATTGCATTTGCAGTGGAAGTTGTGAGTAGATATATGTCTAGTCCTGGCAAGAAACATTGGGAAGCGGTCAAGATGATTTTGGGATATCAGAGTGGCACTAAGGACAAGTGTTTTATGCTTAGGTAGAGGGAAAGTAGCCATTATTGGTTACACAGATTCTGACTATGGTGGTTGTGTAGACAATTGTAAGTCTACATTAGGGTACATTTTTCATTTTGTTGGAGGTGCTATCACTTGGAGATCTCATCTTCAAGAATGTAGAGTTGTTTCCATCACAGAAGCAAAGTATGTTGCAGCAAGTGAGGCATGTAAGGAAGCATTGTGGCTTTTTCGTCTTGCTTTTGATATGGGTTTACCTCAGCATGTACCTCGTTTGCTCAGTGACAATCAGAGTGCCATTGCTTTGGCTAAGAATTCGATCTATCATGCAAAGACCAAGCACATTGAAATGAGGTATCCGTTCATAAGAAATTGCTTAGCCACTGAGCGCATTATTCTTGAGAAGGTTCACACTCGAGATAATGCTGTAGATGCTTTGACTAAAGCTCTACCACATGATAACTTTGGACACTGTTGTCACTTGATGGGGGTTACTTGATTCATTATCTTACACAGTCACTTGTATATTGTGTAACATGCCCATCAGGTGGGAGGTATAGTTTGTATACTCACACTCAGGTATTCTCTATCATTCTTTATTTTTTTGTCCCCTGATTACTTTGGTCATATTGGCCTTTAGTGGGAGATTGTTATTGTTAGTGTCCATGTGAAAGGCCAGATGGCCACCAGACACTTCTTTGTATATGTTCTTTAATAAAACATATAGTGGCCTTGTCAGTCATAGACTATAAGTTCGGCCACATTTGTAAGACCTAAGAAGTCTGTCTTTGTGCTCCCCTGTGTACTGTGTTTTCTGTGGATTTTGTAGTCTCTGTGCATAGTACCGTGTGCGGCCTTAGGAGCTCCATTTTCTACTCCGAGGTGCATTGCCTTCGAAACCCTTCAATGAACACCATTCATGTTACTGTTAGTGTCCATGTAAAAGGCCAAATGGCCATTGAACAAGACATAGATAGTGTCGCTGCTCATCTAAATGAGTTTGATGTTATATTATCTGAGTTATAGGCTTAGAAAATGGAAATGAATAATGAAATGAAAGCAAACTTATTGTTATGCCCCTTGCCATCATCATCGAATATGTTTTGCATAGTTATTACCAATAGTGCACTTGGTGGTAAACTGGTCTATGTTGATAAATGTGGAGCAATCTTGGGTGAGGAGATTCATAGAAAATCTATGGCTTGCACTCAAAGTAGAGATGCATACAATTTTGGTGATTCATACCAAGGAAAGAATCAGCAATGTAGCAAGGGCAAGAACAAGGAAAAGAATGGTCAACATAATAAGAGTATAAGTAAATCGAGGAAGAAGCATATCCAACACCATTATTTTCACAAGAAAGGACACATGAAGAAAAGAATGGTCAACATAATAAGAGTATAAGTAAATCAATGAAGAAGCATATCGAATGCCATTAAAGAATGCTAAAGGTAAATGACATGATGTTGATGGGCATGTTAAAAACCTACCTGCACCATCTGATTTTATTGTGAAGATTGAAGAAATTAATGTTATTTCTAATGATGTTGATGTGTTGACACTTGACAATATTATTCCCACTGAGACTCTTCTGATTGATTCTCTTTCCTGCACGTGGCTGCTAGATTTTGGTGCCTCTTTCCATGTGACACCACATAGAGAATGGTTCTCTTATTATGTGGCAAAATCTCTTGGTACTATGAGACTTTGTGACTCTTACCAGTGTAATGTTGTTGGGATTGGAGATGTGGTTGTGCAATTCATTGATGGATCAAAATCTAATATTCATAATGTATTCCATGTACCTCAGTTATAATGTAGTTTGATGTCACTTGTTCAACTTGATGACCCTGGCTACAGGGTGGTCTTCTATGCTCAATCCTTTTGCATATCAAAGGGAAATATCGTTATTGCAAAAGGAAGCAAAGTTGGATCGCTTAATCCTTCATTTATATCATAGAAAGAACACTTTTTAGCTATTAGTGAAGAGCCTATGGCTTGTATTTGACATGGCCATTTGGGCCATATATCTCATATTGGAATGGAAAATATTTCTCATTCTAGCTACTTACCTGTGTTAGTAACCATTGAGACACTTCGCACGTGTTTCACATCCAACTGATAGATATGTAGGAGGTTTGGATTTTGTTATGCTAACAAATGTTGTGGGCCTTCTTGCCACAAATAGGCTTTGTAGACAGAGGGTCATGTCAAATGGGAGCATGCCATGAAGAGTAAGTTGGATTCTATTTGCAAGAATATTCTTGGGATTTAGTACCTTTGCCAAAGGGCAGGAAAGATTTACCTTGTAAATGAGTATATAAGCTGAAATTCACATCAGATAGTGCTTCTCCAAAGTATAAAGCATGACTTGCTGCAAAGGGTTTTAAGCAACAACATGGTGTTAATTTCAAGGAAATCTTCTCTCTAATGGTCAAGATGACTACCCTGTGAATGTTGCTTGGATTCATTGCAATGGAGGACTTAGAGCTAGTCCAAATAGATGTGCAAATCTCTTTCTTCCATGGAGATATTACAAATGACACATATATGGAACAACTAGAGCATTATGTAGTTCTTGACAAAGAAAGTTATTTCACTCTAACTAACCCAAGTTAAAGTACTATAGGAAAGGAGTGAGTACACGTAGAGAAATCGATTCCACAAAATCATTGTAATGATGAAGATGCAACAGAGAATAGTAGACAGAGATGGACTTGAAGAAATGTATCAAAATGTATATGCTAATTAACATACGATATAAGGGAGCTATAGTGGACTACACATAGGTAGTGTGAGCTCAATGTATGCTCGCTGAAGTAGCACAGTGCCTCTCATAATGGCTCTCATCTTCCATGACTAAAAGTTTGTGTATTTATACACGTTCTCATTTTGAATTTGAGTTTTCCCTCACCTAAAAGTGATCCTACACTTTAGGGATGATTTGAATTGATTCTTCCTACCACATGAGTCATGGGTTCAACACCCTGAATTCAAGAGATTCCTTATTCTCTTTGCTTTTACATTTATCCAAAGTAACTATGCCCAAAATGACTAGCATATGTTCACATCTAGTTCTTTCTTGTGAAGAAATAAAATGATGTGTAGTCCTAAATAATTAGCCAAGCACTTAGGCTTGCTAATTGCACCAACACCTATGCACCTATGATATTCCCAAATGAAGAATTTGAACACCGTGTTTGAGTTGACATCTTTGCAAGGATGGACATAATTGTGAATGAGGAACAATGGAGCCCCATTCTGATGAAGATGGCTATGATATCTCTATATTCATGATGGAACCCTTAATGTTTGAACCTGTCATCAAGGAATGTGAGCCTAGTACTGATGTACTAACAGAGGCAAGTGAAGAGGATTCATAATCCATCATAAGGAGCCCTTCCATGCTTTAGATGAAGAGTATCTACTCTTTGTTGAAGCTAAGACAAAATATAGTGAGGTTATAAGCATGATGTGATGTTAGCTATGCAAGTAGATGCCAAGAGGGAGAAGAAGAAAACAGAGAAACAATCACCCAAACAAGGAAGAACAAACCTTATTCAAATTGCCGAAAAATTTCAAGAAATGAAGATAGAAAGATTATGGCAAGAATGCTTAAACGAGAAAGACTCATGGGAGAAGCTTACGATAACAAGGAACAAGCCAAGAAATTATAGTAACGACTGAAGAAGGAGAGGAAAGATGTATCTACATAGGACATGATTTGAGTGAAGAAGAAGAATGAGAGCTAATCAAATTCTTGAGAGAATATAGAGATGTGTTTGCTTGGAACTATAAGGATATAAAAGGAGAGGATCCAAACATTTTCTCTCATAGGATCCCTATGACCTTAGATGCCAAGCCAACAAAGCAGAAGCCTTACACATACAATGATAATTATGCACCCAAGATAAAGGAAGACATCAATATATTGATAGAAGTTGGATTCATCTATGAAATTGAGCACAGAGAATGGGTATCCCCCAATGTTGTAGTGCCCAAAAAGAATGGGAGATTTTATGTGTGCATTAACTTGAAAAGACTTAATGCTACCACCATACGAGATAGTTACCCACTTCCAATCACTGAACACTTATTAGAATGGGTAGTATTCAAGGATTTTTACAACTTCCTTGATGGGTGTTTATGTT
>CM035441.1:17956950-17991950 GCA_020310875.1 Ceratopteris richardii
CAAATTGTAAGGCAGGTGATCAATGGCTTGAAGAGAGATGACAATTGGGAAGCATTCACCACAACTATGGATTTGTACATGGATATGCATGTACCTGATTTCAATACACTCATTGGACAACTACTTACTCAAGAGGCAAAGCTTATCAAAAATGGAGAAAGCTCTAAAGGTAATCAATCTTCAGCTTTATACACGGATAAAAGCAAGTCCAAAGATAACAAAGGAAAGGCAAAGAAAGTGGATGATGAAGCAAGTACATATCAAGCTAACTATGCAAGTAGAGGAAGACATGGCAGAGGTAGAGGAAGAGGAGGTAGACAAGGCAGGGGGAGATCCCAAGACTCCAACTCATGTTCTATTTGTGGATTAACTAATCATACAACTGAAAATTGCTTTAGGAATTCTAGGAATCAAAGAGGAAGAGGATACAATAGAGGAAGTTATGGCTACTCAAGAGGAAGGTTCAACAACTACCATGGCAACTACAACAACTACAATCATTCAAACTATAAAGGAGGCTACAAAGGAAGGAGAGACTACAATAACTACACAGAAGACTCAAACAAAGAGGATTCATTATTGATCATGAACATGGCTATGCCACAAGGTAAATCTGATGAGCATGTTTTCTACATAGATTCAGGTTGTTCAAATCATGTAGCAGGAAATGTGGCACTCCTATCAGATTTAGAAGATCCAAGGAATAAGCATGAGGTACAAACAGGAGATGATACAAAACATCCTGTGGAGAAAATAGGCAATGTCAAAGCACCTGATGGAAACGTCAACCTACTCAGTAAGGTACTCTATGTCCCTACCATTACAAAGAATTTGATAAGTGTTGGGCAGATAGTAGAGAAAGGGTTGCAAGTCAGGTTCACAAAGGTAGGAGCATTTGTTGAAGATCCAAGTCAAGGATTCAGAAAAATTGCAAAAGGTGAAAAGACAGGTAGATTGTTCACATTTGAATTACAAGACACTAGAAACATTGCTCTCTTTAATTATGGTAGTCAGACACTCACAGAATTGGAAGTATGGCACAAAAGGTTAGCACATATTGGTGAAAGGTCATTAAAGCAAATTTGCAGGGACCAAAGTGTACTTGGACTCCCTAACTTGTCAAAACAACATATGATTTATAAGTGTAGTGCATGTCAATTTGGAAAGTCTCACAGGTTACCATTCATGAAGAAAGGTTATATGCATGGACATCTCTTGGAGTTGGTTCATACAGATGTATGGGGACCTAGCAAGGAAGCTTCAATATCTGGATCAAGGTATTATGTCTCCTTTATTGATGATTGCAGCAGATGGACTATCCTATTCTTTATGAAAAACAAAGATGAAGTTTTTTCATGTTTCAAAAGATATTTGGCTCTTGTGGAGAACCAAACAGGTAAATCACTAAAAAGGCTAAGGTCAGATGGAGGGGGAGAATACTTCTCCCATGAGTTTGATTCTTTTCTTCAAGAAAGAGGAATCAAAAGAGAGGTAACTACAAGGTACACTCCTGAGCAAAATGGAGTGGCAGAAAGGAGGAATAGGACAATTGTTGAAGCTGCAAGGTCTATGTTAAATGAAAAGCATTTACCTAATTACTTATGGGCTCAGGCTGTTTCTACAGCCACTTACTTGATTAACAGGTTGCCTTCAAAATCCCTTGATGGGATGACTCCATATGAGGCTTGGAATGGAAGAAGACCAAGCTTAGATCATTGTAAAATTTTTGGATGTATTGCTTTTGCTCATGTTCCTTCACAGGTTAGAGGCAAGATGGATCCAAAAGCCGAAAGGTGTGTATTTATTGGATATGACAACAATCAAAAGGGCTACAGGTTATACAACCCTACCAACAAAGGATTCTTGGTAAGCAAAGATGTAGTTTTTGATGAGAACAATTCATGGTATGAAGATTCATGCAGGAAGGTCAATTTACCATATGATCTTGAAGAAGATTTTCCAAAGCTTGGTAGAGAACAATCAAAGATTGAAGAACAAGACACCTTGGAGGATAATGAAGAATCTCACATGGAAAAGGTCAAAGCATGGAAGTCTAAAGGTAAAGCAAAATTGCAAGAACTTGGACATGAGGCAGAATCATCACATCATGGCCTAAGAAGATCTATGAGGGAAAATAAAAAACCAGAAAGGTATGGGTTTGACACCTCATTAGTAACTAAACATTCTATCTACATAGCACAGGACATAAACCAAGAGGAGCCATCATCCTTTGAAGAGGCCAAAGCAAAATCAGAATGGAAGCATGCAATGAAGGAAGAGATTGAAGCACTTGAGGAAAACAACACTTGGGATTTGGTGCCCAAGACTTCATCCATGAAGGTAATAGGCTCAAGATGGGTCTATAAACTCAAGAAGAATTCTGATGGTTCAATTAACAGGTATAAGGCAAGGCTTGTAGCAAAAGGCTTTGCACAAACTCAGGGAATTGATTATGAGGAGACCTTCTCTCCTGTGGCAAAGATGCCTACTATTAGGGTTTTGTTTAGTATTGCCTCTTCCAAGAATTGGAAGATACTTCAACTAGATGTAAAGAATGCATTCTTGAATGGTTGGATAACAGAAGAGGTATATATGGCACAACCACCTGGTTTTGAGAATCAAGTTTATCCTGATTATGTGTGTAAACTTAACAAAGCATTGTATGGTGTTGAGAGCAGTATGGGCACCCAAGGACTGACTAGACAAGGAAGCCAGCGGAGAGAGTCAGAGCGAAGTGAAGGAGTAAGTAGACAAAGCAGTCGACGCAAATCTGGCAGATAGGCCCTTCAAATTTTTCCAAATCAACATCTTTATAACAGTGATTCTTATCACTAACAATCATTGTAAATACCATTTCATATTTTTGTAGCTCCATTTTGTGCAAGCCAAGGAGTCCTTGAGCTTGAGGAGCCTTAGAAGTACCTACATATCAATTTTTGTATTTTTTAGACTCCGTTTAAGCCCTCAAATTGGCCCTGGAACCTAATTTTTAACTAGGCCGGACACCAGGTCTGGACAGGGCCAAAACCTAGTCAAAAACTATAAAAAGAGCTAGAGAGCTCATTTTGGAGGTTAGATTGTAATTGAAACGAACTTGTAAGAGCTTTTTGAAAGTAATCTAAGAACTCCATTGCTTCTCACTCTTTGTCTTGCCGTGTGTGCGCGTGTGCGTGTATGTGTGTGCATGTTTGTGTGCTTCTCACTCACGCACTTGTGCCTCCACTTGCTCGAGGTCTTCATACCATCCTCACGTCTTCTCGGATTGACATTAAAGGAGGTGCTACTCATCACTGAGCTACACCAAATTTTGGCACCGTTGCCGGGGATCGAGCTTTGAGGACGAGCGTGTGATGGTAAGCCGTAGATTGTAGACGTTGGCGTTGTAGGTAATTTCTCTTCTTTTCCTATTTTTCTCTTTCTTACCTTACCACCATCATCACCATCATCATCATCACCATCTTCCACCTCCACTTCCATCATCGCGAAAATTTCAGTTTTTTGATTATATCACCTTCTCCACCTCATTTCCCTCATTTCACTTGTGAGAGAGAGCGAGAGAGCGATCTGTTGTGTGCTATTTTCTGCATGCTTTTGGAGTTTCTTGCAGGTTTCAGCAGCATCATCCCCTCCAGCACGTCACGCAGGTACGGAAATGTGCAGAACTGTCTCGCAGTCGCCGACTCCTGTCGATCGCGATTGACAGAAATTTTCACCTTTTGGTAAATCTGAGTGCACCACAGTGGAGTAGAGACCCTGCACATCACATTTCCACAAAAATTTTTGAAAATCTTGCAAAATTTCAGTCCATCGCGATTGACAGCTTTGTCCATCGCGATTGACAGCTCTGTCCATCGCGATTGACTGCCTGTCCATCGCGATCGACTGCCTGTCCATCGCGATTGACTGAACCCTTGTCCATCGCGATCGACTGCCTGTCCATCGCGATTGACTGAATCCCTGTCCATCGCGATCGACTGCCTGTCCATCGCGATTGACTGAACCCCTGTCCATCGCGATCGACTGCCTGTCCATCGCGATTGACTGAACCCCTATCCATCGCGATCGACTGCCTGTCCATCGCGATTGACTGAACCCCTGTCCATCGCGATCGATTGCCTGTCCATCGCGATTGACTGAACCCCTGTCCATCACGATTGATTGCCTGTCCATCACGATTGACTGAACCCCTGTCCATCGCGATTGATTGCCTGTCCATCGCGATTGACTGAACCCCTGTCCATCTTTGGCAAGCCCTCTATACTCTGCTTCAGTGGATGACAATGCCACTGTAGGTTGCTTCTTGGCTGACCAAGAAATAGGCTTATCTCCTGCAAAACAAATGTATCCTGAGGTGCTTCTCCTATCATCCTTGCATCCTGCCCAATCTGCATCTGAGTAAACTTTAATGTCAATATCTGATGTATAAGGAAAGTACAAACCATGACTTTGAGTTCCCTTCAGATACTTCAAGATCTTCTTTGCTGCCTCTAGGTGAGGTATCCTTGGTTTGTGCATGAATTGACTAAGCACACTAACTCCATATGCTATGTCAATTCTTGTCAAGGTAGCATAGTTCAAACTACCTACCATACTTTGGTATCCTGTGATGTCTTGGAGTTCCTCTCCTTCATGAGCACTTAGCTTTAGGTTGACCTCCATTGGAGTAGTAGACACTTTAGCATCCTGCAAACCAAACTTCTTGACCATATCCTGTACATACTTCTTTTGAGTGATGTATATACCTGAGTTGGTGTAGACTAACTCAAGACCTAAGAAGTACTTCAATAATCCAAGATCACTAATCTTGAATTCTTTCATCATCTGTCCTTTGATGTGTCTAATCCCATTGACATCATCGCCTATAATAATGATGTCATCAACATAAACACACAAGTAGATTACCTCTGTGCTACTTCTCTTTATGAATAGAGAAGTGTCTGCTTTACTCATCACAAATCCTTGGTCTTGGAGGTAGGTTGTCAACCTGTAATTCCATGCTCTAGGTGCCTGCTTTAAACCATACAGAGCCTTCTTCAATTTACAAACATAATGTACCTTTTTTGGATCTTCATAGCCAGGTGGTTGTGACATGTAGACTTCTTCAGATATCCATCCATTCAAGAAGGCATTCTTGACATCTAATTGGTACATATTCCAATTCTTGGATGCAGCTACACTCACCAAAATTCTGATAGTGGGCATCTTAGCCACAGGAGAAAATGTCTCCTCATAATCAATGCCTTGGGTTTGTGCAAAACCCTTGGCTACCAACCTAGCTTTGTACCTGTTTATTGTTCCATCTGAATTCTTCTTTAGTTTGTAGATCCATCTGGATCCTATTACCTTCATAGAGTCTTTCTTGGGTACCAAGTCCCATGTATCACTCTCCTTGAGAGCTTCCATCTCTTCATCCATGGCTTCTCTCCATTCTGGTTTGGTAATTGCTTCTTCATAGGTACCTGGTTCTTCATTCAACAAGTCCTTTGCAAGATATACAGAATGTTTAGTTACAAGTGATGTGTCATACCCAAATCTGATAGGCTTCTTCTTTTCTCTCTGAGATCTCCTCATTGCTTGAGTTGAAGATTCTGGTTTATCTTCTAGTTGCTTCATCTTCATCTTCCCTTTGGACTTCCAAGCCTTGAACTCTTCAAGGTTTATTGTATCATCATCATCTGAGCTTGAATCTTCTTGCTGAATTGGTTCCTCCTTGGTGAGCTTTGGAAAATCTTCTTCCATGTCATAGGGTAGACTAATCTTCCTGCATTCATTTTCATACCAAGAGTCATTCTCATCAAAGATGACATCTCTGCTTACCTTGAAACCTTTGTTTGTTGGATTGTAGAATCTGTATCCCTTTTGGTTCAAATCATAACCAATGAAGATACATTTTTCAGCCTTGGGGTCTAGCGTTCCCCTTACTTGTGAGGGAATATGCACATATGCTACACAACCAAAGATTTTGCAATGATCCAGAGAGGGTCTCTTACCATGCCAAGCTTCATATGGTGTCATGACCATCAAGTGATTTGGATGGCAACCTATTGATGAGATAGGTGGCAGTGGATACACTCTCTGCCCAAAGATAATTTGGCAACTTTTTCTCATTAAGCATAGACCTAGCTGTTTCTACTATAAGTCTATTCCTTCTTTCTGCTACCCCATTTTGTTCAGGTGAGTACCTTGTAGTAATCTCCCTTTTGATACCTCTTTCCTGCAAGAAATCTTCACACTCATTGGAGAAGTACTCTCCTCCACCATCTGACCTTAGCCTCTTCAAGCTTTTTCCTGTTTGATTTTCAACAAGTGCAAGATACCTCTTGAAACAATTAAATACTTCATCTTTATGCTTCATAAAGTATAAAATGGTCCACCTGCTATAATCATCAATGAAGGACACATAATACCTTGAACCTGAAATAGAAGGGTCCTTGCTAGGTCCCCAAACATCTGTGTGTACCAAGTCTAGGTAGTCTTCATGCATGGAACCTTTCCTTGAATAGGGTAACCTGTGAGACTTACCAAATTGACATGATCCACACTTGTAAATCATGTGTTGCTTGGACACATTAGGTATCCCAAATACACATTGATCCCTGCACATTTGCTTTAGGGTTCTTTCACCTATGTGCCCTAGTCTCTTGTGCCATATTTCTAACTCTGAAAGTGTCTGATCCTTGTAATTATACAAAGCAATGTTCTTGGTATCTTCTAGCTCAAATGTAAATAATCTACCTGATTTCTCCCCTTTGGCTATCCTTCTGAATCCATGTCTTGGGTCCTCCACATATGCTCCATGTTGTGTGAATCTGACCTGCAAACCTTTCTCCACAATCTGACCAACACTCATTAGATTCTTAGTGATGGTTGGTACATAGAGTACCCTGCTCAATAGATTCTGGTTACCATCACATGTCTTCACATTTCCAATCTTAACAACAGAATGTTTAGTGTCATCACCTGTTTGTACCTGATGTTTGCCCTTGGGCTCTTCCAAATCAGAAAGTAGTGCCACATTGCCAGCTACATGGTTAGAACATCCTGAGTCAATATAAAATAAATGATCATCATTTGTACCTGCCTTGGAGGTCATATTCATGATCAATAGGGAGTCATCTTGCTCCTCTGTGTAGTTGTTGTAGTCTCTTCTATTTCTGAATCCACCTTGGTAATTACCATTGTGGTTATTGTTGTAGTTGTTGTTGTATTGGTTGTTGTATCCATTGTAGCCTTGGTGTTGATTGAATCTGCCTCTCCCTTGAGAGTATCCACCTCTTGAGTAGCCTCTTCCTCTCTGATTCTTGTAGTTCTTATAGCATTCATCTGTGATATGATTAGACAATCCACAAATGTTGCATGGTGATGAGTTGTAGGGTCTCCCCCTACCTGTCTTACCTCCTCTGCCTCTTCCTCTAGATGACCTACCTCTCCCTGTATAATTAGCTTGAGAGGTAGAGCCTTCTTCATCCTGTTTCTTCCCTTTACCTTTATCTTTAACTTTCTTATCAGTATAGAGAGCAGAGGGGTTGTTACCTTTTGATTGATCTCCGGCCTTTGTAAACTTTGCTTCATGTGTAAATAGTTGGCCCATGAGTGTTGTGAGATCAGGGGTATGCATGTCCATATAGAGGTCCATTGCAGTGGTGAAACTTTCCCACTTATCATCTGCCTTGAGTCCATTTGTTACTTGCCTGACTATTTGCTCCTCTTCAATCTCCTCTCCAATACTTGCTAATTGGTTTGCCACATCTTTGATCTTTGTCACATACTCTGAGACTGATTGCTTGGGCTGCTTCCTAAGAGTTGTGAACTCAATCCACAATTGATTCTTCCTAGCCCTTGTGTTGGACGAAAAGTAGTTTGACAAGGTTTCCCAAGTCTCTTGGGAAGTCTTACAATTCCTTACATGAGGTAAAAGAAAATCAGATATAGAGTTTAGAAGGTAAGACCTTGCCAAAGCATCCTTTGCACACCATTGGTTGAGTCTTTCATGTTCATCCTTTGTGGGTAGTCCTCTAGTCTTGAATGAGGGCAATTCCTCATCTCCTGATATGTATCCAAATAGGCTTCTCCCTTGTAGATAGTTCTTCATTCTCAATGACAAAGCCTGATAATTGTTTCTGTCCAATTTGTCAATGAATGAAGGGAAACCATCACCCATGTTTACTTTCTTTGCTCTGATACCACTGTTGAGAGTGATGGTTGGATGCACTCAAGAAATGAGTTGATGCTGCAAAACCTGCTTCACACCTGCCCTCCTTTGATTCCAGATATGCTTAGTACACTTGCTAAGCTTCCAAATGACACAAAGAAACCATATATGTACTTTGCAAATGATTTGTGTAATGATCAAACTAAAACAAATAATTTGGCTCCTTCACAAATCCAAAAACTTGCTATTCCTGTAATGATACCTGCTCAATGTTATGCTCAGTGTGACCAGCACACTTGAAATTGAAACAATTCCTTTTGGGAGTATTCAAGTACCTTAATAAGCTACCAATTACAAGTGGAATCACTCAAGTTGATAAACCATACACTGAGAAATAAGTTTAGCAAAATTATGATTACCCCCGACTTTTTAGGAACTCTGCAGACACAGACCAGTGTGCACTTCGAAGC
The DNA here is from genome assembly GCA_020310875.1 of Ceratopteris richardii. Classification (NCBI taxonomy): domain Eukaryota; kingdom Viridiplantae; phylum Streptophyta; class Polypodiopsida; order Polypodiales; family Pteridaceae; genus Ceratopteris; species Ceratopteris richardii. The sequence continues at coordinate 17,965,573 of CM035441.1, forward strand.
GGATTTCTCCCAAATGACTGAATGAAATCTTCTGAGATTTTGTATGCTTGTAGAAGACCTTGAGCTGGTTCCAATGAGCTATTGAACTCTTGATTTGGTTCAGTGAGCACTGAGAAATGCTCCTTGGAAGTTGACAGACTTGGAGTAGGAAACACAGACAAAACAGAGATGATGGATGTAAATCTTTCTATTACTTCACATGAATATACAATCTCATTGGCTTGATAGATCTAGCCTAATGAGTTGGAGATGTGTAGGCTATGGTGTAGCACTCACACACTCTATGATCAAATAGTATTTGTCTCGGGAATGATAAGGAACAACCCGCGACTTTTCAATGTAGCTTTTATAGAGTATGAGTTGGGATTTGAATTTGAATTCAAATTCAAATCTCCTATATTCTCTACTCTAGAATTAAGGAGATATTCTCTCCAATCATACCACCCAAAAAACACGACTAATCAATTAGGTGTGATACAAATAAATGCCAAGTCATTCTAGACTTTTACAAAAGGGGTAAAAAGGTAAGAACATCTAAGCTCATGTTCATATGAACCTTGCTTCAAGTGAAGCCTTGATAAAGCTTTGTCCAAGCTAGTCTTCCATGATTCCAAGCCAATGTGTGAAGGCTTGATATGCACCAACACAAGACACTTTAGAAATTCAAGTTTCAGATTGGGTCAAAAGGGTCGAGAAAGTGGGTAAGACACATGATGATCGTGTGGCCGTGCAAATGCAATCTCTCACAAATATGGAAGAAACTGTCCTTCGGTCTTCCTACTTTCAAAACTTATCCCATCAACGGTTAATCACAACATTAGAGTCGCAATACATGCCTTATTTTGTCTTACTACATGATTATAATGCAGAAGTCAAAAGACATATAGGGAAGGAGCCCACATTCGCCACTCAATTTGAGATACGGGATTTACCGACAGATGCACGTGCTGGCTCGATCTTCCAACCTAATTGGCGTGCACGTCTACTAACCGATTACCCAGAGATGATGAGCACCTGGGCAACCATGCCACTATATATCAAGTATAATCCATGCTATTGCCCAGTGGTACGTCGCAGATCCTGGCAAGCATTTGCAATCAAGGTACGCAACAATAAAGAATGCTCGGCTTGGGTGAACTATCCATATTTTGCTCCACCTCGAGGGACCCCAACCGTAGCCTACATGATATCAACAATTCGACACTGGTCTACACGCCTAAATAATGTACCCGACATAGCAGCGAAAATGTGTATGGAGATATTCGAGCTCATGACCATTGTCTTCAAAACCTTTCGGAATGTACAAGCTCCATACATCTCTGCCCCTGGATTCTCTCAAGGTAACAAGGATTTAGTCTACGACATGAGCCAGACCCCCTCGGTCACTATAATCTTTGCTTGGCATGCACGAATAAAGTACTTACCCGCATGCTTCAAGCAAACATTTGAGGAAATGTTCTCTACGGGATTCTGGGAATATCATTCGGAAATTTTCATTCCCAGACCCACACATTTGCTACACCTATTCGCAGTAGAACAAGCGATCCATGCAGATCAGTTACGTCTGCCACATTCGGACATTCCAGGACCAATTGATTGGGATCATATGATGACAGATTTGGCCAGAGGACTACACATACAAGAACATCAGCTTGCCACTCAGGTTGTGGAATATTACATCCAACACTCCCAGCAACAAGTGTCTGTCAGGGACGACAGACGCGAGAGAGGGGGAGGGGGTGTTGAGAGCAGTATGGGCACCCAAGGACTGACTAGACAAGGAAGCCAACGGAGAGAGTCAGAGCGAAGTGAAGGAGTAAGTAGACAAAGCAGTCGACGCAAATCTGGCAGATAGGCCCTTCAAATTTTTCCAAATCAACATCTTTATAATAGTGATTCTTATCACTAACAATCATTGTAAATACCATTTCATATTTTTGTAGCTCCATTTTGTGCAAGCCAAGGAGTCCTTGAGCTTGACGAGCGTTAGAAGTACCTACATATCAATTTTCGTATTTTTTAGACTCCGTTTAAGCCCTCAAATTGGCCCTGGAACCTAATTTTTAACTAGGCCGGACACTAGGTCTGGACAGGGCCAAAACCTAGTCAAAAACTATAAAAAGAGCTAGAGAGCTCATTTTGGAGGTTAGAAGATTGTAATTGAAACGAACTTGTAAGAGCTTTTTGAAAGTAAAATCTAAGAACTCCATTGCTTCTCACTCTTTGTCTTGCCGTGTGTGCGCGTGTGCGTGTATGTGTGTGCATGTTTGTGTGCTTCTCACTCACGCACTTGTGCCTCCACTTGCTCGAGGTCTTCATACCATCCTCACGTCTTCCCGGATTGACATTAAAGGAGGTGCTACTCATCACTGAGCTACATATGGTCTCAAGCAAGCTCCAAGAGCTTGGAATTTCAGGCTTGTTTCATTCTTGCAGGACAAAGGCTTTCAACCAAGCAAGGCAGATCCTTCACTCTTTATTAAAAAGAGTAATTCCGAGGTCATCTACCTATGTGTATATGTAGATGATATTATATTGACAGGAAATGATGCAGATGGTATGAAGAAGATCAAAGATCAAATGAGAGAAGAGTTCAAGATAAGTGATTTGGGTTCACTTACCTACTTCCTAGGTTTGGAAGTTGTCTACAAAGATCATGGTTTGTTTCTCACTCAAAGAAAGTACATTAAGGACATGTTGGCAAAATTCAAGATGCAAGATTGTAAGATTGCAGGTACTCCAATGGAGGTCAATCACAAATTGAGCTCACATGAAGGTGAACTCATAGAGGACATCACATCATATCAAAGTCTAGTGGGTAGTCTCAACTATGCCACATTGACAAGAGTAGATATATGTTACAGTGTGAGTGTGCTAAGTCAATTTATGCACACACCAAGGAAACCACATATGGATGCTGCCAAAAGGATTCTCAAGTATCTCAAAGGAACCATAAATGAAGGAATTTATTATCCTTATGTATCTGATTTAGGTTTGAAGCTATTTTCTGATGCAGATTGGGCTGGCTCCAAGGAAGATAGAAGGAGCACTTCAGGTTATCTTACCTTTGCAGGTTCAAAGCTTATTTCATGGTCATCCAAGAAGCAACCCACAATTGCTCTCTCTTCTACTGAAGCTGAATACAGAGGTCTTGCCATAGCTACTCAAGAACCTATGTGGATGAAGACATTGTTCAAAGATCTTGGATTGGAGTTTGGAACTCCAACTATTTTTGGTGACAATATGAGTTCTATTCGTTTGCCTGCTAATCCTATTTTTCATGCAAGGACTAAACATATTGAAGTTCATTATCACTATGTACGAGAAAAGGTTCTAAGCAAAGAGATTCAAATATCATATGTGTCCACTCATCAACAATGTGCAGATATTCTAACCAAAGCATTGGATGGTACAAAGCTTTGCAAATTCAAGGCTATGATAGGTTTGCAGGTAATCTTGGAAGATTGAAGACCTCAAGCATACTTGGCTTGAGGGGGAGCTGTTGGAGCAAGTCTATGACAAGCCTAAGTATTGGCTTGAGTCCCACAAAGTCATAGAAAAAGCCTTAAAATGAAGACTATGTAAAGTTCACTTGTGAACTATCTCTTGTAACCTTTTAAGAGTTTACTTAATGTAAAAGTGAAAGAATCTTAAGTGGTTGAGTCCACTTGATCAAGAATGGAAAGAGGAGCCACAAATTTGTGATTTGTGGTAGGTAGAGAATCAAATCAATCATTGATTGATTGGAGAGTGATTGAGGGAAGTTAGCCTCCCAAACTCAACTATAAATAGATGGCAGTTTTAGTCGTGGTTAGAGAGACCTATGTGAAGACCTCCAAGAGCTGAGCTTTATGCCATATCAAGGTGTGATTACAAGGCACACATATGTATCAGTAAGTCATTGTATTGTACAAGCAATATACTTTCATTTTCATGATTATTTGAGTTCATCTTTCCATGTTCTTGTGAAGTGTACTACTCACTGCCATTACTCTCAATTTTATCAGTCAGCTTGCATAGATGTTTTCTCTGCACTTGGTGCATCATTTTCAGTGATTTAACTTGTAAAGTTAGCTCTATACGTCTACTATATGCTCACAAATTTTCATGCCATTTGGATGTTGCCATCTTCAGTTATGTTCATTTGAAGTCAACAGGGTCTGTGCATTTTCACTTCTCTGTCAGGTACCCGACTTTTTCACTCATCTTGTCAGAGCCATTTCTCAATGGCTACTTATCCAAAGTCAGTTATTTAAAGCTTGTTGGATTCAAATTACTATCTAGTATAACCATACAAATTTTCATATTCATTGAATTTCTACATTTTGAGTTATGTTGATTTTTCTGCTCACTGGTCGCAAACTGTAGCAGCCCGTGAAAATCGGGATGATGTCATCAGTTGTTAAAACTCATTCTCAGTGTGTGGTTCATTATTTTTGACGAAATTACTCTTGAAAGTTAGCTCTTTAAGTTACCTAGACTTACCCAAGAGGAATTAAGCTAATTGCTGCCGTGCTCAGAGAATTATGTAAAACACTGGACAGGTGTATGAACCAAGAATAGCAAGTTTTCACCTCTGAGCTAACTCCAACTTATCTGTTTTGATCTATATTTTTGAGAGTGATCTTCCAAGGTACATAGGGTGTCTAATACATCCATTGGCAAGCTAAAAGGGCCCACCATATACTCCTGGAGTTCATTTGGCTGGTGTAGATCAAGGATTTTGCAACACCTCTTCATCTTCAAGCACATACCTATCCATCTCTTCATAGTGGTATCAGAGCAAGGTTGGACAACATGGCAGATGGATTTCCTTCATCAATTGACAAATTGGACAGAGGTAACTACTCAGCTTGGTCATTAAGAATGGAAGCTTATCTCCAAGGTAGAAGTTTATATGGTTATGTGGCTAGAGATGAAGTTATGCCAAGTTTCAGGAACAAAAGTCAACCAACACAAGAAGAGCAAGAAAGATTGAGCACATGGTGCTCCAAGGATGCACTTGCGAGGTCTTATCTCCTCAACTCTATCTCAGATTTTTTGTTGCCTCACATTAGAAGTTGTAAGACATCTCAGGAAGTGTGGGATGCACTTGAAGCTTTCTTTTCTTCAAGTACTAAAGCTAGGAAGCATCAACTATGGCTGGATTTCACAACTCTCAAGAAGGCTCCCAAACAAAATGTGACTGATTTTGTCACAAAGCTCAAGGACATAGCGGATCAGTTGGGAAGCATTGGAGAGGTAATAGATGAAGAGCAAATTGTAAGGCCGGTGATCAATGGCTTGAAGGCAGATGACAAGTGGGAAGCATTCACCACAACTATGGATTTGTACATGGATATGCATGTACCTGATTTCAATACACTCATTAGACAACTACTTACTCAAGAGGCAAAGCTTATCAAAAATGGAGAAAGCTCTAAAGGTAATCAATCTTCAGCTTTATACACAGATAAAAACAAGTCCAAAGATAACAAAGGAAAGGCAAAGAAAGTGGATGATGAAGCAAGTACATATCAAGCTAACTATGCAGGTAGAGGAAGACATGGCAGAGGTAGAGGAAGAGGAGGTAGACAAGGCAGGGGGAGATCCCAAGACTCCAACTCATGTTCTATTTGTGGATTAACTAATCATACAACTGAAAATTGCTTTAGGAATTCTAGGAATCAAAGAGGAAGAGGATACAATAGAGGAAGTTATGGCTACTCAAGAGGAAGGTTCAACAACTACCATGGCAACTACAACAACTACAATCATTCAAACTATAAAGGAGGCTACAAAGGAAGGAGAGACTACAATAACTACACAGAAGACTCAAACAAAGAGGATTCATTATTGATCATGAACATGGCTATGCCACAAGGTAAATCTGATGAGCATGTTTTCTACATAGATTCAGGTTGTTCAAATCATGTAGCAGGAAATGTGGCACTCCTATCAGATTTAGAAGATCCAAGGAATAAGCATGAGGTACAAACAAGAGATGATACAAAACATCCTGTGGAGAAAATAGGCAATGTCAAAGCACCTGATGGAAACATCAACCTACTCAGTAAGGTACTCTATGTCCCTACCATTACAAAGAATTTGATAAGTGTTGGGCAGATAGTAGAGAAAGGGTTGCAAGTCAGGTTCACAAAGGTAGGAGCATTTGTTGAAGATCCAAGTCAAGGATTCAGAAAAATTGCAAAAGGTGAAAAGACAGGTAGATTGTTCACATTTGAATTACAGGACACTAGAAACATTGCTCTCTTTAATTATGGTAGTCAGACACTCACAGAATTGGAAGTATGGCACAAAAGGTTAGCACATATTGGTGAAAGTTCATTAAAGCAAATTTGTAGGGACCAAAGTGTACTTGGACTCCCTAACTTGTCAAAACAACATATGATTTATAAGTGTAGTGCATGTCAATTTGGAAAGTCTCACAGGTTACCATTCATGAAGAAAGGTTATATGCATGGACATCTCTTGGAGTTGGTTCATACAGATGTATGGGGACCTAGCAAGGAAGCTTCCATATCTGGATCAAGGTATTATGTCTCCTTTATTGATGATTGCAGCAGATGGACTATCCTATTCTTTATGAAAAACAAAGATGAAGTTTTTTCATGTTTCAAAAGATATTTGGCTCTTGTGGAGAACCAAACAGGTAAACCACTAAAAAGGCTAAGGTCAGATGGAGGGGGAGAATAATTCTCCCATGAGTTTGATTTTTTTCTTCAAGAAAGAGGAATCAAAAGAGATGTAACTACAAGGTACACTCCTGAGCAAAATGGAGTGGCAGAAAGGAGGAATAGGACAATTGTTGAAGCTGCAAGGTCTATGTTAAATGAAAAGCATTTACCTAATTACTTATGGGCTCAGGCTGTTTCTACAGCCACTTACTTGATTAACAGGTTGCCTTCAAAATCCCTTGATGGGATGACTCCATATGAGGCTTGGAATGGAAGAAGACCAAGCTTAGATCATTGTAAAATTTTTGGATGTATTGCTTTTGCTCATGTTCCTTCACAGGTTAGAGGCAAGATGGATCCAAAAGCAGAAAGGTGTGTATTTATTGGATATGACAACAATCAAAAGGGCTACAGGTTATACAACCCTACCAACAAAGGATTCTTGGTAAGCAGAGATGTAGTTTTTGATGAGAACAATTCATGGTATGAAGATTCATGCAGGAAGGTCAATTTACCATATGATCTTGAAGAAGATTTTCCAAAGCTTGGTAGAGAACAATCAAAGATTGAAGAACAAGACACCTCGGAGGATAATGAAGAATCTCACATGGAAAAGGTCAAAGCATGGAAGTCTAAAGGTAAAGCAAAATTGCAAGAACTTGGACATGAGGCAGAATCATCACATCATGGCCTAAGAAGATCTATGAGGGAAAAGAAAAAACCAGAAAGGTATGGGTTTGACACCTCATTAGTAACTAAACATTCTATCTACATAGCACAGGACATAAACCAAGAGGAGCCATCATCCTTTGAAGAGGCCAAAGCAAAATCAGAATGGAAGCATGCAATGAAGGAAGAGATTGAAGCACTTGAGGAAAACAACACGTGGGATTTGGTGCCCAAGACTTCATCCATGAAGGTAATAGGCTCAAGATGGGTCTATAAACTCAAGAAGAATTCTGATGGTTCAATTAACAGGTATAAGGCAAGGCTTGTAGCAAAAGGCTTTGCACAAACTCAGGGAATTGATTATGAGGAGACCTTCTCTCCTGTGGCAAAGATGCCTACTATTAGGGTTTTGTTTAGTATTGCCTCTTCCAAGAATTGGAACATACTTCAACTAGATGTAAAGAATGCATTCTTGAATGTTTGGATAACAGAAGAGGTATATATGGCACAACCACCTGGTTTTGAGAATCAAGTTTATCTTGATTATGTGTGTAAACTTAACAAAGCATTGTATGGTCTCAAGCAAGCTCCAAGAGCTTGGAATTTCAGGCTTGTTTCATTCTTGCAGGACAAAGGCTTTCAACCAAGCAAGGCAGATCCTTCACTCTTTATTAAAAAGAGTAATTCCGAGGTCATCTACCTATGTGTATATGTAGATGATATTATATTGACAGGAAATGATGCAGATGGTATGAAGAAGATCAAAGATCAAATGAGAGAAGAGTTCAAGATAAGTGATTTGGGTTCACTTACCTACTTCTTAGGTTTGGAAGTTGTCTACAAAGATCATGGTTTGTTTCTCACTCAAAGAAAGTACATTAAGGACATGTTGGCAAAATTCAAGATGCAAGATTGTAAGATTGCAGGTACTCCAATGGAGGTCAATCACAAATTGAGCTCACATGAAGGTGAACTCATAGAGGACATCACATCATATCAAAGTCTAGTGGGTAGTCTCAACTATGCCACATTGACAAGAGTAGATATATGTTACAGTGTGAGTGTGCTAAGTCAATTTATGCACACACCAAGGAAACCACATATGGATGCTGCCAAAAGGATTCTCAAGTATCTCAAAGGAACCATAAATGAAGGACTTTATTATCCTTATGTATCTGATTTAGGTTTGAAGCTATTTTCTGATGCAGATTGGGCTGGCTCCAAGGAAGATAGAAGGAGCACTTCAGGTTATCTTACCTTTGCAGGTTCAAAGCTTATTTCATGGTCATCCAAGAAGCAACCCACAATTGCTCTCTCTTCTACTGAAGCTGAATACAGAGGTCTTGCAATAGCTACTCAAGAACCTATGTGGATGAAGACATTGTTCAAAGATCTTGGATTGGAGTTTGGAACTCCAACTATTTTTGGTGACAATATGAGTTCTATTCGTTTGGCTGCTAATCCTATTTTTCATGCAAGGACTAAACATATTGAAGTTCATTATCACTATGTACGAGAAAAGGTTCTAAGCAAAGAGATTCAAATATCATATGTGTCCACTCATCAACAATGTGCAGATATTCTAACCAAAGCATTGGATGGTACAAAGCTTTGCAAATTCAAGGCTATGATAGGTTTGCAGGTAATCTTGGAAGATTGAAGACCTCAAGCATACTTGGCTTGAGGGGGAGCTGTTGGAGCAAGTCTATGACAAGCCTAAGTATTGGCTTGAGTCCCACAAAGTCATAGAAAAAGCCTTAAAATGAAGACTATGTAAAGTTCACTTGTGAACTATCTCTTGTAACTTTTTAAGAGTTTACTTAATGTAAAAGTGAAAGAATCTTAAGTGGTTGAGTCCACTTGATCAAGAATGGAAAGAGGAGCCACAAATTTGTGATTTGTGGTAGGTAGAGAATCAAATCAATCATTGATTGATTGGAGAGTGATTGAGGGAAGTTAGCCTCCCAAACTCAACTATAAATAGATGGCAGTTTTAGTCGTGGTTAGAGAGACCTATGTGAAGACCTCCAAGAGCTGAGCTTTATGCCATATCAAGGTGTGATTACAAGGCACACATATGTATCAGTAAGTCATTGTATTGTACAAGCAATATACTTTCATTTTCATGATTATTTGAGTTCATCTTTCCATGTTCTTGTGAAGTGTACTACTCACTGCCATTACTCTCAGTTTTATCAGTCAGCTTGCATAGATGTTTTCTCTGCACTTGGTGCATCATTTTCAGTGATTTAACTTGTAAAGTTAGCTCTATACGTCTACTATATGCTCACAAATTTTCATGCCATTTGGATGTTGCCATCTTCAGTTATGTTCATTTGAAGTCAACAGGGTCTGTGCATTTTCACTTCTCTGTCAGGTACCCGACTTTTTCACTCATCTTGTCAGAGCCATTTCTCAATGGTTACTTATCCAAAGTCAGTTATTTAAAGCTTGTTGGATTCAAATTACTATCTAGTATAACCATGCAAATTTTCATATTCATTGAATTTCTACATTTTTAGTTATGTTGATTTTTCTGCTCACTGGTTGCAAACTGTAGCAGCCCGTGAAAATCGGGATGATGTCATCAGTTGTTAAAACTCATTCTCAGTGTGTGGTTCATTATTTTTGACGAAATTACTCTTGAAAGTTAGCTCTTTAAGTTACCTAGACTTACCCAAGAGGAATTAAGCTAATTGCTGCCGTGCTCAGAGAATTATGTAAAACACTGGACAGGTGTATGAACCAAGAATAGCAAGTTTTCACCTCTGAGCTAACTCCAACTTATCTGTTTTGATCTATATTTTTGAGAGTGATCTTCCAAGGTACATAGGGTGTCTAATACATCCATTGGCAAGCTAAAAGGGCCCACCATATACTCCTGGAGTTCATTTGGCTGGTGTAGATCAAGGATTTTGCAACACCTCTTCATCTTCAAGCACATACCTATCCATCTCTTCATAGTGGTATCAGAGCAAGGTTGGACACATGGCAGATGGATTTCCTTCATCAATTGACAAATTGGACAGAGGTAACTACTCAGCTTGGTCATTAAGAATGGAAGCTTATCTCCAAGGTAGAAGTTTATATGGTTATGTGGCTAGAGATGAAGTTATGCCAAGTTTCAGGAACAAAAGTCAACCAACACAAGAAGAGCAAGAAAGATTGAGCACATGGTGCTCCAAGGATGCACTTGCAAGGTCTTATCTCCTCAACTCTATCTCAGATTTTTTGTTTCCTCACATTAGAAGTTGTAAGACATCTCAGGAAGTGTGGGATGCACTTGAAGCTTTCTTTTCTTCAAGTACTAAAGCTAGGAAGCATCAACTATGGCTGGATTTCACAACTCTCAAGAAGGCTCCCAAACAAAATGTGACTGATTTTGTCACAAAGCTCAAGGACATAGCGGATCAGTTGGGAAGCATTGGAGAGGTAATAGATGAAGAGCAAATTGTAAGGCCGGTGATCAATGGCTTGAAGGCAGATGACAAGTGGGAAGCATTCACCACAACTATGGATTTGTACATGGATATGCATGTACCTGATTTCAATACACTCATTGGACAACTACTTACTCAAGAGGCAAAGCTTATCAAAAATGGAGAAAGCTCTAAAGGTAATCAATCTTCAGCTTTATACACAGATAAAAACAAGTCCAAAGATAACAAAGGAAAGGCAAAGAAAGTGGATGATGAAGCAAGTACATATCAAGCTAACTATGCAGGTAGAGGAAGACATGGCAGAGGTAGAGGAAGAGGAGGTAGACAAGGCAGGGGGAGATCCCAAGACTCCAACTCATGTTCTATTTGTGGATTAACTAATCATACAACTGAAAATTGCTTTAGGAATTCTAGGAATCAAAGAGGAAGAGGCTACAATAGAGGAAGTTATGGCTACTCAAGAGGAAGGTTCAACAACTACCATGGCAACTACAACAACTACAATCATTCAAACTATAAAGGAGGCTACAAAGGAAGGAGAGACTACAATAACTACACAGAAGACTCAAACAAAGAGGATTCATTATTGATCATGAACATGGCTATGCCACAAGGTAAATCTGATGAGCATGTTTTCTACATAGATTCAGGTTGTTCAAATCATGTGGCAGGAAATGTGGCACTCCTATCAGATTTAGAAGATCCAAGGAATAAGCATGAGGTACAAACAAGAGATGATACAAAACATCCTGTGGAGAAAATAGGCAATGTCAAAGCACCTGATGGAAACATCAACCTACTCAGTAAGGTACTCTATGTCCCTACCATTACAAAGAATTTGATAAGTGTTGGGCAGATAGTAGAGAAAGGGTTGCAAGTCAGGTTCACAAAGGCAGGAGCATTTGTTGAAGATCCAAGTCAAGGATTCAGAAAAATTGCAAAAGGTGAAAAGACAGGTAGATTGTTCACATTTGAATTACAGGACACTAGAAACATTGCTCTCTTTAATTATGGTAGTCAGACACTCACAGAATTGGAAGTATGGCACAAAAGGTTAGCACATATTGGTGAAAGGTCATTAAAGCAAATTTGCAGGGACCAAAGTGTACTTGGACTCCCTAACTTGTCAAAACAACATATGATTTATAAGTGTAGTGCATGTCAATTTGGAAAGTCTCACAGGTTACCATTCATGAAGAAAGGTTATATGCATGGACATCTCTTGGAGTTGGTTCATACAGATGTATGGGGACCTAGCAAGGAAGCTTCCATATCTGGATCAAGGTATTATGTCTCCTTTATTGATGATTGCAGCAGATGGACTATCCTATTCTTTATGAAAAACAAAGATGAAGTTTTTTCATGTTTCAAAAGATATTTGGCTCTTGTGGAGAACCAAACAGGTAAACCACTAAAAAGGCTAAGGTCAGATGGAGGGGGAGAATACTTCTCCCATGAGTTTGATTTTTTTCTTCAAGAAAGAGGAATCAAAAGAGATGTAACTACAAGGTACACTCCTGAGCAAAATGGAGTGGCAGAAAGGAGGAATAGGACAATTGTTGAAGCCGCAAGGTCTATGTTAAATGAAAAGCATTTACCTAATTACTTATGGGCTCAGGCTGTTTCTACAGCCACTTACTTGATTAACAGGTTGCCTTCAAAATCCCTTGATGGGATGACTCCATATGAGGCTTGGAATGGAAGAAGACCAAGCTTAGATCATTGTAAAATTTTTGGATGTATTGCTTTTGCTCATGTTCCTTCACAGGTTAGAGGCAAGATGGATCCAAAAGCAGAAAGGTGTGTATTTATTGGATATGACAACAATCAAAAGGGCTACAGGTTATACAACCCTACCAACAAAGGATTCTTGGTAAGCAGAGATGTAGTTTTTGATGAGAACAATTCATGGTATGAAGATTCATGCAGGAAGGTCAATTTACCATATGATCTTGAAGAAGATTTTCCAAAGCTTGGTAGAGAACAATCAAAGATTGAAGAACAAGACACCTCGGAGGATAATGAAGAATCTCACATGGAAAAGGTCAAAGCATGGAAGTCTAAAGGTAAAGCAAAATTGCAAGAACTTGGACATGAGGCAGAATCATCACATCATGGCCTAAGAAGATCTATGAGGGAAAAGAAAAAACCAGAAAGGTATGGGTTTGACACCTCATTAGTAACTAAACATTCTATCTACATAGCACAGGACATAAACCAAGAGGAGCCATCATCCTTTGAAGAGGCCAAAGCAAAATCAGAATGGAAGCATGCAATGAAGGAAGAGATTGAAGCACTTGAGGAAAACAACACGTGGGATTTGGTGCCCAAGACTTCATCCATGAAGGTAATAGGCTCAAGATGGGTCTATAAACTCAAGAAGAATTCTGATGGTTCAATTAACAGGTATAAGGCAAGGCTTGTAGCAAAAGGCTTTGCACAAACTCAGGGAATTGATTATGAGGAGACCTTCTCTCCTGTGGCAAAGATGCCTACTATTAGGGTTTTGTTTAGTATTGCCTCTTCCAAGAATTGGAACATACTTCAACTAGATGTAAAGAATGCATTCTTGAATGTTTGGATAACAGAAGAGGTATATATGGCACAACCACCTGGTTTTGAGAATCAAGTTTATCTTGATTATGTGTGTAAACTTAACAAAGCATTGTATGGTCTCAAGCAAGCTCCAAGAGCTTGGAATTTCAGGCTTGTTTCATTCTTGCAGGACAAAGGCTTTCAACCAAGCAAGGCAGATCCTTCACTCTTTATTAAAAAGAGTAATTCCGAGGTCATCTACCTATGTGTATATGTAGATGATATTATATTGACAGGAAATGATGCAGATGGTATGAAGAAGATCAAAGATCAAATGAGAGAAGAGTTCAAGATAAGTGATTTGGGTTCACTTACCTACTTCTTAGGTTTGGAAGTTGTCTACAAAGATCATGGTTTGTTTCTCACTCAAAGAAAGTACATTAAGGACATGTTGGCAAAATTCAAGATGCAAGATTGTAAGATTGCAGGTACTCCAATGGAGGTCAATCACAAATTGAGCTCACATGAAGGTGAACTCATAGAGGACATCACATCATATCAAAGTCTAGTGGGTAGTCTCAACTATGCCACATTGACAAGAGTAGATATATGTTACAATGTGAGTGTGCTAAGTCAATTTATGCACACACCAAGGAAACCACATATGGATGCTGCCAAAAGGATTCTCAAGTATCTCAAAGGAACCATAAATGAAGGACTTTATTATCCTTATGTATCTGATTTAGGTTTGAAGCTATTTTCTGATGCAGATTGGGCTGGCTCCAAGGAAGATAGAAGGAGCACTTCAGGTTATCTTACCTTTGCAGGTTCAAAGCTTATTTCATGGTCATCCAAGAAGCAACCCACAATTGCTCTCTCTTCTATTGAAGCTGAATACAGAGGTCTTGCAATAGCTACTCAAGAACCTATGTGGATGAAGACATTGTTCAAAGATCTTGGATTGGAGTTTGGAACTCCAACTATTTTTGGTGACAATATGAGTTCTATTCATTTGGCTGCTAATCCTATTTTTCATGCAAGGACTAAACATATTGAAGTTCATTATCACTATGTACGAGAAAAGGTTCTAAGCAAAGAGATTCAAATATCATATGTGTCCACTCATCAACAATGTGCAGATATTCTAACCAAAGCATTGGATGGTACAAAGCTTTGCAAATTCAAGGCTATGATAGGTTTGCAGGTAATCTTGGAAGATTGAAGACCTCAAGCATACTTGGCTTGAGGGGGAGCTGTTGGAGCAAGTCTATGACAAGCCTAAGTATTGGCTTGAGTCCCACAAAGTCATAGAAAAAGCCTTAAAATGAAGACTATGTAAAGTTCACTTGTGAACTATCTCTTGTAACTTTTTAAGAGTTTACTTAATGTAAAAGTGAAAGAATCTTAAGTGGTTGAGTCCACTTGATCAAGAATGGAAAGAGGAGCCACAAATTCGTGATTTGTGGTAGGTAGAGAATCAAATCAATCATTGATTGATTGGAGAGTGATTGAGGGAAGTTAGCCTCCCAAACTCAACTATAAATAGATGGCAGTTTTAGTCGTGGTTAGAGAGACCTATGTGAAGACCTCCAAGAGCTGAGCTTTATGCCATATCAAGGTGTGATTACAAGGCACACATATGTATCAGTAAGTCATTGTATTGTACAAGCAATATACTTTCATTTTCATGATTATTTGAGTTCATCTTTCCATGTTCTTGTGAAGTGTACTACTCACTGCCATTACTCTCAGTTTTATCAGTCAGCTTGCATAGATGTTTTCTCTGCACTTGGTGCATCATTTTCAGTGATTTAACTTGTAAAGTTAGCTCTATACGTCTACTATATGCTCACAAATTTTCATGCCATTTGGATGTTGCCATCTTCAGTTATGTTCATTTGAAGTCAACAGGGTCTGTGCATTTTCACTTCTCTGTTAGGTACCCGACTTTTTCACTCATCTTGTCAGAGCCATTTCTCAATGGTTACTTATCCAAAGTCAGTGATTTAAAGCTTGTTGGATTCAACTTACTATCTAGTATAACCATACAAATTTTCATATTCATTGAATTTCTAGATTTTGAGTTATGTTGATTTTTCTGCTCACTGGTCGCAAACTATAGCAGCCCGTGAAAATCGGGATGATGTCATCAGTTGTTAAAACTCATTCTCAGTGTGTGGTTCATTATTTTTGACGAAATTACTCTTGAAAGTTAGCTCTTTAAGTTACCTAGACTTACCCAAGAGGAATTAAGCTAATTGCTGCCGTGCTCAGAGAATTATGTAAAACACTGGACAGGTGTATGAACCAAGAATAGCAAGTTTTCACCTCTGAGCTAACTCCAACTTATCTGTTTTGATCTATATTTTTGAGAGTGATCTTCCAAGGTACATAGGGTGTCTAATACATCCATTGGCAAGCTAAAAGGGCCCACCATATACTCCTGGAGTTCATTTGGCTGGTGTAGATCAAGGATTTTGCAACACCTCTTCATCTTCAAGCACATACCTATCCATCTCTTCATAGTGGTATCAGAGCAAGGTTGGACAACATGGCAGATGGATTTCCTTCATCAATTGACAAATTGGACAGAGGTAACTACTCAGCTTGGTCATTAAGAATGGAAGCTTATCTCCAAGGTAGAAGTTTATATGGTTATGTGGCTAGAGATGAAGTTATGCCAAGTTTCAGGAACAAAAGTCAACCAACACAAGAAGAGCAAGAAAGATTGAGCACATGGTGCTCCAAGGATGCACTTGCAAGGTCTTATCTCCTCAACTCTATCTCAGATTTTTTGTTTCCTCACATTAGAAGTTGTAAGACATCTCAGGAAGTGTGGGATGCACTTGAAGCTTTCTTTTCTTCAAGTACTAAAGCTAGGAAGCATCAACTATGGCTGGATTTCACAACTCTCAAGAAGGCTCCCAAACAAAATGTGACTGATTTTGTCACAAAGCTCAAGGACATAGCGGATCAGTTGGGAAGCATTGGAGAGGTAATAGATGAAGAGCAAATTGTAAGGCCGGTGATCAATGGCTTGAAGGCAGATGACAAGTGGGAAGCATTCACCACAACTATGGATTTGTACATGGATATGCATGTACCTGATTTCAATACACTCATTGGACAACTACTTACTCAAGAGGCAAAGCTTATCAAAAATGGAGAAAGCTCTAAAGGTAATCAATCTTCAGCTTTATACACAGATAAAAACAAGTCCAAAGATAACAAAGGAAAGGCAAAGAAAGTGGATGATGAAGCAAGTACATATCAAGCTAACTATGCAGGTAGAGGAAGACATGGCAGAGGTAGAGGAAGAGGAGGTAGACAAGGCAGGGGGAGATCCCAAGACTCCAACTCATGTTCTATTTGTGGATTAACTAATCATACAACTGAAAATTGCTTTAGGAATTCTAGGAATCAAAGAGGAAGAGGCTACAATAGAGGAAGTTATGGCTACTCAAGAGGAAGGTTCAACAACTACCATGGCAACTACAACAACTACAATCATTCAAACTATAAAGGAGGCTACAAAGGAAGGAGAGACTACAATAACTACACAGAAGACTCAAACAAAGAGGATTCATTATTGATCATGAACATGGCTATGCCACAAGGTAAATCTGATGAGCATGTTTTCTACATAGATTCAGGTTGTTCAAATCATGTGGCAGGAAATGTGGCACTCCTATCAGATTTAGAAGATCCAAGGAATAAGCATGAGGTACAAACAAGAGATGATACAAAACATCCTGTGGAGAAAATAGGCAATGTCAAAGCACCTGATGGAAACATCAACCTACTCAGTAAGGTACTCTATGTCCCTACCATTACAAAGAATTTGATAAGTGTTGGGCAGATAGTAGAGAAAGGGTTGCAAGTCAGGTTCACAAAGGCAGGAGCATTTGTTGAAGATCCAAGTCAAGGATCCAGAAAAATTGCAAAAGGTGAAAAGACAGGTAGATTGTTCACATTTGAATTACAGGACACTAGAAACATTGCTCTCTTTAATTATGGTAGTCAGACACTCACAGAATTGGAAGTATGGCACAAAAGGTTAGCACATATTGGTGAAAGGTCATTAAAGCAAATTTGCAGGGACCAAAGTGTACTTGGACTCCCTAACTTGTCAAAACAACATATGATTTATAAGTGTAGTGCATGTCAATTTGGAAAGTCTCACAGGTTACCATTCATGAAGAAAGGTTATATGCATGGACATCTCTTGGAGTTGGTTCATACAGATGTATGGGGACCTAGCAAGGAAGCTTCCATATCTGGATCAAGGTATTATGTCTCCTTTATTGATGATTGCAGCAGATGGACTATCCTATTCTTTATGAAAAACAAAGATGAAGTTTTTTCATGTTTCAAAAGATATTTGGCTCTTGTGGAGAACCAAACAGGTAAACCACTAAAAAGGCTAAGGTCAGATGGAGGGGGAGAATACTTCTCCCATGAGTTTGATTTTTTTCTTCAAGAAAGAGGAATCAAAAGAGATGTAACTACAAGGTACACTCCTGAGCAAAATGGAGTGGCAGAAAGGAGGAATAGGACAATTGTTGAAGCCTGCAAGGTCTATGTTAAATGAAAAGCATTTACCTAATTACTTATGGGCTCAGGCTGTTTCTACAGCCACTTACTTGATTAACAGGTTGCCTTCAAAATCCCTTGATGGGATGACTCCATATGAGGCTTGGAATGGAAGAAGACCAAGCTTAGATCATTGTAAAATTTTTGGATGTATTGCTTTTGCTCATGTTCCTTCACAGGTTAGAGGCAAGATGGATCCAAAAGCAGAAAGGTGTGTATTTATTGGATATGACAACAATCAAAAGGGCTACAGGTTATACAACCCTACCAACAAAGGATTCTTGGTAAGCAGAGATGTAGTTTTTGATGAGAACAATTCATGGTATGAAGATTCATGCAGGAAGGTCAATTTACCATATGATCTTGAAGAAGATTTTCCAAAGCTTGGTAGAGAACAATCAAAGATTGAAGAACAAGACACCTCGGAGGATAATGAAGAATCTCACATGGAAAAGGTCAAAGCATGGAAGTCTAAAGGTAAAGCAAAATTGCAAGAACTTGGACATGAGGCAGAATCATCACATCATGGCCTAAGAAGATCTATGAGGGAAAAGAAAAAACCAGAAAGGTATGGGTTTGACACCTCATTAGTAACTAAACATTCTATCTACATAGCACAGGACATAAACCAAGAGGAGCCATCATCCTTTGAAGAGGCCAAAGCAAAATCAGAATGGAAGCATGCAATGAAGGAAGAGATTGAAGCACTTGAGGAAAACAACACGTGGGATTTGGTGCCCAAGACTTCATCCATGAAGGTAATAGGCTCAAGATGGGTCTATAAACTCAAGAAGAATTCTGATGGTTCAATTAACAGGTATAAGGCAAGGCTTGTAGCAAAAGGCTTTGCACAAACTCAGGGAATTGATTATGAGGAGACCTTCTCTCCTGTGGCAAAGATGCCTACTATTAGGGTTTTGTTTAGTATTGCCTCTTCCAAGAATTGGAACATACTTCAACTAGATGTAAAGAATGCATTCTTGAATGTTTGGATAACAGAAGAGGTATATATGGCACAACCACCTGGTTTTGAGAATCAAGTTTATCTTGATTATGTGTGTAAACTTAACAAAGCATTGTATGGTCTCAAGCAAGCTCCAAGAGCTTGGAATTTCAGGCTTGTTTCATTCTTGCAGGACAAAGGCTTTCAACCAAGCAAGGCAGATCCTTCACTCTTTATTAAAAAGAGTAATTCCGAGGTCATCTACCTATGTGTATATGTAGATGATATTATATTGACAGGAAATGATGCAGATGGTATGAAGAAGATCAAAGATCAAATGAGAGAAGAGTTCAAGATAAGTGATTTGGGTTCACTTACCTACTTCTTAGGTTTGGAAGTTGTCTACAAAGATCATGGTTTGTTTCTCACTCAAAGAAAGTACATTAAGGACATGTTGGCAAAATTCAAGATGCAAGATTGTAAGATTGCAGCTACTCCAATGGAGGTCAATCACAAATTGAGCTCACATGAAGGTGAACTCATAGAGGACATCACATCATATCAAAGTCTAGTGGGTAGTCTCAACTATGCCACATTGACAAGAGTAGATATATGTTACAATGTGAGTGTGCTAAGTCAATTTATGCACACACCAAGGAAACCACATATGGATGCTGCCAAAAGGATTCTCAAGTATCTCAAAGGAACCATAAATGAAGGACTTTATTATCCTTATGTATCTGATTTAGGTTTGAAGCTATTTTCTGATGCAGATTGGGCTGGCTCCAAGGAAGATAGAAGGAGCACTTCAGGTTATCTTACCTTTGCAGGTTCAAAGCTTATTTCATGGTCATCCAAGAAGCAACCCACAATTGCTCTCTCTTCTATTGAAGCTGAATACAGAGGTCTTGCAATAGCTACTCAAGAACCTATGTGGATGAAGACATTGTTCAAAGATCTTGGATTGGAGTTTGGAACTCCAACTATTTTTGGTGACAATATGAGTTCTATTCATTTGGCTGCTAATCCTATTTTTCATGCAAGGACTAAACATATTGAAGTTCATTATCACTATGTACGAGAAAAGGTTCTAAGCAAAGAGATTCAAATATCATATGTGTCCACTCATCAACAATGTGCAGATATTCTAACCAAAGCATTGGATGGTACAAAGCTTTGCAAATTCAAGGCTATGATAGGTTTGCAGGTAATCTTGGAAGATTGAAGACCTCAAGCATACTTGGCTTGAGGGGGAGCTGTTGGAGCAAGTCTATGACAAGCCTAAGTATTGGCTTGAGTCCCACAAAGTCATAGAAAAAGCCTTAAAATGAAGACTATGTAAAGTTCACTTGTGAACTATCTCTTGTAACTTTTTAAGAGTTTACTTAATGTAAAAGTGAAAGAATCTTAAGTGGTTGAGTCCACTTGATCAAGAATGGAAAGAGGAGCCACAAATTCGTGATTTGTGGTAGGTAGAGAATCAAATCAATCATTGATTGATTGGAGAGTGATTGAGGGAAGTTAGCCTCCCAAACTCAACTATAAATAGATGGCAGTTTTAGTCGTGGTTAGAGAGACCTATGTGAAGACCTCCAAGAGCTGAGCTTTATGCCATATCAAGGTGTGATTACAAGGCACACATATGTATCAGTAAGTCATTGTATTGTACAAGCAATATACTTTCATTTTCATGATTATTTGAGTTCATCTTTCCATGTTCTTGTGAAGTGTACTACTCACTGCCATTACTCTCAGTTTTATCAGTCAGCTTGCATAGATGTTTTCTCTGCACTTGGTGCATCATTTTCAGTGATTTAACTTGTAAAGTTAGCTCTATACGTCTACTATATGCTCACAAATTTTCATGCCATTTGGATGTTGCCATCTTCAGTTATGTTCATTTGAAGTCAACAGGGTCTGTGCATTTTCACTTCTCTGTTAGGTACCCGACTTTTTCACTCATCTTGTCAGAGCCATTTCTCAATGGTTACTTATCCAAAGTCAGTGATTTAAAGCTTGTTGGATTCAACTTACTATCTAGTATAACCATACAAATTTTCATATTCATTGAATTTCTAGATTTGAGTTATGTTGATTTTTCTGCTCACTGGTCGCAAACTATAGCAGCCCGTGAAAATCGGGATGATGTCATCAGTTGTTAAAACTCATTCTCAGTGTGTGGTTCATTATTTTTGACGAAATTACTCTTGAAAGTTAGCTCTTTAAGTTACCTAGACTTACCCAAGAGGAATTAAGCTAATTGCCTGCCGTGCTCAGAGAATTATGTAAAACACTGGACAGGTGTATGAACCAAGAATAGCAAGTTTTCACCTCTGAGCTAACTCCAACTTATCTGTTTTGATCTATATTTTTGAGAGTGATCTTCCAAGGTACATAGGGTGTCTAATACATCCATTGGCAAGCTAAAAGGGCCCACCATATACTCCTGGAGTTCATTTGGCTGGTGTAGATCAAGGATTTTGCAACACCTCTTCATCTTCAAGCACATACCTATCCATCTCTTCATAGTGGTATCAGAGCAAGGTTGGACAACATGGCAGATGGATTTCCTTCATCAATTGACAAATTGGACAGAGGTAACTACTCAGCTTGGTCATTAAGAATGGAAGCTTATCTCCAAGGTAGAAGTTTATATGGTTATGTGGCTAGAGATGAAGTTATGCCAAGTTTCAGGAACAAAAGTCAACCAACACAAGAAGAGCAAGAAAGATTGAGCACATGGTGCTCCAAGGATGCACTTGCAAGGTCTTATCTCCTCAACTCTATCTCAGATTTTTTGTTTCCTCACATTAGAAGTTGTAAGACATCTCAGGAAGTGTGGGATGCACTTGAAGCTTTCTTTTCTTCAAGTACTAAAGCTAGGAAGCATCAACTATGGCTGGATTTCACAACTCTCAAGAAGGCTCCCAACAAAATGTGACTGATTTTGTCACAAAGCTCAAGGACATAGCGGATCAGTTGGGAAGCATTGGAGAGGTAATAGATGAAGAGCAAATTGTAAGGCCGGTGATCAATGGCTTGAAGGCAGATGACAAGTGGGAAGCATTCACCACAACTATGGATTTGTACATGGATATGCATGTACCTGATTTCAATACACTCATTGGAAAACTACTTACTCAAGAGGCAAAGCTTATCAAAAATGGAGAAAGCTTTAAAGGTAATCAATCTTCAGCTTTATACACAGATAAAAACAAGTCCAAAGATAACAAAGGAAAGGCAAAGAAAGTGGATGATGAAGCAAGTACATATCAAGCTAACTATGCAGGTAGAGGAAGACATCGCAGAGGTAGAGGAAGAGGAGGTAGACAAGGCAAGGGGAGATCCCAAGACTCCAACTCATGTTCTATTTGTGGATTAACTAATCATACAACTGAAAATTGCTTTAGGAATTCTAGGAATCAAAGAGGAAGAGGCTACAATAGAGGAAGTTATGGCTACTCAAGAGGAAGGTTTCAACAACTACCATGGCAACTACAACAACTACAATCATTCAAACTATAAAGGAGGCTACAAAGGAAGGAGAGACTACAATAACTACACAGAAGACTCAAACAAAGAGGATTCATTATTGATCATGAACATGGCTATGCCACAAGGTAAATCTGATGAGCATGTTTTCTACATAGATTCAGGTTGTTCAAATCATGTGGCAGGAAATGTGGCACTCCTATCAGATTTAGAAGATCCAAGGAATAAGCATGAGGTACAAACAAGAGATGATACAAAACATCCTGTGGAGAAAATAGGCAATGTCAAAGCACCTGATGGAAACATCAACCTACTCAGTAAGGTACTCTATGTCCCTACCATTACAAAGAATTTGATAAGGGTTGGGTAGATAGTAGAGAAAGGGTTGCAAGTCAGGTTCACAAAGGCAGGAGCATTTGTTGAAGATCCAAGTCAAGGATTCAGAAAAATTGCAAAAGGTGAAAAGACAGGTAGATTGTTCACATTTGAATTACAGGACACTAGAAACATTGCTCTCTTTAATTATGGTAGTCAGACACTCACAGAATTGGAAGTATGGCACAAAAGGTTAGCACATATTGGTGAAAGGTCATTAAAGCAAATTTGCAGGGACCAAAGTGTACTTGGACTCCCTAACTTGTCAAAACAACATATGATTTATAAGTGTAGTGCATGTCAATTTGGAAAGTCTCACAGGTTACCATTCATGAAGAAAGGTTATATGCATGGACATCTCTTGGAGTTGGTTCATACAGATGTATGGGGACCTAGCAAGGAAGCTTCAATATCTGGATCAAGGTATTATGTCTCCTTTATTGATGATTGCAGCAGATGGACTATCCTATTCTTTATGAAAAACAAAGATGAAGTTTTTTCATGTTTCAAAAGATATTTGGCTCTTGTGGAGAACCAAACAGGTAAACCACTAAAAAGGCTAAGGTCAGATGGAGGGGGAGAATACTTCTCCCATGAGTTTGATTTTTTTCTTCAAGAAAGAGGAATCAAAAGAGAGGTAACTACAAGGTACACTCCTGAGCAAAATGGAGTGGCAGAAAGGAGGAATAGGACAATTGTTGAAGCTGCAAGGTCTATGTTAAATGAAAAGCATTTACCTAATTACTTATGGGCTCAGGCTGTTTCTACAGCCACTTACTTGATTAACAGGTTGCCTTTAAAATCCCTTGATGGGATGACTCCATATGAGGCTTGGAATGGAAGAAGACCAAGCTTAGATCATTGTAAAATTTTTGGATGTATTGCTTTTGCTCATGTTCCTTCACAGGTTAGAGGCAAGATGGATCCAAAAGCAGAAAGGTGTGTATTTATTGGATATGACAACAATCAAAAGGGCTACAGGTTATACAACCCTACCAACAAAGGATTCTTGGTAAGCAGAGATGTAGTTTTTGATGAGAACAATTCATGGTATGAAGATTCATGCAGGAAGGTCAATTTACCATATGATCTTGAAGAAGATTTTCCAAAGCTTGGTAGAGAACAATCAAAGATTGAAGAACAAGACACCTCGGAGAATAATGAAGAATCTCACATGGAAAAGGTCAAAGCATGGAAGTCTAAAGGTAAAGCAAAATTGCAAGAACTTGGACATGAGGCAGAATCATCACATCATGGCCTAAGAAGATCTATGAGGGAAAAGAAAAAACCAGAAAGGTATGGGTTTGACACCTCATTACTAACTAAACATTCTATCTACATAGCACAGGACATAAACCAAGAGGAGCCATCATCCTTTGAAGAGGCCAAAGCAAAATTAGAATGGAAGCATGCAATGAAGGAAGAGATTGAAGCACTTGAGGAAAACAACACTTGGGATTTGGTGCCCAAGACTTCATCCATGAAGGTAATAGGCTCAAGATGGGTCTATAAACTCAAGAAGAATTCTGATGGTTCAATTAACAGGTATAAGGCAAGGCTTGTAGCAAAAGGCTTTGCACAAACTCAGGGAATTGATTATGAGGAGACCTTCTCTCCTGTGGCAAAGATGCCTACTATTAGGGTTTTGTTTAGTATTGCCTCTTCCAAGAATTGGAACATACTTCAACTAGATGTAAAGAATGCATTCTTGAATGTTTGGATAACAGAAGAGGTATATATGGCACAACCACCTGGTTTTGAGAATCAAGTTTATCTTGATTATGTGTGTAAACTTAACAAAGCATTGTATGGTCTCAAGCAAGCTCCAAGAGCTTGGAATTTCAGGCTTGTTTCATTCTTGCAGGACAAAGGCTTTCAACCAAGCAAGGCAGATCCTTCACTCTTTATTAAAAAGAGTAATTCCGAGGTCATCTACCTATGTGTATATGTAGATGATATTATATTGACAGGAAATGATGCAGATGGTATGAAGAAGATCAAAGATCAAATGAGAGAAGAGTTCAAGATAAGTGATTTGGGTTCACTTACCTACTTCCTAGGTTTGGAAGTTGTCTACAAAGATCATGGTTTGTTTCTCACTCAAAGAAAGTACATTAAGGACATGTTGGCAAAATTCAAGATGCAAGATTGTAAGATTGCAGGTACTCCAATGGAGGTCAATCACAAATTGAGCTCACATGAAGGTGAACTCATAGAGGACATCACATCATATCAAAGTCTAGTGGGTAGTCTCAACTATGCCACATTGACAAGAGTAGATATATGTTACAATGTGAGTGTGCTAAGTCAATTTATGCACACACCAAGGAAACCACATATGGATGCTGCCAAAAGGATTCTCAAGTATCTCAAAGGAGCCATAAATGAAGGACTTTATTATCCTTATGTATCTGATTTAGGTTTGAAGCTATTTTCTGATGCAGATTGGGCTGGCTCCAAGGAAGATAGAAGGAGCACTTCAGGTTATCTTACCTTTGCAGGTTCAAAGCTTATTTCATGGTCATCCAAGAAGCAACCCACAATTGCTCTCTCTTCTACTGAAGCTGAATACAGAGGTCTTGCCATAGCTACTCAAGAACCTATGTGGATGAAGACATTGTTCAAAGATCTTGGATTGGAGTTTGGAACTCCAACTATTTTTGGTGACAATATGAGTTCTATTCATTTGGCTGCTAATCCTATTTTTCATGCAAGGACTAAACATATTGAAGTTCATTATCACTATGTACGAGAAAAGGTTCTAAGCAAAGAGATTCAAATATCATATGTGTCCACTCATCAACAATGTGCAGATATTCTAACCAAAGCATTGGATGGTACAAAGCTTTGCAAATTCAAGGCTATGATAGGTTTGCAGGTAATCTTGGAAGATTGAAGACCTCAAGCATACTTGGCTTGAGGGGGAGCTGTTGGAGCAAGTCTATGACAAGCCTAAGTATTGGCTTGAGTCCCACAAAGTCATAGAAAAAGCCTTAAAATGAAGACTATGTAAAGTTCACTTGTGAACTATCTCTTGTAACTTTTTAAGAGTTTACTTAATGTAAAAGTGAAAGAATCTTAAGTGGTTGAGTCCACTTGATCAAGAATGGAAAGAGGAGCCACAAATTCGTGATTTGTGGTAGGTAGAGAATCAAATCAATCATTGATTGATTGGAGAGTGATTGAGGGAAGTTAGCCTCCCAAACTCAACTATAAATAGATGGCAGTTTTAGTCGTGGTTAGAGAGACCTATGTGAAGACCTCCAAGAGCTGAGCTTTATGCCATATCAAGGTGTGATTACAAGGCACACATATGTATCAGTAAGTCATTGTATTGTACAAGCAATATACTTTCATTTTCATGATTATTTGAGTTCATCTTTCCATGTTCTTGTGAAGTGTACTACTCACTGCCATTACTCTCAGTTTTATCAGTCAGCTTGCATAGATGTTTTCTCTGCACTTGGTGCATCATTTTCAGTGATTTAACTTGTAAAGTTAGCTCTATACGTCTACTATATCCTCACAAATTTTCATGCCATTTGGATGTTGCCATCTTCAGTTATGTTCATTTGAAGTCAACAGGATCTGTGCATTTTCACTTCTCTGTCAGGTACCCGACTTTTTCACTCATCTTGTCAGAGCCATTTCTCA
>CM035441.1:18011950-18014450 GCA_020310875.1 Ceratopteris richardii
TTCTTGGATGACCAAGAAATGGCTTTATCACCTGCAAAACAAATATACCCTGAGGTGCTTCTCCTGTCATCCTTGCAACCTGCCCAATCTGCATCTGAGTAAACCTTAAGGTCAATATCTGATGTATATGGATAATACAAACCATGGTTCAGAGTTCCCTTGAGATATTTAATGATTTTTTTAGCTGCCTCAAGATGAGGTGCCCTGGGTTTGTGCATGTATTGGCTAAGTACACTAACACCATAAGATATATCAAGTCTTGTCAAGGTAGCATAGTTGAGACTTCCTACCATGCTTTGGTAACCTGTAATGTCCTTGATTTCTTCTCCTTCATGTGTACTGAGCTTGTGATTGACTTCCATTGGAATGTTTGATACTTTAGCTTCCTGCAAACCAAATTTCTTGACCATATCCTGTATATACTTCTTTTGAGTGATATATATACCTGTATCTGTATAAATCAACTCAAGTCCTAAGAAATATTTTAATAATCCAAGATCATTGATCTTGAATTCCTTCATCATTTGTGCCTTGATATGTCTGATTCCTTGAACATCATTCCCTGTAACAATGATGTCATCAACATAGACACACAAATAGATTACCTCTGAATTTGTCTTTTTGATGAACAAAGATGTATCTGCTTTACTCATTACAAATCCTTGGTCTTGTAGGTAGGTGGTCAATCTGTAATTCCATGCTCTAGGTGCCTGCTTCAAACCATATAGAGCTTTCTTCAATTTGCAAACATGATTTACCTTAATTGGGTCTTCATATCCAGGTGGTTGTGACATGTAGACTTCCTCTGAAATCCATCCATTCAGAAATGCATTCTTCACATCCAATTGGTACATGTTCCAATTCTTGGATGCAGCTACACTCACCATAACTCTGATAGTTGGCATCTTGGCCACAGGAGAAAATGTTTCCTCATAATCTATGCCTTGGGTTTGTGCAAAACCCTTGGCTACCAACCTGGCTTTATACCTGTTTATGGTTCCATCTGAATTCCTCTTTACCTTGTAGATCCATCTGGATCCTATCACCTTCATGGATTCTTTCTTGGGTACTAAGTCCCAAGTATCACTCTCCTCAAGAGCTTCCATCTCTTCATCCATTGCTTCCTTCCATTCTGGTTTTTTGATTGCTTCCTCATAGGTACCTGGTTCTTCACTCAAGAGATCCTTTGCAAGATATACTGAATGCTTTGTAACAAGAGAAGTATCATAACCATACCTAATTGGCTTCTTACTTTCTCTTTGAGACCTCCTCATAGCCTGAGTTGAAGATTCTGGAATATCCTTCATCTTTAGCTTTCCTTTTGATTTCCAAGCTTTGAACTCCTCAAGATTGATGGAGTCTTCATCATCTGATTCTGAATCTTCTTCTTTGATTGATTCCTGCTTGATTAGCTTTGGAAAGTCTTCATCTATATCATATGGTAGACTTACCTTCCTGCACTCATTTTCATACCATGAATCATTCTCATCAAAGATGACATCTCTGCTTACCTTGAAGCCTTTGTTTGTGGGGTTGTAGAATCTGTACCCTTTCTGGTTCAAATCATAACCAATGAAGATACACTTTTCAGCTTTAGGGTCTAATTTTCCTCTTACCTGTGAGGGTATATGCACATATGCTATGCAACCAAAAATTTTACAATGATCCAGAGATGGTCTCTTACCATGCCAAGCCTCATAGGGTGTCATACCATTAAGTGTTTTGGATGGCAATCTGTTTATGAGATAGGTTGCAGTAGAAACTCCTTCTGCCCATAAATAATTTGGTAACTTCTTCTCATTGAGCATAGCCCTAGCTGTTTCCACAATAAGTCTATTTCTTCTTTCTGCCACACCATTTTGTTCAGGTGAGTATCTGGTTGTAATCTCCCTTTTGATTCCTTTTTCCTGCAAGAATTCTTCAAAGTCATTGGAGAAATACTCTCCTCCACCATCTGACCTTAACTTCTTTAGTCTTCTACCTGTCTGGTTTTCAACAAGTGCAAGATACTTTTTGAAACAATTAAATACTTCATCTTTACCCTTCATAAAGTATAAAATTGTCCACCTGCTATAGTCATCAATAAAAGATACATAGTATCTTGATCCTGATATAGAAGGGTCCTTGCTAGGTCCCCAAACATCTGTGTGTACCAAGTCTAGGTAGTCTTGGTGCATGAATCCTCTCTTTGAATAAGGCAACCTGTGTGATTTACCAAATTGACATGCTCCACACTTATATATCATGTGTTGCTTGGATACATTAGGTATCCCAAGCACACATTGATCCCTGCACATTTGCTTGATGGTTCTCTCACCTATGTGTCCAAGTCTTTTGTGCCAAATCTCTAATTCTGATAAGGTTTGATCCTTGTAGTTGAACAAAGCAATATTTTTTGTATCTTCAAGCTCAAAGGTAAATAACCTACCTGATTTTTCTCCCTTGGCTATCCTCTTGAAACTGTTTTTTGGGTCCTCCACATAAACTCCATGTTGTGTGA
>CM035441.1:18041950-18084450 GCA_020310875.1 Ceratopteris richardii
CTGCAGTGCCAGGCATAACACACCCGTAGCGATGGCGTTGTACTCATATCATATACCAGATCGAAATTGCCATGCTCAAAGCCCGGGGTGTTGACATGTGGTGCCTTGACGCGTCGGAAGACTTTAAAAATCATTTGCATCATGTCAAAGATTTTGACAGTCATATGCGCCGCTATATCCTCCATATGCTTTAATCTAGGGAGCCAGTGGCGAATTGTAGCCATCATGTAGCCAACAGTTGGTAACTCAATGGGTGGCTTAAAATAGGGGTAATTCAACCAGTCTTGGCACTGCTTATTGTTTTGTACCTTAATAGCAGAGGCAGTCCAGGAGCGGCGTCGTGGCACTGGTTGTTGGGAGTGATGGTTGGATGCACTCAAGAAATGAGTTGGTGCTGCTATACCTGCTTCACACCAGCCCTCCTTTGATTCCAAAAATGCTTAGTATACTTGTTTAGCTTCCAAATGACACAAAGAAACCATATATGTACTTTGCAAATGATTTGTGTAATGACCAAATCAAAACAGACAACTTTGCACTTCACAAATTCTAGAAAACTTGCTATTTCTATAATGACACCTCCTCAATGTTATGCTCAGTGTGACCAGCACACTTGAAATTGAAACAATTCCTTTTGGGAGTATTAAAGTACCTTAGTAAGCTACCAATCACAAGTGGAATCACTCAAATTGATAAACCATACACTGAGAAATATGTTTAGCAAAATTCTAATTACCCCCGACTTTTTAGGAACTCTGCAGACACAGACCAGTGTGCACTTCGAAGCGGATTTCTCCCAATTGGCTGAATGAAATCTTTTGAGATTTTGTATGCTTGTAGAAGACCTTGAGCTGGTTCCAATGAGCTATTAAACTCTTGATTTGATTCAGTGAGCACTGCGTAATGCTCCTTGGAAGTTGACAGACTTGGAGTAGGAAACACAGACTAAACAGAGATGATGAATGTAAATCTTTCTATTAGTTCACATGAATATACAATCTCATTGGCTTGATAGATCTAGCCTAATGAGTTGGAGATGTGTAGGCTATGGTGTAGCACTCACACACTCTATGATCAATAGGATTTGCCTCGGGAATGGTGATAGGTTGCCCGCGACTTTTCAATGTAGCTTTTATAGAGTATGAGTTGAGATTTGAATTTGAATTCAAATTCAAATCTCCTATATTCTCTACTCTAGAATTAAGGAGATATTCTCTCCAATCATACCACCCAAAAAAACCACGACTAATCAATTAGGTGTGATTACAAAAAATATTCCAAGTCACAATGACTTTTACAATAAGTAAAAAGTGAGAACTCATAAGCATGAGTTTCTATGGCTCAATCTACAAGAGTTAATCCAAGCTTTATGTGATGTCTTCAAGTTACAAAATCAAAGCCAAGTGTGAAGGCTTGATTTACACCAACAGCTCCCCCTCAAGCCAAACACTTTGGCTTAAGTCTTCATCTCCTTCATCTTTAGTCTTCAATCACTTCCTGCAATCCAATCATGGATTTAAATCTGCATAACTTGTTTCCATCTAATGCCTTTGTAAGTAAATCTGCACATTGCATATTAGTAGACACATATGTCAATTGAATCTCTTTGCTAAGTAACTTCTCTCTCACATAGTGGTAATGAACCTCTATGTGTTTGGTTCTAGCATGATAAATTGGATTAGCTGCAAGGTGAAGAGAGCTAGTGTTATCTCCAAAGATAATTGGTGGTCTTGTATATAGACCTAACTCTGTATATAGAAGCTTCAACCAGATAGCTTCTTGAGTGGCATTGGCAAGCCCTCTATACTCTGCTTCAGTGGATGACAATGCCACTGTAGGTTGCTTCTTGGCTGACCAAGAAATGGGCTTATCTCCTGCAAAACAAATATATCCTGAGGTGCTTCTCCTATCATCCTTGCATCCTGCCCAATCTGCATCTGAATAAACTTTAATATCAATATCTGATGTATAAGGAAAGTACAAACCATGACCTTGAGTTCCTTTGAGATACTTCAAGATCTTCTTTGCTGCCTCTAGATGAGGTACCCTTGGTTTGTGCATGAATTGACTAAGCACACTAACTCCATATGCTATGTCAATTCTTGTCAAGGTAGCATAGTTCAAACTACCTACCATACTTCGATACCCTGTGATGTCTTGGACTTCTTCTCCTTCATGAGCACTTAGCTTTAGGTTGACCTCCATTGGAGTAGTAGATACTTTAGCATCCTGCAAGCCAAACTTCTTGACCATATCCTGCACATACTTCTAATGAGTGATGTATATACCTGAGTTGGTGTAGACTAACTCAAGACCTAAAAAGTACTTCAATAATCCAAGATCACTAATCTTGAATTCTTTCATCATCTGTCCTTTGATGTGTCTAATCCCATTGACATCATTGCCTGTAATGATGATGTCATCAACATAAACACATAAATAGATTACCTTTGTACTACTTCTCTTTATAAATAGAGAAGTGTCTGCTTTACTCATCACAAATCCTTGATCTAGGAGGTAGGTTGTCAACCTGTAATTCCATGCTCTAGGTGCCTGCTTTAAACCATACAGAGCCTTCTTCAATTTACAAACATAATGTACCTTTTTTGGATCTTCATAGCCAGGTGGTTGTGACATGTAGACTTCTTCAGATATCCATCCATTCAAGAAAGCATTCTTGACATCTAATTGGTACATATTCCAATTCTTGGATGCAGCTACACTCACCAAAATTCTGATTGTAGGCATCTTAGCCACAAGAGAAAATGTCTCCTCATAATCAATGCCTTGGGTTTGTGCAAAACCCTTGGCTACCAACCTAGCTTTGTACCTATTTATTGTTCCATCTGAATTCTTCTTTAGTTTGTAGATCCATCTGGATCCTATTACCTTCATAGAGTCTTTCTTGGGTACCAAGTCCCAAGTATCACTCTCCTTGAGAGCTTCCATCTCTTCATCCATGGCTTCTTTCCATTCTGGTTTGGTAATTGCTTCTTCATAGGTACCTAGTTCTTCATTCAACAAGTCCTTTGCAAGATATACAGAATGTTTAGTTACAAGTGATGTGTCATACCCAAATCTGATAGGCTTCTTCTTTTCTCTTTGAGATCTCCTCATTGCTTGTGTTGAGGATTCTGGTTTATCTTCTAGTTGCTTCATCTTCATCTTCCCTTTGGACTTCCAAGCCTTGAACTCTTCAAGATTTATTGTATCATCATCATCTGAGCTTGAATCTTCTTGCTGAATTGGTTCCTCCTTGGTGAGCTTTGGAAAATCTTCCTCCATGTCATAGGGTAGACTAACCTTCCTGCACTCATTCTCATACCATGAGTCATTCTCATCAAAGATGACATCTCTGCTTACCTTGAAACCTTTGTTTGTTGGGTTGTAGAATCTGTATCCCTTTTGGTTCAAATCATAACCAATGAAGATACATTTTTCAGCCTTGGGGTCTAGCTTTCCCCTTACCTGTGAGGGAATATGCACATATGCTACACAACCAAAGATTTTGCAATGATCCAGAGAGGGTCTCTTACCATGCCAAGCTTCATATGGTGTCATGCCATCAAGTGATTTGGATGGCAACCTATTGATGAGATAGGTGGCAGTGGATACACTCTCTGCCCAAAGATAATTTGGCAACTTCTTTTCATTAAGCATAGACCTAGCTGTTTCTACTATGAGTCTATTCCTTCTTTCAGCTACCCCATTTTGTTCAGGTGAGTACCTTGTAGTAATCTCCCTTTTGATGCCTCTTCCCTGCAAGAAATCTTCAAACTCATTGGAGAAGTACTCTCCTCCACCATCTGACCTTAGCCTCTTCAAGCTTCTTCCTGTTTGATTTTCAACAAGTGCAAGATACCTCTTGAAACAATTAAACACTTCATCTTTATGCTTCATAAAATATAAAATGGTCCACCTGCTATAATCATCAATGAAGGACACATAATACCTTGAACCTGAAATGGAAGGGTCCTTGCTAGGTCCCCAAACATCTGTGTGTACCAAGTCTAGGTAGTCTTCATGCATGAAACCTTTCCTTGAATAGGGTAACCTGTGAGACTTACCAAATTGACATGATCCACACTTGTAAATCATGTGTTGCTTGGATACATTAGGTATCCCAAGCACACATTGATCCCTGCACATTTGCTTTAGGGTTCTTTCAACTATGTGCCCTAATCTCTTGTGCCATATTTCTAACTCTGAAAGTGTCTGATCCTTGTAATTATACAAAGCAATATTCTTGGTGTCTTCTAGCTCAAATGTAAATAATCTACCTGATTTCTCCCCTTTAGCTATCCTTCTGAATCCATGTCTTGGGTCCTCCACATATGCTCCATGTTGTGTGAATCTGACCTGCAAACCTTTCTCCACAATCTGACCAACACATTTCCAATCTTAACAACAGAATGTTTAGTGTCATCACCTGTTTGTACCTGATGTTTGCCCTTGGGCTCTTCCAAATCAGAAAGTAGTGCCACATTGCCAGCTACATGGTTAGAACATCCTGAGTCAATATAAAATAAATGATCATCATTTGTACCTGCCTTGGAGGTCATATTCATGATCAATAGGGAGTCATCTTGCTCCTCTGTGTAGTTGTCGTAGTCTCTTCTATTTCTGAATCCACCTTGGTAGTTACCATTGTGGTTGTTGTTGTATTGATTGTTGTATCCATTGTAGCTTTGATGTTGGTTGAATTTGCCTCTCCCTTGAGAGTATCCACCTCTTGAGTAGCCTCTTCCTCTCTGATTCTTGTAGTTCTTGTAGCATTCATTTGTGGTATGATTAGACAATCCACAAATGTTGCATGGTGATGAGTTGTAGGGTCTCCCCCTACCTGATTTACCTCCTCTGCCTCTTCCTCTAGATGACCTACCTCTCCCTGCATAATTAACTTGAGAGGTAGAGCCTTCTTCATCCTGTTTCTTCCCTTTACCTTTATCTTTAACTTTCTTATCAGTATAGAGAGAAGAGGGGTTGTTACCTTTTGATTGATCTCCAGCCTTTGTAAACTTTGCTTCATGTGTAAATAGTTGGCCCATGAGTGTTGTGAGATCAGGGGTATGCATGTCCATATAGAGGTCCATTGCAGTGGTGAAACTTTCCCACTTATCATCTGCCTTGAGTCCATTTGTTACTTGCCTGACTATTTGCTCCTCTTCAATCTCCTCTCCAATGCTTGCTAATTGGTCTCCCACATCTTTGATCTTTGTCACATACTCTGAGACGGATTGCTTGGGCTGCTTCCTAAGGGTTGTGAACTCAATCCACAATTGATTCTTCCTAGCCCTTGTGTTGGAAGAAAAGTAGTTTGACAAGGTTTCCCAAGTCTCTTGGGAAGTCTTACAATTCCTTACATGAGGTAAAAGAAAATCAGATATAGAGTTTAAGAGATAAGACCTTGCCAAAGCATCTTTTGCACACCATTGGTTGAGTCTTTCATGTTCATCCTTTGTGGGTAGTCCTCTAGTCTTGAATGAGGGCAATTCCTCATCTCCTGATATGTATCCAAATAAACTTCTGCCTTGTAGATAGGTCTTCATTCTCAATGACCAAGCTTGGTAGTTGTTCCTATCCAATTTGTCAATGAATGAAGGGAATCCATCACCCATGTTTACCTTATTTGCTCTGATACCACTGTTGGGAGTGATGGTTGGATGCACTCAAGAAATGAGTTGGTGCTGCTATACCTGCTTCACACCAGCCCTCCTTTGATTCTAGTAATGCTTAGTATACTTGTTTAGCTTCCAAATGACACAAAGAAACCGTATATGTACTTTGCAAATGATTTGTGTAATGACCAAATCAAAACAGACAACTTTGCACTTCACAAATTCTAGAAAACTTGCTATTTCTATAATGACACCTCCTCAATGTTATGCTCAGTGTGACCAGCACACTTGAAATTGAAACAATTCCTTTTGGGAGTATTAAAGTACCTTAGTAAGCTACCAATCACAAGTGGAATCACTCAAATTGATAAACCATACACTGAGAAATATGTTTAGCAAAATTCTGATTACCCCCGACTTTTTAGGAACTCTGCAGACACAGACTAGTGTGCACTTCGAAGCGGATTTCTCCCAATTGGCTGAATGCAATCTTCTGATATTTTGTATGCTTGTAGAAGACCTTGAGCTGGTTCCAATGAGCTATTAAATTCTTGATTTGGTTCAGTGAGCACTGAGTAATGCTCCTTGGAAGTTGACAGACTTGGAGTAGGAAACACAGACTAAACAGAGATGATGAATGTAAATCTTTCTATTAGTTCACATGAATATACAATCTCATTGGCTTGATAGATCTAGCCTAATGAGTTGGAGATGTGTAGGCTATGGTGTAGCACTCACACACTCTATGATCAATAGGATTTGCCTCGGGAATGGTGATAGGTTGCCCGCGACTTTTCAATGTAGCTTTTATAGAGTATGAGTTGAGATTTGAATTTGAATTCAAATTCAAATCTCCTATATTCTCTACTCTAGAATTAAGGAGATATTCTCTCCAATCATACCACCCAAAAAAACCACGACTAATCAATTAGGTGTGATTACAAAAAATATTCCAAGTCACAATGACTTTTACAATAAGTAAAAAGTGAGAACTCATAAGCATGAGTTTCTATGGCTCAATCTACAAGAGTTAATCCAAGCTTTATGTGATGTCTTCAAGTTACAAATCAAAGCCAAGTGTGAAGGCTTGATTTACACCAACACTGGTCCCCAACACGGATTGTACTTCAAATGCAAAGGTGCCTTTACCCATGTACTCATCATCTCTGGATACTGATGTAGTAAATCTTTTCGCCACTCTGGTTGATAGATCCTTCCTTTCTGTGCATCTAGTGGCAAATCAGCCGCCTCGAATTGAGTTGCATGCGATGGTTTCTTACCTGTCTCTTTCTCAATGGCTAACTGGTATTCGGCCATTAACATGAAATACAGTTTATACTGTAGCTCATGCCCAGATATGTATCGTCGCGGGGCCCAATGAGCAAAGAATGGAGACTGTAATATTCTTTCTTCTATCATCGCCATGGCCTGTAATTGTGCCTCTACTCTCGCTGAGTGCGTTGTTCCAAGTTCCTCAATAGTCTTCATCCACACGGGGGTCGGAAGTTCGTACGTCATCTGACCTTCGGCCGTGACGCGTCCGCCTGGGATGGGTTGTGGCTCGTACGCTTCTTCAAACGTTTCCTCCACCGGGATGGTGACCGTTTCTTCTTCAGCTGGAAGCTCAGGTGGGGAATCTGGCCTTGGTGGTGCTTCATATACTGCAATCCTTGATTCAAGGTGTGATACCTGGGCGCGTAATGAGTTGAATTCCTCTAGGAGGTCAGGAGAGGGGTCCACAGGTGCTGGTATGTCTTGGTGTGCCGGTTCTCGTAACTGGAGTAATTTGTGATCTTCTTTGAGTTTCTGTAACTCCTCGTTCATGCGGTCGTATTCATCTAGTAATCTTACATGATCGTCTAGCAGCATCCTCATCGAGTCTGAAGGAATGGCTTTGAACCTACTAGGACTGAGTGGTTGGTCTGGGTGGTCGAGCGCTGCTTCTAAGTTTTCTCGGTTCTGATCCTGTAAGCGTTGGTTTTCTTCCTTGGCGGCTGCTAGGTGTCTTCGTAGTAAGCCCATGTTTCGTGTTAGCGTTGCATTGCGGACTGTCTGGGCTCTTAATAAGTTATCCAGGTCAACAGTGGCTTCCTTGGTCTTTTCTTCGCTTTCTAGTTCCAATTTGTGATAAGCCTCGCGTAATTCCTGGTAGCGGGTGTTCATAGAGGCATTCTCAATAGACAATAAATTAAGCTGCGACTGTAAGTCATTGGTTGTCCTCTGCAGCTGCTGATAATTATCACCAAGAGATGTGAACTCATCTCTTACTTGCGTCATACACATGAACATCTGTCGGAATGCATTATCTACAGTGGGTGATAGTATTAATGGGGTGCTAAATGCAGATGCAGTTGGTGTAGATGCAACGGGAATGGGGAATGGGGATGGGAAGGTGGATGATGTAGTGATTGTTGAAAATTGTGATGTGCTTAAAAATGTTTGTGCCGTGAGTGAAGTGAGTGATGGTGCTGTGGGTGGTGAGATGTCCATGTCAGTGGACGTATCTAGTGCGGTGACCGTGAATATGGGTGTGATCGTGGGTACTCTTGCTGGTGTAAATACGGGATTTACAAAGGTTGAGGGGTAATTTACAGGGGGGCTGGCTGGAGCAGCTTGGTGGAAAGGGGAAAGAGGGGTTACAGTGGGTCGGGGAGGTGAGACGGGGGAGAAGGTTAAGGGCGGTGGGAATGGGAAAAGGGGTCTTGGAGTTGTGGGGAAAGATGGGAAAGATTGATGAAGGAATGGGTTGGATAGAAAGGTGGGTGTGGGAGGGGGTAGACTAGGGCTAATGGGTGCGGGAATTGTGGGGTTAGTGGTCGTAAAGACAATTTCTGCAACACCACCGGCGAATGAAGATGTTGGTCTGGGGGAAGGAGGGTGAAGAGGGGAGGCTGGAGGGATGGGTGGTGATGGAGGAGCGGTTGGGGTGGTCGGTACTTCAGTGACTACTAAGGTTTGTATAGCTGTAGCGCGGGGTGGGGAATCTACAAAGATGGTTTCTACTGCCACCGAACTTTCGGGGACGAGGCGTGCCTCCCTGGCTTGTTCTGAAGATTGTGCGCCGGTTGGTACACGAATGTATTCGCCGGGCTTTGAAAGTAGTCGTACTCTGCGGGGGTCAAACTGTGGTAGTGGCTTTCTTTGCAAGTACCTGAGTGCTTCGTTGGAGCCTACTGATTTGACTAACTCTTTGAATCCTTTGATGTATGCGTCTTCGAATCCGCCTGTGACAAGTTCTTGTTCTATTATTGTTTGACTCTCTTCCTCTGTCAGCTTTTTGCGTGCCCAAACTTTTTCCATAGTTCTATACAGCTTCTTGATAGCTAGTGTGTAAGCTGCTGCCTCGTAAGTTTCATCTTCATGGGTACTTGTATCGCCATGTGTGTTTGTTTGTTGGCCTTGGCCATCTGTCTGTTCATGCTCTTGGGATTCATGTGTTCCCTGGCTAGCTTCGTCGTCTCCTTCGTCGTCATCGGTTGCTGTTCTTTCGTCATCAGAGCTGGACACGATCTGTCCTTGTGGCTGATCCCTGGGTGTGGTAGGGTAGCTAGGCCTTTCAAATTCTTGAGAAAACAATTGTCCTTCTGAAAACTGGAACTCATTGGAGAATGCATCGGGCATCTCAAAATCAAAAGTTTGGTCCAGTGGCTCTGCTTGTCCTGGTTCTAAATGGGGTATTGGAAAAGAGAAAGCTTCCGCACCAATAGTGGTGGGAAGTTCAGCTGCTGTGGTGATAGGTTCTGTGGTTGTGGCTGCTTGAGGTGCAACAGTACTGGTGGTGCCCTCCGGCGTAACTGGTCTTGATAACCGTATACGAATTGGTGGTACTGTGGGAGTGGCTGTTGTTGGTGACTGCTCTGGAGATGGTTGTGGCGAGGGTGATTCTGGGACTTGTAGGCACGGGATAGTACCTCTCATCCGCTTTTCGGCTCTGCCTTTGCTAGACTTTCTAGCCTTCCTAGTGGTGCCTTTAAATGCTTTCAGTTCCTCACTGGTCATGGCACGCTCAATTGGTAAGTCATACGCCAAGCACATATATATGATCCTGGTGAGGGCGCAGCACCCATTGATTACCTTCTTTCGCTCCCACCTATGTTGTGCCAAATAGAGCTGATCAATTATCCAGCTGGCTAGATCAACCGTTTGCGGTCCAGTACATGCTAAGTACAATCCAAACCAGATTCTCTTGTGAGGCATGGTAAAACGATCCTGAGCTGGGAAAGCAAAGTGCTGCATGCATATCCGTAATGGCTTAGAGAGCTCAGGTGTTATAGCAGAAATATCCTCCCATTTAGTAACATCACCACGTTTCATCTGCTCAGGGACGAGCCGTTCTCGCTCCGTCGGAGTATGCGTTCCATGTATTTTCAGAGCTGCGCGAATTAAATCTTTAGACAAATAAAACCTTCTGAATGGAGGATCATTTACCAAGGATGGTAACATGAATGTGCCAGGTAGATCCTTGTTTTCTGAAGCTGTTAAGGTGGTTACCAAGTAAAAACATCTGTAAAAATCGGGTTTAGGCAGAGGGTCGCTAAAATACTCTGTAAATCCCGCTCGTGCCCAAACGTGCGTTAGATCTTGTGTATTCTGTAGTCCTTCAAATTCTCTTGACAAGAACTGGTACTTGGTCCATGTGCGAAGATCAAATGCCAAATTGGCCTCAAATATGAAATCAGCGTCTGCTAAGGGTCCTGCTAGGCCTTGAAACCAATGAGAATTACGATGAATCTTCTCAGTATATCCTCTAGGAGGATCATCGATTGGCATGGGTCCTGGGAAACCTTGAAACTCTGGTGGTTTCATTGTAGGATAAGATTCCGCGAGTAATTCTCCAATACTGGCCATCGGTGCACTGGGGCTAGCTTCTGATGGTCCTGCTTCGGTTTGCATGATGACTGATGAGCTAATGGAAAAGATCTGCTACAAAAGATTAACACATTAGTATGGAAATTAATTATGATCCCATTAAGGTGAGACCGCAATCCCTTTCCATAACCGATGTGTAACCCGTGTAGCCAAGTGTCGTGAAGTGATTGATGCAATGATTATTTGCAAAACTAATGCAGGTCTCTAGACGCCTACATGGCCAGGTTATGCCTGCAATTCTTGATGAGCTTTTATTATGCATGATGTGGGGTTTGGGTGTATGAATTTATACAAGGTTTGGTTGAGGGTGAATTATTACAAGGGTGGAGTTTAAACGGGGTGGGAGAATTGTTAGATAATGGGGTACAAGAAGACGTTTGGATACGTTTAGGTATCCATTTCCTAAGAGTCTTTGGGTGGGTGGTGTGTTTCTGCTGAGGGACAAAAAGTGGTATCGGGTTTGGTGGTATTGAAGGATGAGAAGATTTCTGAGGGGTATATATTACATGGCTAGAGGGTTGGGCTATAATACATTGCTTGGGTACCCAAATCTGCATGGGTGTGGGTCGATTGATAAGATACTTCTTGGCGATCCAAATCTGCCGAGTATTTGTACTTGGGTAAGAAGATCGAGGGGACTTTGGATGCTGACTCTGCTTCTGTTGCAACTTTGTCCTGTTCTCGTCTGCAGTGTTGCCAATAGCCTGTAGTTGCTATCCTTTTGGCACCCATATTTGTTTCGTGCCACTTGTTCTGTGATGTTGATACTGCTGCTTTCTTTGCCTTGTCTCGTGTTGTCGTCGGTCTGGGTTCCTCTGTTGTGGTTGACTCGTTCGTGGTTGGGTTTGAGAGGTCCATTGGACGCTCTGCTTTGGAAAAGAAGGGAGATCCAACACTTGCGTGACCTGCCCATTAGGAAGTGATTCGTTCTTTATCTTTAATCTAGGCCAGTCCGCAGCAAGTTTGGAAGGATGAGCACCGCAGGGTGTTGTGCTCATTTGGCCGCTGATGCAATCCACCTGACCGCTGATTGTGTTCATCTGCCCTAGCGGTTGGGTAGCTGCCCCTTCTAGTTTGCAGGAAGCCCCAGGGAAGATCTCCTGTTGTCCTTCTGATTGACAATTGTCCCTAGCCAAGCCCGAGTGGGTTGGAGTAGACGTAACGTGACTGGTCTTGTTGATGTATGAAACACCACAAGAAATGAATTAATGTGACACTAGAACACCTCTATGGTCACCATTAACTCATTGCCACTCCAAACTTTGAGAAATGATAGCCTAAAGTGAGAACTTTGCTTCTACAGAAATTCCTAGTCACCGAAATAACATACCTTCAGTATTTTGCTAATTTCTCCTAGCTCAAGTATTATTTTTCCATGAAACTTTATAGGCTGAAACTAGAAGAGTAGAGCTTTCCAACAAGCTATCATATGCATCAAACGGATCTCTAGAACTCAAGTTATGGCTCTCACAAGATGACCCTGTATGACCTTCCAAAACTAGAAATTTTACCTGTTTTAGTAAGAGCGCCTGTTTAAAATTAGAATTCGATGCCTAGCATCGACTTGCAACGAGAATTCGATGTCGGGCATCGACTTGGGATGTTTTTAGCCACTT
The DNA here is from genome assembly GCA_020310875.1 of Ceratopteris richardii. Lineage (NCBI taxonomy): Eukaryota > Viridiplantae > Streptophyta > Polypodiopsida > Polypodiales > Pteridaceae > Ceratopteris > Ceratopteris richardii. The sequence goes on from CM035441.1 coordinate 18,054,054, forward strand.
TTCAGCAGGGATTCGATGCCGGGCATCGACTTCCCGCATAAAGTCTTGATCTTTTGGACACCAAAACTATAGGTGATTTCATGCACACTTACAATATGACTTATCAACTGGAATTCGATGCCAGGCATCGAGTTGCTCCAACAACATCATCTTTTCAAGAAGATTTGGCAGTAGATAGAAATCAGATATGAAGATAAGGACTTATCAAGTGAGATTCGATGCCACGCATCGACTTGCTTGGAAAACTTCAACCTTTCAAATCATTACACAGAAGACAAACACTGGAGATGGAGGAAGAAGACTTATACACAGAACTTTAACTAGTTCTTGTCATAACTATGAAAACTCAGAAGCTTACAAGTGCTTTCTCGCTCAGAGAAGCCCGACTATACTCAGTCATACAAAAATGAGTTCTTCTCACTTTCTCATTGTCTTCTTCCTTCTTCTTCTCTCCGCGTCAGTTAATACTAACTAACTTATATAGACTTTCTCATTCCCGTGACTTTTGAAAAACTTCTAGAACTAAAGTGAACTAACTTTACAAGTATAATACATTTGTGAATTTTTCCCTTCACATAGGCATGGGGTTTTCTTCCTAAGATTTGAACTTCAAATATATGTCCAATTAGTGATTGTTTCTCCAACAGGTCTGACCCAAGATCTTCCGGTCTTCCGTCGCATGCGTTTCATAGGGTCTAGGGTTACAAACCTCAATCGGAATGCAATTAGGGAAGTCAAGCGGTATCACTCGCTTCTGTTCTAAGGTTCCAATCTGTAAGGAGCCTTGTCTAAGATTTAGGTCCATTGAGTGATCGTATAGCCAATCTTGGCCAAGGATTAGGGGTTCTATCAGGTCGTCATCATGGCACACTAGTAGCTTCGCTGTCATGGTCACATCCTTAATGAGCATAGGAAGGTCCACCTCACCCATGCAAGGGGTTTCCATGCCTCCTAGGCCTATGAGGTATGCCTCAATTGGCCGCATTTCTATTCCTGAATCCTTATAGTGGGACCATCTAATCGCACTAGTCGCAGCACCTGAGTCAATTAAAGCCCTGAGCTCTTGGCAAGGGTTGCCGTGCTCTAGCCTGACTGTAATGAATGGTCTCCTGTCCACTATACTAGGATGAGTGGTTGACTTTACTTGACACATGGCCATGGGATATCTGGGTGTAGTTTCCAGATGGTTATAATGTTCTCTCCCTAGTCCTTGTCTTCTTAACTTCATGCGTTTAATGCGTTCTATTGCTTTTGCCTGAGCTTCCGCACGTATTCTATTTTCTCCTCCTTACGCTTCTTTGCCAACGTGAGTCGTCTAAGCATATCCTCAGTAAGAGGTTCCTGATATAGCTTGACTCTACAGCCACTAATATAATTAGGCATTATATCTCCTTCTAAAGTGGCTAATTGTACTGCTCCACTTGTCGAGAGTCTGTTAATGATCATAGGTCCATAACCTCGCTTTTCTAACTTACGTGCGTGTTGCTTTAGCGTATATACTAGAACTAAATCTCCTTCTTTTAGGCCTTTATCTTTCACATGTGCATCAAAATATGCTTTCTGTCGCTTCTTCGCTGCATATATTCCTGTTGCTGCCTTTAGCCTGGTTTCTCCTAATCGTTCCAAGTCCATTATTCTTGCTGATAATTCATGGCCGGTCCACTGATGTTCTTGTGCAACCTTAAGGGTCGGTATCAAGAAGTCCAAAGGAAGCACAGCATTCTGACCAAAAACCATATGAAAGGGAGTTGCATTGAGTACGGTCTTGTAGGCCACTCGATATGCCCAAACAGCGTGGTGTAACTGTTTGTCCCAATCTGAACGTTTGTTGTTCACGAGTTTCGTCAGTACGTTACAAAGGATCTTATTAGTGCTTTCAGCCTGACCATTGGCCTGAGGATGATATGGTGCGGATTTCTTGTGAATCACCATAAAATCCTGTAACAAATATTCAATGACTTGGTTTAGAAAGTGAGTGCCTCGATCGCTCACTAACTCTATAGGCAATCCATATCTTGTAAAGACATTCTCAAATAAGAATTTTGCAGTTGTGTGTGCATCATTCTTTTTCGTGGCTTTTGCCTCTACCCATTTCGTCAGATAATCTGTGGCAACAATAATGTATTCCGCATGTGTACCTTTTGCAGGGGGGTTAATGGGTCCTACAAAGTGTATACCCCACTTAGAAAATGCACGTCCGCCCATCATGGGTTTCAATGGCATTTCATCTCTGCGAGTAGGAAACTGAGTTCTTTGGCACACATCACATCTCTTAACATAGGTATGAGCATCCATGTGAAGAGTGGGCCACCATAATCCTGCAAAGAGGATGGCTTTGATTATCCTATCGGGTCCAAAATGACCTCCTGCAACACCTTGGTGTGCAGTCTCTAGTATGCTCAGATAATCGCTCTCATGAACACATTGTCGTAGATATCCATCTGGTCCTCTTTTGTAGAGATTATCGCCAATAAGTGAATAGTCGTGAGCTTCCTGCTCTAGACTGCGTTGTCGAGCTAAGGTTATTCCTTGAGGGAATGTGTTCGTCCTCAAGTATGTCACTAATTGTTCACTCCAGTCTAGTGTGAGAGACACATGATATAGTGTAGCATGCTCTACTGGTGGTCTTTCACAACAAACATTGCATTCCTTACACAACCTGTAGACATCTGCTTCCATCGAAGGCCAATATACTCCTAATCTATGCAGAGTCTGTAATGTTGGATGTTTTGAATGATGTTGCTTTAAGGCACCTATGTGTGCTAATTGCAACCAATTCGCATGTTCTGATTCATCTACACAACAAGCAAGAATCTTTTGATTATCCTGTTTATATATGCTTCCTGCCATTATTTGGTATCTCTGAGACTTTGTAATCTCTCCTTCTTTGATCTTTATCCTAGGATTCTTGGGTCCATATGTGAGAACGGGGACTATAGGCTTAGCCCATTCTGGTGTTATCTCAAGATTAAACAAGTATGCATCTGGTAGATCATCCGCTACTCCTTGAGGAGCTTCTCCTGAGGTTAATCTTGAAAGGTGGTCAGCTCTAAGATGTGTCTTTCCTTTCCTGACTACTACTTCAAAATCATACTCCATGAGTAATAGAAACCAACGTATCAGTCGTCCTGTGTTACATGGCTTGTTGACTAAATACAATAGTGCTTGATGATCTGTAAAGAACTTGAATTTGTTGGCCAACAAGTAGTGTCTAAACTTCTTTACTGCGTAGATCATCCCTAATCCTTCTCGTTCCGTCGTGGTGTAATTTCTTTCTGCTGCGTTCAATTGTCTGCTCGCGTAAGCTATGGGGAGATCTATGTTACCTTCATTCGTGGGTTGTGCTAACACACATCCTATGGCATAATTGGATGCATCCACATGTACATGGAATGGCTTACTCCAATCTGGGGTAGTCAATATAGGTGCTGAGCACAAGCGTCGTTTAAGTTCATTGAATGAATTTTCACATTCATCTGTCCATTCAAAATTGGTTAAAAGAGAGTACAAAGGCTTGGCTATGATTGCATACATGTGTATGAATCTCCTATAATATCCGCAATGGCCCATAAATGCTTGTACCTCTTTCACATTAGTTGGTCTAGGTAATTCTGCAATTACCTTCACCTTTTCTTCATCCGTAGAGATTCCATTTTTTGACACAATGTGTCCTAGAATTTTACCTTGTCTGACCATGAAAACGCACTTTTCTGGGTTCAAACAAACCTGATATTCTCGACATTTGTCAAATATTTGTCTTAACTCTGGGATATGTGTCTGTCTTACATTTGAATGTGCACATAAGTCATCGACATAAACTTCCAAACTCTTGCGTAAGAATTCCTTGAAAACATGACACATGAGTCGCTGGAAAGTGGCGGGTGCATTTGTTAAGCCAAATGGCATCACACGAAATGCAAATATGCCCCATTCAGTGGCAAATGCCATCTTGTGTTGATCTTCTGGAGCAATGGCTACTTGATTATAGCCTGAAAATCCATCAAGGAAGCTGTAAACTTCCTTGCCCGCAACTCTTTCCAATAGATGTTCTGTGATAGGAAGAGGATAACTGTCTCTAATCGTGGTGGCATTAACTTTTTTAAGGTTAATACACACACGCAATTTTCCATTCTTCTTGGGCACAACCACAATGGGGGATACCCATTTAGTGTGCTCAATTTCGTAAATGAATCCTGCTTCTATCAGCCGATCTATCTCCTCTTTAATCTTCGCAGCGTAGTTATCATTGTACGTGTACGGTTTCTGTTTTGTCGGTTTTGCATCTGGAGTCATAGGGATTCTATGAGAACATATATCTGGATCTACTCCTTTCAAATCTTTGTAACTCCAAGCAAAAACATCTCTATATTCGCGCAATAGGGCAACTAATTCTTCTTCTTCTTCCTTCATCAAATCATGCCCTATGTATGTACATTTTTCTTCTTCTCCTTCGATAGCAACTATTATTTTCTTGGTTTTCTCTCGGTTATCATATACTTGTCCGTCATTCGCTTTTCTATTAGGCATTCGTACCATGATTCTTCTATCTTCGATTTCATATTTCTTGAAGTTCTCGGGTACTTCAAACAAAGATTCTTCTTTTTCTGACATGGTTTCTTTCTTCTTTCTTTTCTTGCCTTCACTCTTGGTAGTCACCTCCCTGGCTAACCTCACCTCATTCGTAATTTCCTCGTGTCTCTGAGTGTGAGTCTCTACCTCGAAAAAATATTCTTCCTCTGATGCAAAGGGTGGGTCCATGATAATTGATTCTAAATCAAAATCGCTTGCATCCTCAAATGCATCAGTGTTAGGTTCACATTCTTCTAAAATTGCATCGCACATGATTGGCTCTATCGTGAAAACTGAAATGTCATAGCCATCCTCGTCACAGTGGGGTGTCCATTGTTCTTCATTGATGGCTACACCCATGGTTGCTAGGATTTTTGCCCAACCATGGGGTTCAAACTCTTCGTCAGGGAATACTACAGGTGCGTAAGCTGGATCTTGAAGGGTTCGTGGATGTTGTTCTGCACCTAAGGTCCTTGCTTCTAATCTTTCTTCCTCTTGTTTGGCCACTTTACACATCCATAAATGAGTATCCTCATGCAACCAAGAAGGGTCTGATTCTAATGAGTGCACGGATTCCGTCTCTACTGGTGTCTTATGGATGGTATTCCATTGTATTGGGGGTACATCTCGATGTGAATAGTCTTTAAGATTGACTTTGGTAGTCACCCCTAAATGTTGCAAGTACAAAGAATTGGTTCCCCAATCTTGTACAATTTGCAACTGACGCATGAATGGTCGTCCCAATATCATCTCATAAGCATGATTTTTTGCAAAGTCACAAATGGCAAAGGTATGCTCAAATTCTACACCACAAGTGGTGAGAGATATGCCTTCTAGTAAGCCTAATGGTTTTTCTATGTGTCTGTCAGCCATTTGTAGCTTCATCCTGGTGGGTCTCAATGCTGGCTTACCCCAACGTTTCCATAAAGCGGTGGTAGCGATGGCTACGCCGGCTCCTGAATCTAAGATGGCTTTCGTGGTGTAGTCCTGATGGGTTATCGGAAGATAAGTGTTACCTTCCTCTCCTTCGCTTACATCTCCGATCTTTTCTACGGGTATTTCTGGTACCTTATTTTGTGATCCTATTTGTGAGGGAGTTGTAGCAAGCTCGGGGAATTGATATGCTACATGTTTCCACAGTTCTGGTTTAACCTTCAATAACTCCTCCAGAGTAAGGTTACATTGTACTTTAGTGTTCTTGATCACTTCCGTGTTTCTAGGGATTACTGATTCTTCATTCCTCACTATTATTGTGGGTGCTCTCATACTAATAGACTTTGCTTCCCAAGGTCCTGTGAACTGAGGTAATTCTTGTAAAGAATTAGATCCAAATCTTGTGTTTTCACTCAGTTGTTCTTCCTCTACACCATCGTAAATGGAGGGGATGTCTTGGGGAAATTGTTCCTGCAAGTCATCTATTTCTTGAATAGGAGGATGGGTTCCTTGTTCCTTTCTCCATTTCTCTTCTTGATCTCTCTCAAAAATTCATGTGAATATTTATGTATGGAAGACAAATTGTCTTGACTTTCTGTATTGGGTACTTGAGACAGGGATGGTGCATTCCTTTCTTGTGTCTCTGGGCCAATAGGGTTCCTATGCTGATCCTTTTTCTCTTTGCTTTCAATCAAGTATTCTAGCCTCTCCATTAGTCCTTGAAAGTGTAATTCCGGTTTTGCCATGTTATTCCAATTGAGATATCTAGAGGCTTCGAACAAAGCTTGTGCTAGTTCTACCATCTTCATGCAAAGTTTAGTTCTCTCAATTTCTAGATCAGCTCGAGGGTACTTTTTGTTCATTTCAGCTACCTGAGGTCCCTCTTTTAATCTAGCCTGATATGCACGAAACATCATGTCTAGATTCTCTGGTATGGGTTCTGCTAAAACTGATCCTGATTTCTGAGCTGGATTCTCTTGATTCAATTCCTGTGAAGTCAATTCTAGGATTTTGGCTCTAGATTCCTTTAAACTTCCTTCCAACTCAGTTATCTTTTTACTCCATTTTCTCTTTATTCTTTCTCTAGAATCTTTCCAAGATTTTGTCTTTTTACTGCTAGATTCTGCAACTTCACTCGTTTCGGCTACTTTCTCCTGATTAAGCTTTTGGTTCTGTAAGAGCGCCTGGGCTCTTGTTATAGCTTGGATAGGCACGTATGTAGGGTTGGATCCATCTGCGTTGTTCACAATACCTATCACATTGATCGGTGTCACATTCGAAGCGTTAACTGGATTTTTAGGACAATCTTTGATTATGTGCTCTTTGCCACAATTGGCACAATAGCCTTGGATGTTATAGTATTGTGATTGCCCTGCTATTGGAGGATGTGGACAATCCTTTATGAAGTGATCTCCTTGGCACCTAAAGCATGGTCCTCTAGGGCCCTGTGGTCTCTGTTGTCTTAATTGGGGCCATGGATTTGGATTTGTGTACATCACATGAGCGTAGTCGGGCTCCCAACTAGGTTCCACTGGTGGACTGTCGTAATGATATGTCTCCACGTGTTCTGGTGACTCCGTGTAATATGCGGGTGGACTATCTACATGTGTAGAGTCAAAACTGTTTGAGTTCGGGTCACTTTCCATGATCAAAGGTGAAGAAGGCACTAAGGCCCTACTTAGGCTCTCTTCTGCAGCAGCGTATTTGACTGAGATGACATTCGCTGGTGGGGGTGGCTGCTGAGCTAAGACAGGTTGAGGTCTCCGTTGAGCCTGGTATGGGTAGTTCTGAGGAGGCCTATAGTAATGAGGCTGAGCATTGTATTGGCCTTGATACCTACCTGGCTGCGGGTATCCTTGCGGGTAGTTCTGTCTCACGGTTTGTTTGTTGTACGGGCAGTCATGAGCCGTATGATTCGTGTATCTTCTCTCAATTGTACAGTATTGGCCACTAGGGTTGGCTTGAGGTTGTGGTGCATTGGGACACACATTTGCCATATGTTCACCACCACAGGTGTAACAACGCTTGTTCATTAGCACCCTAGGTTTACTAGAAACTCCTAATTTCTGGGCCACTTTTTCTGCAAGGTCTTCTATTGAGCTAGACAATTTTGTGGATGCTAGAGATGAACAGTCTGAGTCCTTATAGACCTTTGAGAGTTCCAACTCGTCTCCTAAGTTGTCCTCAATGTCTATGCATATTCTCACACATTGCTCTAGCGTTCTGGGTTCTTTTAGGTACACGTAGGAGCGTAGTTTAGAGCTCAACAAGCCATCTAGAAACAATGACACTTGCTTGGCTTGTGAGGGTAGCTCTTGCATTGGACATCGTTCAACATATTGTCTAAACCTACGTCCTGCCAGTCTTACTGTTTCTTGAGGGGTTTGTTTGAAGCTATGAATCAACGAAGACGTGTCATGTCTAATCCCACTTTTAGAGAATTCAGTGATGAATGACTCTAAAAAGTGATGGATGTCTCTAAATTGCCTTTGTTGCAAAGGTTGGAACCAAGTCAAAGCGGTATTCTTTAACGTTAGCCCAAATGCATTGTATTGCGTGAACATGTCTTCGACTTGTTCTGCTCTTAGTACTTGCTTGAATTCTACAACATGGTCATAGGGATCTCCTGTCCCATCAAAGTAATTCTTCATGGATTTCACTAATTGAGTGGGTCTCAATATTCTTGCGTGTTCGCGTGGTCTAGGTAGAGGAAAATCATCTCTACCACCTAGTACTCCATGATCTCTTTGTCGATCTGCTCTATTAGTGTTCGTGGTTGTTCTATCTCTCCTTATGGGATGATTAAAGCTTACTTCCGGTCTCTCTTTATTTCCCTCTCTTTGATTTCCATGGACTGAGGATGTTCCTGCCCCTTGTTGACTTGTATTCATGTTTGTTCTAGATAGAGGGAATACCAATTCACCTCTCCATGTGTATGTGTTTTTAGCGCGGTCAGGCACCACAAAGACTCTTTCTGAAGTCTCATCCAGGTATACAACCTTTCCAGGTGTATCCGGGTCCTTGAACTCGTATATCGTGATGATACCTACCTCACTAAGTATTTATGTCTTGTATCTCCAAAAGGCTTCATCAGTTTCTTTATTTACAAACAACTCTATGCTTCTGTTATCCTGAGGGATCCATTCTGGGATTAGTACTCGTGTCAGTACAGATTTTCCTCTAGGTGTTCTAGGCTCTTCTAATGGTTCTTTTCCTTGAGATTTTGCTTCCGTCTCTGGTTGAATCACGCCAAACTCGCTGGTATTGTTTGGCTGTGTACTTAAGATGTACATCGTTCCTTCCTTGTCTATGTACGCGTCTCTCTCGAATTTCACCACTGGACGTTCTAATCCAATGGGTTGATCGGGGTTGTGCATTTGCACCACTTGCCTTCGCAAACCATCCTCATAGATGCGAGCACCTAAGCGGTTGGTTCGGAGAAACTCTAGTTGCGTTCTATTGGGTCCTTCTGGTTTCTCTAAATAGGCTACATTCGACCCTTCTTCTGGTCTTTCTGTGCTAAATGCCATCTCTGAATCACTAGTATCTGAGCTCTCGTAGGGATAACTAGTGTTCAATTGTTGAGCCCACGATCGTGCAGTAGTTCTTACACTTGCCTCTGATGATCTAAGGCTTCGCCGGTCTGACTTACCTATATGTTTGCCCGATCTAAGGTTCATTAATTTTGTTCCTTGCACACTTAGTACACGCTCAGATCGTCAGTGATTCTTTGTTATTACTTTCTTGATTCTTTTTAGATTTCTTTAGATTCTTGTCTTAATGTATGCGTCAGGAATTCGACTTTCCGTTATAGTTTTGAGTTCTCGTTCCGTCAGACTTAGGTTCTTTCCTTTAGGTTTTCGTGTCACACACCTTTACTTGTAGTCTTAGACTTGAAAGAATTAAATATCTTGAACTTGAGGCGTTCCTATCGTCGTTAATCCACAACACTACCGTTTAGCCTAAGCTAAGAATTGACTGAGAGGGTTGAGTAATCTTCCAACCTCGAGTCAGCTTTTCTGGTTGCTCTGATGCCCAAGAAGCCGCGCTTCCCAAGCTTTATGCCCTTCACTGCCTTGCCTTGGTTGCCTTTGATTGCCCTTGCTAGACCTGGAAAAATCCAATATTAGACCAATTCACAGTTGGATGATCAAGCACTTGAGTATATACACCTTTTAAGTCCCTTTCCTTTTGCCCAACTTTTCAATGTTTGCCCCCTGGCTTTCTAGTCCCAAACTAGGTCAAACTCAAAATAGCTTATCTAAAAAACGGACTTCGGATGAAAAAGTTATGACCGTTCAGGCCCTGGGGGGTAAAAACTGACAAACAGGTTTTTCTCCAAATATGAGCTAAGGGGTCTCCTATGAGTATAATCACCCAAAAATTTCCCAAAAATAGCCCCAAAATTGGCCAAAAAATGAAACCCTAAAATTTGCGATGGGGGTGAACAATCGCGATGGTGTGACACAATCGCGATGGTCTGAGACCGTCGCGATGGTCCACCAAACTAGGCGTGAGGGTGAACAATCGCGATGGCGTGAAAGTGGACAATCGCGATGGCGTGAGTTTGAACCGTCGCGATGGCTCGATCAGGCGGACAATCGCGATGGCGTCAGTCAACGGTCAACGTGAACAATCGCGATGGTCCAAAGTGAACCGTCCCGATGGTCACAGATGCGATGGCTTGAGCCAATCGTGATGGTCTGGGCGCGATGGCGTGAGCCAATCGCGATGGTCCGAATTTTTGAAGTGTCGCGATGGTGTGAGGGTGTCGTCGCGATGTTCCAAAAAATGAACCGTCGCGATGGTCTAGCTTGCCACGTGGCACCGTCGGCGCGATGGCGTGAGCCAATCGTGATGGTGTGGGGTCAACCGAGCAGTCGCGATGGTCCGCGAACCATCGCGATGGTCCAAATGAACCGTCGCGATGGCATGAGACCGTCGCGATGGTCCGACCGAGCCGTCGCGATGGCGTGAGCCAATCGCGATGGTGTGACACAATCGCGATGGTCTGAGACTGTCACGATGGTCCACCAAACTATGAATTTTTGAGATGTGCCTGTGGATTCGTGCAAGCGCAAGGCTCGCCTACACGCCTGTGTGGTCGCTTACCAAAAATTCCGAAGTTTGCAGACCATCGCGATGGTCTGACACACTCGGAAATTTCTGACAGAAGGTGATTTTCTTACCTTTTTGCAGCCTTCCTGATGCACTGGAGTACTGTTCCTGCAAGAAAACTCAAGAAAGCCAAAGCACATGCAAGCACAAAAGCTCTCTCTCACTCTCTCGCATGCACAAATGAGGGGAAATGAGGAGAATGGGTGGATATGGTGAATTTTCTGATTTTTTTGGAGATGAAGATGATGATGCGGTGATGAAGATGGAGTGTGGGGGAGGTGAAAAACACTAAAAACTAAGAAAAAACAACAACAAAAACTGAAATTTTTACCTTCCAACGCCACTTCTTGCTATACTCTTACCATCACACATTCGTCCTAGACTCGATCCCCGGCAACGGCGCCAAATTTGGTGTTGCTCTAGCACAATGGTGAGAACCACGTTAAGAAGCTCCACCTCCTTAATGTCAATCCGCGGAAGAGATAGGAGTGATATGAAGATCGTGAATGTGAGATGAAGTGAGAGTGAAGGTGAGAAGCATAGAAATGCACACACACATGCACACACACTACGAAGAGACAAGCAAGACACAATGGAAGGTGGGAATACACATACACATACACATACACACACACATACACACACACATACACACACACACACATACACAGACACAGACACACACACACACATAGACATACACATACACATACACATACACATACACATACACATACACATACACATACACATACACATACACATACACATACACATACACATACACATACACATACACATACACATACACATACACATACACAGACACAGACACATACGCATACGCATACGCATACGCATACGCATACGCATACGCATACGCATACGCATACGCATACGCATACGCATACGCATACGCATACACATACGCATACGCATACGCATACGCATACGCATACGCATACACATACGCATACGCATACGCATACGCATACGCATACACATACACATACACATACACATACACATACACATACACATACATATACATATACATATGCATATACATATACATAAGCATACACACACATATATATGTGTGTTTGTGTGTGTATGTATGTTATATACAGAGTTGTTTCTTGACATGTTAGCTATCTTTAGGTGACATTAGTGACTATTGTGGCTGATGTGGTGTTACTCATGGGGGTAGTTGATGGCGGCATTGGAGAAAATCAATCTTGATGCACCAATTATCTTTAGGTGATGTTAGTGACTATTGTAGTTGACGTGGTGTTACTCACGGGTAGTTGATGGGGGCATTGCAAGAAATCATATTTTTGTTTCTTCAAGGTGGGACATTGCCCACCCTATTAGGCACTAGTGCAACATTCAACAAGTTCATTGAAAGGTAAATGGCAATAACCTGTTAATGGTGAATAATGCACACATTTGCATAGAAACACATTTGGCGTGCAATGTGTAGTGCATTAATCTTTAGTTAAAATCAATCAACATGTATGATCATTAATGTTTATGTGCATAATGCACACATGTGCATGCGTAGCACATTGTATTTGTCTGCCTGGTCCTGTGGGCTGCAAATTCTAGTGCACAGTGCATTATTGATGAGGTAACATCAACAATAAACTATGATATGGATGTGCATAGTACACATGCTTACATGTATGGTTGTATAGCTAAAACTGGGGCCCTACAAGTTTTTTGGCATGGCTATATCTTAAGTGTAATTGCAGGCAGACACTACTAGTGAAGACCACGAATTTCAGAAAAGGATAATTTCATAAGCTTAGTCTTTGAAGGCCAATTCCACAAATTGGTCTTTCTAAGAATTCATCCTGTGGAATTGGTCTTTGTGAGAATTCATTTGAAGCAAAATTGGCTGAAAGACTATTTTTCTAGATAGGACAAATTTCTCAAATTAGTGTTATGAAGGCAAACCAAAGATAAGGGAACCACTTGGAGTGATAGAGCAAAAAAGAGAGTGAAGAAAAAGTGAACACAGAAAAAGAGTGGAGTCCTCAAGAGTTCCGGACTTGACAGAGCCCACAGTACCAGACTTGCAGAGTACTAGAATTACAGAGTACCGGACTTGGCAGAGTACGCAAAAGTGGTGGAGTAACCACTCAACAAAGAGAAGCTTATATAAAGGAAAGAGATTTGATGACATAGGGGAGATCAGATAAAAGAACTCGAGGAAGTGTGTGGCTACTCTCAATCTGAGCACAACCAAGGACTTAGACAAGAGGCCCTGGTCTTATCACTATGGACAAGCAGAGTAAGTCTATGAGGGATGAGTGCTTAATAAAGACTAGTATACTTCACTAGTATCTCGAGTTGATTTGAGTTTTGTTTTATAGTGAGTTTGTGAGTCTGTCAAAGTAGGAGATTGTGAGTTTGTCAGAGAAGGAGCTGCCCCTTGCCCTTTCTATTGTGATTGTACCAACCATCTTGTATACTTGCATGCTTATGATAAGAGAGTGATGTTTTTGTGACTGCATTTTTTATTTTCTTCTGTTTGGTTTGTGATTTCTCTTTTATGATTGTGCAAAGCAACACAAAGTGCATACTGCACTCAAAAAAAGAAACCACCTCGAGCAGTGGAGAACAATAATTTCATCTACAGGTGCCCAATTTGGCACCCACAATGGGACCTGCTTTGCATTTCTTCTCTTCTATTTTTTTTCCATTCAGTCTCTATTTTTTAAGAATTAGTGTTTCTTTTCATTCGGTCTTTGTTTTTTTTTTTAAGAATTATCCTTGTTTAGGATTAGTCTTTCAAAAGGGTTCTCTCAAAATTAGTTATGAATTATTCCTTAGAATTAGTCCTCCAAATTAGTCCCTCGAATTAGTCCTTCAAAATTAGTCCTTCAAAATTAATCCTCCAAAATTAGTCCTCCCAATTAGTCCTTCAAAATTAGTCCCCCAAATAAGTCCTTCAAAATTAGTCCCCCAAATTGTTGGTGCAGTTCAAGCCTTCACCTTTGGCTTGGAACCCTTGAAGGATATCCCCACATGAAGCAAGAGTCATAGGAACTTGTGCTTATGGGCTATTACCATTTTACTCCTTGTAAAAGTCTAAATGACTTGGCATTATGTATACACACCTAATTGATTAGAGTCGTGGAATTTGTATGGTGTAATTGGAGAGAATATCTCCCTACTTTTAGAGGAGTGATTAAAGGGAGCCAAGAATTCAAATTTGAATTCAAACTCTCACTCATTTCTTATATAAGTTGTACTTGAAAAGTCACAGGGGTCCTTCACTTTTCCCGAGGCTAATACTCTTGATCATAGAGTGTGTGAGTGCTACACCATAGCCTACACATCTCCAACTCATTAGGCTACATCTATCAAGCCAATGAGATTGTACATTCATGTGAACTAATAGAAAGATTTACATTCACTATCTCTGGTTTTCTCTGAGTCATCATCTCCAAGTCTGTCAACTTCAGAGGAGCATATCTTAGGATCTACTGAACCAAATCAAGTATTCAAAGCACATTGGAACCAGCTCCAAGTCTACTATACACGTACAAAGTTTCAAGTCAATTGGATCAGCCATCTCGGAGAAATCTTGCTCGAAGTGCACACTGGTCTGTGTCTGCAGAGTTCCTAAAAAGTCGGGGGTACATATAAATTTGCTAAAGTGATTTCTCAGTGTGTAGTTTATCATTTCCTTTCATTCCACTTGAAAATGGTAGCTTGTTAAGCTAATTTAATATGTCCAGAAGGAATTAGATCAATTGTAAGTGTGCTGGTCACACTGAGTGAAAGACTGAGCAGGTGTCATTACAGAAATAGCAAGTTTTCTAGAATTTTTGAAGTCTCAAGTAGTCTATTTTGATTTGATCATTTCACATATCACTTGGAAAGTACATATATGCTTTCTTGGTATCATTTGGAAGCTAAGCAAGTGTACTAAGCATATCTAAAGTCAAAGAGGGCTGGTGCAAAGCAGGGTTAGCAGCATCTACTCAATCTCTTGAGTGCATCCAACCATCACTCCCAACAGTGGTATCAGAGCAAATAAGGTAAACATGGGAGATGGTTTTCCTTCATTCATTGACAAATTGGACAGGAACAATTACCAAGCTTGGTCTCTAAGGATGAAGACCTATCTACAAGGAAGGAGCTTATTTGGATACATATCAGGAGATGAGGAATTGCCCTCATTTAAAACTAGAGGACTACCCACCAAGGATGAACATGAAAGACTCAACCAATGGTGTGCAAAGGATGCTTTGGCAAGGTCTTACCTTCTTAACTCTATATCTGATTTTCTTTTACCTCATGTAAGGAATTGTAAGACTTCCCAAGAGACTTGGGAAACCTTGTCAACATACTTTTCTTCCAACACAAGGGCCAGGAAGAATCAACTGTGGATTGAATTCACAACCCTCAGGAAGCAGCCCAAGCAATCAGTCTCAGAGTATGTGACAAAGATTAAAGATGTGGCAGACCAATTAGCAAGCATTGGAGAGGAGATTGAAGAGGAGCAAATAGTCAGGCAAGTAACAAATGGACTCAAGGCAGATGATAAGTGGGAAAGTTTCACCACTGCAATGGACCTCTATATGGACATGCATACCCCAGATCTCACAACACTCATGGGCCAACTATTCACACATGAAGCAAAGTTTACAAACTTAAGGCAGGAGATCAATCAAAAGGTAACAACCCCTCTGCTCTATATACTGATAAGAAAGTTAAGGATAAAGGTAAAGGGAAGAAACAGGATGAAGAAGGCTCTACCTCCCAAGCTAATTATGCAGGGAGAGGTAGATCATCAAGAGGCAAGGGCAGAGGAGGTAAGTCAGGTAGGGGGATACCCTACAACTCATCACCATGCAACATTTGTGGATTGTCCAATCATACCACAGATGAATGCTACAAGAACTACAAGAATCAGAGAGGAAGAGGCTACTCAAGAGGTGGATACTCTCAAGGGAGAGGGAGGTTCAACCAACACCAAGGCTACAATGGATACAACAATCAATACAACAACAATTACAACCACAACCACAATGGTAACTACCCAGGTGGATTCAGAAACAGAAGGGACTACAACAACTACACAGAGGAGCAAGATGACTCCCTATTGATCATGAATATGACCTCCAAGATAGGTACAAATGATGATCATTTATTTTATATTGACTCAGGATGTTCTAACCATGTAGCTGGCAATGTGGCACTACTTTCTGATCTGGAAGAACCCAAAGGCAAACATCAGGTACAGACAGGTGATGATACTAAACACTCTGTTGTAAAGATTGGAAATGTGAAGACATGTGATGGTAACTAGAACCTATTGAGCAGGGTACTTTATGTACCAACCATCACCAAGAATCTAATGAGTGTTGGTCAGATTGTGGAGAAAGGTTTGCAGGTCAGATTCACACAACATGGAGCATATGTGGAGGACCCAAGACATGGATTCAGAAGGATAGCCAAGGGAGAAAAATCAGGTAGATTGTTTACTTTTGAGCTAGAAGACACCAAGAACATTGCTTTGTATAATTACAAGGATCAAACACTTTCAGAGTTAGAGATATGGCACAAGAGGTTAGGTCACATAGGTGAAAGAACCCTAAAGCAAATGTGCAGGGATCAATGTGTGCTTGGGATACCTAATGTATCCAAGCAACACATGATTTACAAGTGTGGAGCATGTCAGTTTGGTAAGTCTCACAGGTTGCCCTACTCAAGGAAAGGTTTCATGCATGAAGACTACCTAGACTTGGTACACACAGATGTTTGGGGACCTAGCAAGGATCCTTCCATTTCAGGTTCAAGGTACTATGTGTCCTTTATTGATGACTATAGCAGGTGGACAATTTTATACTTTATGAAGCATAAAGATGAAGTGTTTAACTGTTTCAAGAGGTATCTTGCACTTGTTGAAAACCAAACAGGAAGAAGCTTGAAGAGACTAAGGTCAGATGGTGGAGGAGAATACTTCTCCAATGAGTTTGAAGATTTCTTGCAGGAAAGAGGCATCAAGAGAGAGATAACCACAAGGTACTCACCTGAACAAAATGGAGTAGCTGAAAGAAGGAATAGACTCATTGTAGAAACAGCTAGGTCTATGCTTAATGAAAAGAAATTTCCAAATTATCTTTGGGCAGAGAGTGTATCTACTGCCACCTATCTTATTAATAGGTTGCCATCCAAATCACTTGATGGCATGACACCATATGAAGCTTGGCATGGTAAGAGACCTTCTCTGGATCATTGCAAAATCTTTGGTTGTGTAGCATATGTGCATATTCCCTCACAGGTTAGGGGAAAGCTAGACCCTAAGGCTGAAAAATGTATCTTCATTGGTTATGATTTGAACCAAAAGGGATACAGATTCTACAACCCAACAAACAAAGGCTTCAAGGTAAGCAGAGATGTCATCTTTGATGAGAATGACTCATGGTATGAGAATGAATGCAGGAAGGTTAGTCTACCCTATGATATGGAAGAAGATTTCCCAAAGCTCACCAAGGAGGAACCAATCCAGAAAGATGAATCAAGCTCAGATGATGATGATACAATAAACCTTGAAGAATTCAAGGCATGGAAGTGCAAAGGAAAGATGAAGATGAAGAAGCTAGAGGATACACCAAAATCCTCAACTCAAGCAATGAGGAGATCTCAGAGAGAAAAGAAGAAGCCTATCAGATTTGGGTATGACACATCACTTGTAACTAAACATTCTGTATATCTTGCAAAGGATTTGTTGAATGAAGAACCAGGTACCTATGAAGAAGCAATCACCAAACCAGAATGGAAAGAAGCTATGGATGAAGAAATGGAAGCTCTCAAGGAGAGTGATACTTGGGACTTGGTACCCAAGACAGACTCTATGAAGGTGATAGGATCCAGATGGATCTACAAGCTAAAGAGAAATTCAGATGGTACAATAAACAGGTACAAAGCTAGGTTGGTAGCCAAGGGTTTTGCACAAACCCAAGGCATTGATTATGAGGAGACATTTTCTCCTGTGGCTAAGATGCCAACTATCAGAATATTGGTGAGTGTAGCTGCATCAAAAAATTGGAACATGTACCAATTAGATGTCAAAAATGCCTTCTTGAATGGATGGATATCTGAAGAAGTCTACATGTCACAACCACCTGGCTATGAAGATCCCAAGAAGGTAAATTATGTTTGTAAATTGAAGAAGGCTCTATATGGTTTGAAACAGGCACCTAGAGCATGGAATTACAGGTTGACAACCTACCTCCAAGATCAAGGATTTGTGATGAGTAAAGCAGACACTTCTCTATTCATAAAGAGGAGTAGTACAGAGGTAATCTACTTGTGTGTTTATGTTGATGACATCATCATTACAGGCAATGATGTCAATGGAATTAGACACATCAAAGGTCAGATGATGAAAGAATTCAAGATTAATGATCTTGGATTATTGAAGTACTTCTTAGGTCTTGAGTTAGTCTACACCAACTCAGGTATATATATCACTCAAAAGAAGTATGTACAGGATATGGTCAAGAAGTTTGGCTTACAGGATGCTAAAGTCTCAACTACTCCAATGGAGGTCAACCTAAAGCTAAGTGCTCATGAAGGGGATGAAATACAGGACATTACAGGATATCAAAGCATAGTAGGTAGTTTGAACTATGCTACCTTGACAAGAATTGACATAGCATATGGAGTTAGTGTGCTTAGTCAATTCATGCACAAACCAAGGGTACCTCACCTAGAGGCAGCAAAGAAAATCTTGAAGTACCTCAAAGGAACTCAAAGTCATGGTTTGTACTTTCCTTATACATCAGATATTGACATTAAAGTATATTCAGATGCAGATTGGGCAGGATGCAAAGATGATAGGAGGAGCACATCAGGTTACATTTGTTTTGCAGGAGATAAGCCTATTTCTTGGTCAGCCAAGAAACAACCTACAGTGGCATTGTCATCCACTGAAGTAGAGTATAGAGGGCTTGCCAATGCCACTCAAGAAGCTATCTGGTTGAAGCTCTTATATACAGAGTTAGGTCTATACACTAGACCTCCAATTATATTTGGAGATAACACTAGCTCTCTTCACCTTGCAGCTAATCCTATTTATCATGCTAGAACCAAACACATAGAGGTTCATTACCACTATGTGAGAGAGAAGCTACTTAGCAAAGAGATTCAATTGACATATGTGTCTACTAATATGCAATGTGCAGATTTACTCACTAAAGCATTGGATGGAAACAAGCTATGCAGATTCAAATCCATGATTGGATTGCAGGATGTGATTGAAGACTAAAGATGAAGAAGATGAAGACTTAATCCAAAGTGTTTGGCTTGAGGGGGAGCTGTTGGTGCAATTCAAGCCTTCACCTTTGGCTTGGAACCCATGAAGGATATCCCCACATGAAGCAACAGTCATAGGAACTTGTGCTTATGGGCTATTACCATTTTACTCCTTGTAAAAGTCTAAATGACTTGGCATTATGTATACACACCTAATTGATTAGAGTCGTGGAATTTGTATGGTGTAATTGGAGAGAATATCTCCCTACTTTTAGAGGAGTGATTAAAGGGAGCCAAGAATTCAAATTTGAATTCAAACTCTCACTCATTTCTTATATAAGTTGTACTTGAAAAGTCGCGGGGTCCTTCACTTTTCCCGAGGCTAATACTCTTGATCATAGAGTTTGTGAGTGCTACACCATAGCCTACACATCTCCAACTCATTAGGCTACATCTATCAAGCCAATGAGATTGTACATTCATGTGAACTAATAGAAAGATTTACATTCACTATCTCTGGTTTTCTCTGAGTCATCATCTCCAAGTCTGTCAACTTCAGAGGAGCATATCTCAGGATCTACTAAACCAAATCAAGTGATTCAAAGCACATTGCAACCAGCTCCAAGTCTACTATACACGTACAAAGTTTCAAGTCAATTGGATCAGCCATCTCGGAGAAATCTTGCTCAAAGTGCACACTGGTCTGTGTCTGCAGAGTTCCTAAAAAGTCGGGGGTACATATAATTTTGCTAAAGTGATTTCTCAGTGTGTAGTTTATCATTTCCTTTCATTCCACTTGCAAATGGTAGCTTGTTAAGCTAATTTAATATGTCCAGAAGGAATTAGATCAATTGTAAGTGTGTTGGTCACACTGAGCGAAAGACTGAGCAGGTGTCATTACAGAAATAGCAAGTTTTCTAGAATTTTTGAAGTCTCAAGTAGTCTGTTTTGATTTGATCATTTCACATATCACTTGCAAAGTACATATATGCTTTCTTGGTATCATTTGGAAGCTAAGCAAGTGTACTAAGCATATCTGAAGTCAAAGAGGGCTGGTGCAAAGCAGGGTTAGCAGCATCTACTCAATCTCTTGAGTGCATCCAACCATCACTCCCAACACAAATAAGTCCTTCAAAATTAGTCCCGCGAATTCTTCCTTCAAAATTAGTCCCGCAAATTTGTCCTTCAGAATTAGTCTTCAAAATTAATCTTTTAGAACTTGGAATTGATCTTCAAAACTAGTCTTTTTAGAATTCGTCCTTGGAATTAGTCTTCAAAATTAGTCTTTAAAATTAGATTAGTCTTCAAAATTAGCCCTTTAGAATTCATCTTCCCAAATTCGTCTTGAGAATTGGCCTAATTTTCAAAATTTGTCTTCCTAAATTTGTCTTCGTATTTTGCCCCACTTTTTTGTCCTTGTTACCTTTTTTTGTCTTTGTTAAAATCAACTTGTTCTTGTTCAAGAATTGAGAACAAATTCTCAATTAAAGATTTAGATCAGGTTTTTTAAGTCCTATCTTCAATCTAATTTGGCCAAGTCTTCTTAGTCAAACTTCTCATCTATGAGTTCATACATAGTGGTAGTCTATGAGGCATACATGATCCCATAAAGGAGGATCTCTCAATCTAGTCAAAACACCCATCAAGAGCTACCAGAGAAGGACTGTTCACTATACTCCTCCTCACACACCTCCCAACCCTCTACCACTTCCGGTTGGATCTTCATCTTCATCTTCAGAAGAAATACTTGCCCTTAACAACAACATAAGAAAAATGGCAGACGATTTAGCAGCACTTCTATCTCGGATCAACATAAAATTTCCAACCTTCAAAGGAGCTTCTCACGAGGACCCAGATGACCATATGTAGAGGTTTTTATCCTTGTGCAAAATCAGGGGGCTCTAGAACATACCTGATGCTTTTCCAGCCCTCTTCCCAGCTAGCTTGGAGAGCGTTGCTGATAGATGATTTAGCCAATATGCTGAAGGACACTTTGCAACATGGGAAGCCTTAAGAGTAGCCTTCACCAACACCTTCAGACCAGGTAACTCTACTGAATGGACCCTTGACCATTTATAAAATCTTAAACTTCATCCAGGGGAATCATTCCGTGAAAAACCCCTCCCTAAATCCTCTCAACAGAAAGCGAGGGAATTATTAAGAGCAAATGCAACACTACAAGAATTTGAAGGTTTTGTAGCTAGGATCGAGGAGGCTTGCAAACATTTTGAAGGAAAAGAGGCAAGTCAAGAAGAATTTCACTAGGACTCAGTGGCAAGTTTGAGGAGGGAGTTAGATGCTCTCAAACTACAGAAGAACCTACAAGAAGAAAAGAATGCGAGAGAAGACACAGTCCCACACCTCCGATAAGAGGTAGAGAAGCTTAAGGCTTAGAAGGAGGTAAAATATTTCATTTGGTGCACATTATGGAATAAACCAGGTCATAGCAACCAGGAATGTCTAGAGAAGACCACATGCCAGTTCTATGGAAAAATTGGCCACGAGGCAAGAGATTGCTACTTCCTCAAAGGCATTCAAACCAATTGGATCCAGGTTCCAGGAGAATAGTTCAAACAACATAGCCAAGGGTACCCACAAGAAGTAATGTACACTGCCCCTCAATTCAACAACAATGCCTCTCAATACAATAACAGCAGTCAAAGAAAACCAGTCAACAAGAAGAAGCCTATAATGTGCTATCAATGTGGTGAGTACGAGCATTTCCAAATTCGATGTCCTCTTCCAGAAGGTTCACCTCGATGCAAACTCTACCTTGACATCACTATCACTACTCAAAAGATTGTACAAAGTTGCGGCCGAGCACTAGCCAAGGAGGACTATGTGGGCAACATCCTAGGAGTTCCTCCTACCAAGTGAACATGATTTCTATGAAAGTTGAATGCATTCCAAAGTGAGGAGACCTGGCTAACATAGAATGTCTAGATAACCTTAATAGATCAGCCTCAGAGAAAGGGTCAATTTCAAAAATTAAGCCCTTTCTTGTAGTTGGAACAACTCCAAGTATGAGTCAAATTTCAGATTGAACAATTTCAATAATGAGTCTGAATTAAAAACTTAGTCCAATCTCACAAAATGGACTAATTTTAAGGACAACGCAAAATTTAGATCTACGACTAATTCCAGAAAATATACCAATTTTTGAAGTTGGGTCAACTACCAAAATAGGACCAATATCAGATGGACGAATTCCTATATTGAAGCGAGTTTCACATATAAGAACAATTTTGAAAACTGGATCCACTTCGAAGGGACCAATTCTTGAAGTTGGACCCAAACTAATCTGTATTGGGAATCCATCAGTACAAGATGGTTAAGAATATCTTATAGCAAATGTGGTATCACTACAAGAAATTAACTCTTATGCTGAAGAAGTTCATGCTAGAGTACTTACACGGTCCCAAAAGAAGAAATTATAGGAGCAAAAAAAACTCAAGAACAACCGCTCGGATGAGGCAAGACCTAGCTTGAAGATGTCTTATCTTGAAGGAGGAGGCCAAGAGATAGATAAATCTTACAAGGACACAGTGAAGGAACTCTATGGGTCATCGCCAAACCCAGATTCTACTATCATCGACACAGAGAATCTCCTAAAAAAAACCTATAAGCAGGTATCTCTATATGATCTTTTAAGGATGGATGAAGGGTTTAGGAGTGATGTTCTAGGAATAATTGAGACATTATGTCCTCCAACCCCTAAGATCAAAATAAGTGGTGGGCACATTGAGACCAATATGATTGTGGCAGGCAAGACACCCACTACTGACTCTAGAAGCCCAACAATCACCTTAACCATCAAAGTTAAGACTTTTAGACGAGTAATTATCAATGGAGGATTGGGCATTAATTTGATTCCTCACTACACTATGCTCTCATTAGGCCTAGAAATGATGAAGAGAGCCTCTTTCACAATGACTCTTTCATATCAAAATAGGGTCCAACCCTTGGGATTGGTGGAACAAGTGCCTGTACTCATCCAGAAGGTCCAATTTTCTTGAATTTTATTGTGGTTGATGTTCCATTCATGAAGAGGAGATACCCACCACTGATTAGACGATCATGGCTAAGACATCATTAGGCAATCCACGATTGAAGCAATGACACCCTAATGGTCAACACTACTAACTCACGACAATATCTATGATTGGATAGCAAGGATCAAAGACAACATGAAGGTAATGCACATTCTTTTTCCATACATAAGGAAAAAGAATTAGAGGTAGAAGATGATAAAGATGTGCTGCAATGGATAGAAATAATAGATTCATTTCTTTGCTATGGGATTAATATAACAAAAAATGACAAGGAAATAGAAACTGGTGGACTAGGGGAACCTATCCTCGACCATAGATGGGAAAGGATAAAATGTGCAGGTGCTACCAAGAAGATCCTATTAGTGGAAAGAAATCATCACTAGACTATGAAAATCTTGAAAAGGAGGCTAATGAGGACTTTGCACCAAAGGAGGAGCTAGCAAGAGGATGGGTTCAAAAGAAGGAAAGTAATATCCTCTTGGATGAATCTCCCTACTTTTCAAATGACCTTTTCACACAAGAGTCCACAAAATCCATTTTAACTTCCAGCTTAGTGAAGCAGTTCAACCTGGGAATTGAAGAGAAACCTCAACCATTTCTTCTTGCATCTTGGCTGTGGGAATATCCTACTCTACTCACAGTGGTAATTACTTTCATGAAAAAAATTTTAAAGCATCTTTGCATGGACTTATGAAGACCCTGAAGGGATAGCTCCACACTTAGGAGAGCACACAATACCTCTCGTGGAAAATGCAAAGCCAATCAAAGGAAGGATCTACACGCTCATCCAAAATATATCAAAGCTATGAAAAAAGAGATCGAAAAAATGGAAGAGGTGAAAATAATTGCACTAGTGGAACATTCACAGTGGTTGTCATCCATGTTTATAGCACCAAAGAAGCAGTCAAATAAAATCAAAATTTGTGTTGATTTCAGGGCTCTCAGTAAGATAACAATCCCCGATGGCTTTTGTACTCGTTTTTTGAAACAAGTGGTAGAAGATGTAGCTAGACACTCTCTCTATAGCTTTATGGAAAGTTTCAATGGGTACAATCAAGTACCAATTCATCTTGCAGATCAATCCAAAACATCCTTTGTCGCTCCATGGGGTACATATGTGTACACTAAAATGGCCTTTGGTCCAAGGAACACTCCTGCATCCTTCAACAGGGTGGTCTACACCATTTTTAGACCACTACTTCTGAAATTATAAAGGATTTTTATGGATGATTTTCCACTTTCTAAGGTGGAGGATGTTCCTCTTCTCTTGAATATTTTCGAGAACACCTTTCTCAATTGTGAGAAGTGTTTGAGCTATGCAATGAAGAAAGACTAAAGCTTAACCCTAACAAATGTCACTTTTTAGTCACTAAAGGCATACTTGTTGGGCATGTGCTTTCTTCAAAAGGTATGGCTCCCAATCCTGATAAGATACTTGCCATTATGCAAATGCCACATCCTATTAATGCAAAACAAGTACAAAGGTTCTTAGGTCACATTGGATATCATAAGAATTTTATCAAAATGTATGAAGATATAGCAAGGCCACTGTCTAGTCTAACAAGAAAATTAGTCTAATTTACGTGGTCTCAGGAAGAGGAATTAGCATTTGAACTTCTCAAAAAGAAACTGGCGAGAGCTTCCATTCTTATAGTTCCAGATTGGGATGTAACTTTTTGTGTGCATGTGGATGCAAGTTCCACCACGACAGGTGCAATTCTTGCACAACCAAGCAAAGAACATAAATTAGATTGTCCAATTCATTATGCAAGTAGGATTCTCACCAAGGCTGGATGCAACTAGAGCACTCCAGAAAGGGAAGCATTTGCTAGTGTGTTTGCTCTAAAAGATTTTAGACACTACCTCTTGGGTGTTCACTTTGTGGTAATTACAAACCAACAAGCAATCAAATACTTGATCAATAAGGGTAGGTCACATTTGGAGGTGGCTAATACTTTTATAAGAATTTGATTTTGAAGTAATGTAGAGACCAAGCAAACAACATGTAATGGCAGATCATCTATCTAGTTTAGGAGTAAGTGATGAAGACAAGGGAGTGGATGATGATCTCCCAGACCATCATCTCTTCTAGGTAAACACTTATCCATCATGGTACAGATAAATGGTCCACTTATTATCAAATAGTACTTGCTTGGCACAGATGACAACATTAAAGAAAAAGAGACTCTTGATTAGAAGTAGAAACTTCACTGTCACTGGTAGGCACCTCTTCAAAACCGGACCCAATGGAGTAATTAGAAGATGTGTATATCCCAAACAAGTTGAGGCCATCCTAAAATCTACCCACAATGGATCATCTTCATGTCATTATCCTAGACACATCATTGCCCATAGAGTACTGTAGACTGGACTTTGGTGGCCCTACCTTTTTAGAGATGCATGTAGCATGGCCAAATTATGTGACATCTGCCAAAGATGTGATCCTAAACCATCTAAGCTAAACAATAGACCTCTGACTATTTCTACAACATGGCAACCCTTTGAAAGATGGGGGCTAGACTTTGTAGGCCCCACATATCCCATGGCTTATCCATCAAAGGCTAAATACTTATTGGTGGCAATGGATTATGCCACTAAATGGGCAGAAGTCATTGCATTAGTAGACTACACCTCTAATACAATCACAACATTTCTATATGAGCACATTTTTTGTAGGTATGGATGTCTGGCCAAGGTACACATTTTATCAAAAAAACTTTGACAACCATATTCATGAAGTATAAAATCTTCCACAAGATATCTTGTGCATATTATCCTAGAGAAAATGGTAAGGCAGAGACCACAAATAAGGTGCTAGTTTCCTTACTTAAGAGGATGTGTCATTAGTAGCCCACTACTTGGGGCATAACATACTTGGGAGTGCTTTGGGCTTATAGTACTGCCTACAAGGCTACCACTGGGCACACACCCTTTCAATTTTTGTATGGCATTGAGGCTATAGCTCCTTTTGAGTTCGTTGAAGGATCTACACAGGTAGGAACACAAAAGATCAATCAATGGACTAAGCAAGCACATGCAATATGCCAGGATCCACTTAGTCGAAGAACTCAAAATGAGGGCGAGGGAAAACATCAAGACCTCTCAAATAAAAAGAAAGGAACAACCTGAACGATACCTCTAAAATAGATCCATATAGGAAAACTCACTTGTACTTTCATATCAACCCAATTTGGTCAGCAGAAAAGTAAACAAACTTCTCACAGGATGGAGAGGACCCTATAAAGTGGTTCAATTACTTCCCCAGGGTGAAATAAAACTTGCAACATTGGAAGGAGAACCTCTGCCACTAGTCAATGCTTTGAGGGTAAAACCCAATCACTCTCTCAAGTAACTTCTTCAATTTTGAAACATTGTATATAATGTAAATAGTTCATATCTTTTGGTATTTTGAACTTGGAACATTCATGTTCATCAGGAAATTAGTCTCCATCAGGTAACTCATTTCAAAGCAAAGCATATTGATCACAATGTCCCTTCTCCCTAATATTTTGGTGACCTCAATATAGCAAATCCAATACGTTCATGAGTTTTGAACGCATCATAAACTGCTCGATTTGTCTCTTTCTCATGGGAGCGATCTCTTTCTCATAGGCTCCCAATTCGTCCTCCATCAATCATTGGGGCCGCTTCCTAAATTTTGCCCTCTATGTAACTTGACCTCAAATTATAGTCTAGAATTCGTCTCCAGCATCATGAGAATTCATCAGAAATTCTAATAATCCAATAATCCATCCACAAAAGAATCCGCCCCTCCTCTACAAAATTTGCCCCTTCTCTACTTTCTCTTCTAGATTTTCCATAAGCAGAATTTGCCCCTCCTCTGCCTTCTCTTCTAGAATTCTCTATAAGAAAGGGCATCGTGTGCGAACACTCCTCCATGCTAGAACCTTGCTTATCCAAGGATAAGGAATAATTAGTTTTTTCTTTTTTATCCCGATCAACTCAAGCCGCTACATCTTAAGCCTCCACCAAGTTACCCCATTTGCAATTAGCCTCACCAACAACCATCCGCATGCCCAATTTGCCCTCACCCTCACTTGTAGCATTTCACCTACCCAATTCACCCTCAGCCTCACATAATTCATTTCTCTGTTCACTCTAGCACCAATTAAACTGCATACCCTGGCTATTCAACACTGTCATGCGTTCAAAAAACACTCTATCATTTCTCACCAGCAAAAATAATCAATATCAGAGGTGATCAGATTCTTCCTTCTAAATTTGTCAAAGCCATTTCTTCCTTATGCAATTATGTCACCAGAATTCATCAATATCAGAGATGATTAGATTCATCCTATTGTTCCTTCTCCCTCGATACCTTTAGTTCTATTGTTCGTTCCCCTCGTTGACCAATTCATATAAGCTTTATCAACTATGGCATCCTTGAATACACCAAATAACCCTTCAATTGCTCTATTGCAGTTATCCATGACAGCACATGAAGCACATGAGGAACCAAAGCATGACCCTACTATATTAGCAACAACACAGCCTCACCATCGTTTGGTACTAGAAACACAAATAGAAATTCAAATAACCCTAACAGTACCCATACAACGATAAGCAGATGTTGATAAGGGCAAAGGAAAATAATTGGCTACTGATATGGGCAATGGCAAACAGTTGGTGATCCCTCTATCTTCAGGAGAGCATGGTGACCTAGAAACCAATGAAGAAGAAGAAGACTCCAAAAAATCTTAAGATTCTACTAGGTTTGAGTTTGTACCATCTCAAACTCTCTCTTCTATGGATCCGTTAGAAGGTACAGAGTCATTTTTTCAAAACTTGCTAGGAAATAACTCTCCTGGAAACAGAGGATTGCTCATTCATGCACATGAAAATTTACCAAGTGAACGCAAAACACTTTCACATTTGTTCTCCGGCTATTAATTGACAGCCATGGGCCTCAACAAATTATCTTTGGTTTCCCTAGTTGATGAACCCAACCACATGGAGGTAATTGATTTTTTCCAATCCTTTCCTAAATTTTTCCGTGGTACATTGTCAGTTGGTATGGTAGCTTTAGCCATGGGTATCATCACTAGAGTACACTCTCCGTCTGCCTCCACTTACTCAGGCATTATTTAAAGCCAATTAATTGCAAAGTGCAAGGCAGCATTTGAAGAAAGACCGGTTGCTCTAGCCACATCAAATCTCTTATGTGCCTTCAAATTCCTTTTTCTGCTTTGCAACATGAAAGAAAAACTATCCTTCACTAATACATTCATGTGTGATAGCATGTTATATCTGTTCTATGCCAAACCATATCCATTTCATCAAATTCTTTGGAAATTTGTACTAGATAAGAGAAAGTGTTTCATAGCACAGGCAAATAGAGGAGCTTCAATGTTCCATGTCTATTCACCTAGTATACTCACTTGGCTATGCACCCTTCCTGCTTTATATCCCAATATTGGGTCATCACCATCCACCTAGAGTGACAAAGGCAAGGCCAAAACCAAAGGGGACCATATGTGCTTCGATCCAAACTGCAAAACATACATCAGGAACAAGAAGGCCAAGGTAGTTCAAGATTCTAAAGAAGCTTTGGATTCACTCCCACTTCACAAGCAAGGATATGTGCGAGTGAAATCTAGTAAAAAGTTGTCTTTCTCTACTCCCCCGTCCTCTACACGATATCTTACTACCATGCATGTTTCCATGAATCCATCATGCACTACCCCAACCACCCTCATATCCCCTACACCTATCATTACACCCATTCTCACTACCACAATTACATAATCTATGCCAGCACTGCACACTACTTCATCCTCTGTTGCACCACACACTACTACGTGCACCTCCATTCCAGAACAATCTACTTCTCAAACTCTTTACCCAACCATGGATCAAACACCACCATCACCCACACCCACAACACCATCACCTACTTATTCGCCATCAACTCCATCACCATCACACATGTGTTTTCCATCACCTACATGTTGTTGGAGTGAGACCTTGTCGAGCGGTGTGAAAGGAGGTAGCCGCTCATCAGGACTGACTTGCGTTAGCCTCTCTATGTGACTACACGCTCAGTGTTTCTTTGTGTACTTTAGGACCTAGGATGTGATTCGAGTATGTGAAGAGTTATTAGCTATAGTTTAATGCACTATTTAGATTTAGCCTATGAGTTTATGGTCCATAAGGAAGTGCAGC
Organism: Ceratopteris richardii; assembly: GCA_020310875.1. Lineage (NCBI taxonomy): Eukaryota > Viridiplantae > Streptophyta > Polypodiopsida > Polypodiales > Pteridaceae > Ceratopteris > Ceratopteris richardii. Next base: position 18,083,186 of record CM035441.1, read on the forward strand.
TCTATATCTAGAAACAACGTCTTTATATGCTTTCAAGGTAAAATCTTCTTTAGTTTGTTTAGATTGAATATTTCTTTTGGGAGATGGTGGAAATAGAACTTCACTTTCCTCGAGATCTGGTGACACAATAGAAGAGAATTCTAAAAATTTAGATAAACAATAAGCATATAATGGAGAGTGTAAAGATTCAATGACTACACGATCTTTAACTATTTCTTCTTCTTCTTCTAATTCTACACTAGTCTTGTTCTCGTTGGATTGAGTAGTAGTATTCTCTAAAGGAGCAGGTAAAAGAGTCTCTAAAATAAAAGAGGAATGTATGTTATGTTCACTAGAAGATTTACTTGAAAATGCTTTATCTACAGACATGAGAAAGAAAATGCAATATAATGTTTTAATTGATATTTGAATTGTATAGTGATAATTCTAAGATCTCATAATTAAAATAATCTTATATAAGTGCTTGAGAAAAGTCCTAATATAGATACTTTGAAGATACCCCTATACAAATCCTTATATAAAAATCCTAATACAAGATTTTATGTTCCAAAATGTGATAAAATGAAACTAAGGTAGCAAAAATGTAGCTCCAAGCTCGTGAATTTCATCAAGTCGTCTTGCTTGTCAATCTTTTTTCAATTGGTCTACAGGAAATAACATTAGGAAAAAACATAAGTATGTTTTTATCAATTTAAAACACTCATTCATTTTCATACATACTTTTATGCTTACGCACTTCATTCATGTTAACCATACATTTATGTACCACAATTTTTCTTACTTTTACATGCATACATACATTTCTTGAACATATGCACCTAACTCATATGCATGCACACATGCACATGCATTACTCATTTAGATGCATCCATATGCTTACATGTTAAGTTACATTTATCTTATATGTATAAATACCTATATGCATACATACATGCATATACTTAAGCACGTAGGGGTGCATATCCATACTAACTCATCACTTATGTACAAATGCATCTACTTATGCATGTCTTAATTATGTATTTTCCCACTTACACTTATGCACATGTATATAAACATGCATTCATACACAGATGTATTTACATGTAATCATGCTCATACATTCTCTTGCATGCTCATGCACCCTAACATAATTATACCTGCATACATGCTCATATATGCATGTTAACACTCATTGTTAACTTACATTTATAAACCTAACACTCAAAAATTAACATAACTTAAACTTATTCTAATTCATGCTAATTAACTCTCTTATGTTTAAC